>JALMGF010000005.1:80604064-81101564 GCA_023333645.1 Sceloporus occidentalis
AACTAGCGAATTCACGTAAATGCGTTCTGGCCCCACTTTCTTTTCATTCGAAATTAAGAGAAATTCCTCCCGTTTAATAAAGTCCTATGGAACAACCTAAGTCCCCTTTAATTCACCCTATAAGTGGTGTATCATTCGCCTACCCATCAACATGGCCATGTTCATGTTGTAAGAAATCAGGGTGTGAGCATATCCAGGGGTAGCCATGTCAGCCAACATCCAAAGTCCACAAAACAGTGATACCTTTATTGGTCAACCAAAATGCACAAAATATATATTGCATGCTTCTGAAGCTCCACTGGCTTCTTCATCAAGCAAGGATATTTAAAAAAAAGATGTTGTGTGCCTCTAAGTTTTTTCCGACTTACAGTGACCCTAAGGTGAACCTACCATGGGGTTTTCTTGGCAAGTTTCTTCAGAGGGGGTTTGCTATTACCATCCTCTGAGGCTTAGAGAGTGTGATTTGCCCAAGGTCATTCAATGGGTTTCCATGGCTGAGCCGGGTTTCAAACCCTGGTCTCCCATGTCATAGTCCAGTGTCCAAACCACTACAACGCATTGGCACCACTGTTAAAAAATACAGGAGAAGAAACAGAAAGGAATACATCCAGCTGTTTTCTGATAGCTAGACAGACTGCAAGGATGTCATCTGCAGAGCTTACAAGAACCCCTGGAGGTCTCTTTCCAGATGCTTGTTGCAACATGTCCAGCAACAGAAAAAATGATTTGACATGTTCCCATTCATCCCCCCTGCTCTCTGAAAACAAGGAAATGGTCATGTTGGGTAGGAGCTGAACCAGTTGCAAGGTGAGTTTTGGGGGATAGTATGGAGATACATAGCTATTGAGATGTAGCTACATGATACCTGTATATCTCCCAATACAGAATCTTAGCCATAGATTCCATCTATCTACATTTGACATCTATTGCTTCAGTCAGCCCAATTCTCAAATTATTGTCAGAAGGAACAAAATATTAAGGTGTCTGTGTTGATTTCCTCCACATATATTCACTTTAAATGATGCGTTCATTTCAAACAACTCTTTTCTATGTTAATACCTTGGCCTTCAGTGCCTTGGGCAACATACCATTTTGAAATTGTCACTGAAATCAATACACTTAGTAATCATAATCATACCACACACTACAATACACATGAACAATACCAGACAGGATGCCACAGTTTGGAAAAAATTACTGCTTTGGACTATAACGTCTAGAATCACCCAGCCAATATGGTCCCTATCATTTTGAAAATGACTTTTCCAAACTGTTCATGGTGTCCACAAAGAATGCAAAAGGAACTGGGCTGGTACATTTCCCAGTTCCTTCTGTCTCAAAACTCATTTGGGGAGCTGTTATTCAACAGTAGTTCATTATATACAAACACACACACACTCGCCACAACATCAGACTCTTTCAGTCCTATTGGCTTAGTTTTAATTGTTAAGCAAATGCACAAAAATGTTTCTGGTGGAGTGCTACCACTCAAAATCTACTGAACAGCTATTCTTTCCCTCCTTAATGGATTATGCTGTTCCAGTAAGAAAAAGAAAAAAAAGTTGGAAAACAGAAGTAGTTAATAAATGGAAGACAGCAACATCTAGAACCCCTGTAACTCATTTTTATGAATGAAGCAGATTGATTGCATAATAAAAGTACTGTCTGGAAGCACTTTATATCAATCTAGCTGAAAGCAGTATAAAAGCACTTCATTTGGACTGAATTGTGCCCTATGTTGTTTAAAGTTGGCGCATTGGCATTGCCTTATATGACAGCCATTTGGGAAGGAATATCAGTGGTTTGTGTTCTGCATGAAGGTCCTTTCACAGCAAGATTATGAAATGCAGATTTTAGCTTATTCATTTATTTTTATTTAAATATTTTTATACCACTTTTCCTGGCAAATCCTCCCCAATGTGTGTGATAAATTCTTCGTCTAGTTATTTCTGTAAGCGGTCAGTCTCTGTATAGTGTTATAATTAATGTCTGTATAATGTTATAATATTATCATGTTCTCAGCCATGAATTTTGTTCACTACCTTGAACAAAGGAAAGAAATTCCCAATAAAATAACAGTTTACAGTTACAAAACCTCCACGTTCCAGAGGGCTGAGAAAGCCCAATAAAGCTGATTTCCATTTTTTTTGTTTTCCTACTGGTATTTTATTAACAAGGGCAATGGTATCAATCGCCTTTTATTGATTAAATTTGCTAAATTAACAAGAGAATTGTTGAAAAGATGTTTACTGGACAAATTCTTGGATTTTTAAAATGGTACCTATGGGGCATTTTGTTTTCTGGAGCATGAACCTCAGACATTCTGAACTCTTTCATGCACAGAACATATTATACAACTGCTACAGAAACACTGTACTCTCAGGTTATTAAGGAAAACATTTTTAAAGAAATATCTCAAAGAGTTCCCTGTGTCATTTCCCCTTTGAAACAAGGCTGAATGTAAAATAATTGAAACCTTGTCAGAGTCAATAAAGCACTGAAATATTCAGATTCACAGGCAGCTCTGACATTTTGGATTCCTGTGTTTTCTCATTTTTTTCCTGTTCATGATTCAGATGATTTTCCAGAAACACAATTAGGGCAAGGGAACTCTTGGCAGGGAAGAGTGAAATCAATTATGCTTTAAAGCACTGCACTTTCTCTTGGTTGCATCTCTTTGTCAGTCAGGAGTCTGAGCCATGGGCAGCTGCCAGAGATGGCCCAGGAGCCATGAACCAGAAATAGTGCTGGTATCAGCAGAATTTGAGCTGAGGAACCAAGGTGTGAGACAGAATTGAGGAACACATGCCAAAGAAGGAAATGTCCTTTTTTGTCCAAGTCCTAGGGGACAGAGGAAGCCCTTCAGCCTTGTCTAAGAGGACTAAAGGGCAGCCTGGGAAAGTAAGGCCAATCCAGAGCATGAGAGTGCTATATTGTCCAAGATGATGAGCCCAACTCCATCTGTGGTGATTTTCCATTTGGAACAGCTACAAAGAGAACTGGCAGACCTTGCAAAGTTATTTGGAGTACATCCAACAGAACTGATATTGCTATGGGAGCTGGGATTCTGGGGGATATAGTAAAAAGAAAGTAAGAAACTTTGCCACAGTACCTGACTGTTGTCCAGATGGCTTCTGACATTTTTGCATTGGAATGGAGAAAGTGGTCCCCATATGCAGGGCAAATGACATTGACTCCCTGAACTTATCCCGTCTCTGCTGGTTGTAAAGATGCAAGAGGATAGAAAAGTGAGGGAAAACAGAGAAAACCCAACGTCTGTCTTTTTTGTTCTCCTCCACCCAGTTCCTACATGCTTGTGGGCTGGAATTTCATGCAATGTGAGATGTATATCTTCTCCACAGAGGAAAGCATGGATTATACGATCATGTAATAACAGTACCAACAGATGAATGCAATTGCCAGGATCATGTCAGAGCCCATATTTATCTTGAAACAGATAAACTCATGAACTCCTCATCTTCTCCCTTCCTGAGCTGGGAACAACTGAACATGAAGTCCCAGTGTTATAGCGGTAAAGTTTGAAGTCTTGACATTCATTATGACAATCCATGGAATGCTGATAGAACTGGAGTTCAAAAAATACAGGCAACTATAGCCAGAAACAGATGGCAAGGAAAGAACACCTTTCAGCTGCTTTGGGGGCAGGACATGCAGACAATGCATGCCCCCAGAGTGGCCAAATGCTGCACAGAGAGCATGCCCCGCTGGGAAAAGCTGGGACTAAAAGGAGCAAGAAAAGTCCATTCTTTCATGGCATACCTGTTGGGGCATAGAGAGACGTGCTGTGTCCACTATGACCATGTGCAGAGTTGATCCACACAGGCAGGATGCCATGAAAAGGCTCTTGGAGCGATGTCGGCAAAGGCTTCGGGTTGCAAGGAAAAAATCCTCCTACACAGGCTTCTGCCTTGAGCTCCTGGCTTGAAGAAATAACACTGCTGGACAGCAAGGCTTTCTCAAACATGAAGGCTTTAATCACTTGTTGCAAGCTAGAAGATTCTCCATGTGTAACAAAATCTGTGGATGCTTAAGTCCCATTAAATATAATGACATAGCAAAATGGTGTCCCTTATAAAAAATGGAAAATCAAGGTTTGATATTTGAAATTTATACTTTTTTTGGAACATTTTCAAACCTTGGATGCTTGAATCTGTGTATAAAAAATCTGTGTATAAGAAGAGCCAACTGTATATACAAGATCTCATAGAGTACCAGACAGCCGTCTTGGATACTCACAGCTCTATATACAAACAAAGTGGTTTGCCAATCTCTGACCACAACAACCCAACGAACAACCAACAATGGAGATAGTCACCTTCTCCCTTTTATATGTGGTCTTCTGTGAAGTCATGTGACAGCCATGCCACCAATGAAACCTGGCTGGTTTCATCCCCATTACATATTGCAACATACTGTATCCCATGATGCATCCCTTGACTGACTTCATCTAATGTGCATGTTGCATCAGATGTCCAAATACTGACTTATACACACCTGACACTTGAACTGTAGTTACCTCTGCTCCAGTTCCACACCTAGTGGCCACATCCATGTCATTTCCAGATCAAGTGTGCCACATGGTCCTGACAGTGGAATCACCACCGTGACCTGGATCAGGACCAGGCCATGTAGTCACCATGCTCCCACGCTGGTTGGGGGGCAACTGGGGCTGGAGCAGCCTCAGGCCACTCCAAGCTGCCAGTCTGCATCACCCCTATGTTGATCCATATCAACATTTTTAGCAGATTTCATTTCCACCTGTAATATGTCTTCTGTAAACCTAACAAGTCCCTTCAAGACTAAGCCATTCCAAATAGCTTTGATTACCACAGGAATGGGCCACAGCTATCCATTGTTACTTGGAAAAATGCAGTTTCCCCTAAGCTACTATGAGGATTGCAGCTAAGCTTACAGTGAACAGAGAAAGTATTCAGGGGTGGGTGGAGTGGCAAAAGACAACAAAAAACTCTTGGCAATTTGACTCTCTAATCCTGGGTTGCTACATCCTATGTAAGTGAAGGCTGATAATGAATATGATGCAAGTATTCATCAGAGTCAGATAATGCCCTTCTCCTGAGCCCTTGCTCCAAGGTCACTTACTGGGTCTATATGGAGGATAGTTGAGACAGCCTCAGTGTTGGCCATTTAGAAAATTAGATGGTTGATTCATATCCTAAGTATAATAAAAGAAGAAAAGAAAGGACACTGTTAGGTTTTGTTATAAACTCTGGATGGCAGAAGCAATTGATGAAATGGAAGTAAAAAGGAGGTACAATAAAACATACAATCCAAATTCTGTTATAAGGAAGGATGATGTGGATCTCAACACACATCTGGGTCCACCAGTCAGCTGAGGGTTCAGTTAGTCAGGATATACTGATTCTCCTGGAGGCAAGGCCTGGAAATGAGAGTGAGATATTTTTGATTAATTTAATTTTATTAAACTGATTAATTTAAGATGAGGCTGGGCAACTGTGTAGGGGCTAGATCCTCGAAATCTTGAAAAGGTCACATCTACTAGTATGCCAAAATAACTATTTTTCATAAGAATCCCTCTCAAAATAGTAACTGGAAGTGATGTTGCCTCACTTCCTATCACCATTTTGAGAGAGCCTCCAATGAAAAGAGAGGTATTTGGGGATGGTGGGTAGAGGTGAGTGGGGGAGAATTTATGCATCTTCACGCACTTGGAGGACTTTTTGTGTAGCATTTGGATGAAAAATCATCTGTAAATAGTGACAATTTAATTTTTAAATAGTGGGGATGGGGGCTTTGAGGTTCCAAATTGGTGTCCAGGGGCTATCTGTAGCCCAGACTCAGGAATAAATTCTTCCAGAACACAGCCACATAGCCCAAAAAACCCACAGAAAACTGTTACTAAGTGAAATAGGGCTGATGTCTGTGAATGACAATAGCCTTTAAATCTATTGTATTAACCTTTCATTACAAACTCACCAACTTTCAAATACAATCTTCCCACCTAAAGTACTTCTTCATCTCTCAGACAGGCTACCTAGACTGGACAGCTCTGTATTTGAGGAGTGATATCTTTGAAGGTGTGGACTGGGATAGCTGACAGCTTTTCCAAGCCATTCCACCAAAGACTCCCCATCATTAGCATGAAAAAATCTCATGTTCAGGCTGGTTCCTCCACCCACCCACCCATGAAATAAATAAGCTTCATTTATATACCGCTTCATACTGCCTAAGCAGTGTCTAAGCAGTTTACAACTGTAAGCTAATTTGCCCCCAACAGTCTGGGTATTCATTTTAGCAACCTCGGAAGGATGCAAGCCTGAGTCGAGCTTGAGCCCTTTTGCTGGTTTTGAACTTGCAACCTTGTGGTTTTGAGTGAGTGGCTGCAGTACAGGCATTTAACCACTGCGCCACCAGGTTTGAACAATTTTGTCATGAGTCCCCATTTGCTGTTGATGCATCCTTCAATAAATCAGTTGATACAGCATGTTTTGTATAAACTAAGGGCCCGAACAGACAGGCCAAAATAAAGCTGCTTTGGGTCACTTTGGAGGTATGCTGTTTAAATGACACATGCGTCCTATGAGGCCGGGAGCTGCACCAAAGCCATGCTCCAGTTCTAAGGACTGGAATACAGCTTTGGTGCAGCTTCTGGCCTCTTAAGGAGTGCGTTATTTAAACAGCATACCTTCAAAGTGACCTGAAGCAGCTTTATTTTGGCCTGTCGGTTTGGGCCCTAATTTACTCTAACTGGGTCACATGTCCTTTCTACCCTTCTACATAGCCTGCTCACTGTTCTCCTACTGAAATGCCATACTACCAGGGTACTTCACAGGGTGCAGCAGAGGCCCACACAACTTTGTTCACCCAGACATGGAATACCAAGGGAATAATTCAGGTGGAATAGCTGGGTGGGGTCTGCCACTGTTGCTCCATAGCATATGCTAATGGGGACAGTTGCCTCCCTCTGTCTAATGGTAGGACCAGCCCTGCTCTGATCCTCACCACTCCTCAAAACAGTATCTTGGGGTGGTTCATTATATTAGCACCATACCTACGTATGAGATAGTTCTGGCACCTCAGGCACTGCTAAACATACAGTATAAGTGGGTCTTAGAACTGCAATTTCATTTCATTCCTTTCCTAATAGTTAAACAGCCACTTAATTTGTTTCAAAAATCATTTCGACCTTTTGAAAATAAGCTGGTTCTTTCTTGGTTCTTTCAAAATAACTCTGCCTTTGGCAGGCTGCATAGCACTTTTAAATGTTAAAAAAAGGCCTTGTGCCTTCACACTTAAAGGATTACAAACAGGAAAAAATGGCATTTTACCTTACCTCCTTATCTAGATCTCCTTTTAAATGCCAATTCCCAGCAACCATTTAATCAGCCACACCTCATGTGAACCTCTGCTGTCTCTTATTGAAATGGGTTATTGTGGCGCATGAATGTAATGCGCAATGCAGCTCTCCCCTCATCCCAAGAACAAAATGGCTTTTGCATTACAAACAAATTCTGATTATTTTTCACAGTTTTCTCACTGGGAATGGGGACATAGGAGAGGCTGAGACCACGGCCCATAGAACAGCCTGAAGGGCACATCAAAATGATGCAGTTCTGTAGTTGAAGATGTGTGGACCTGGCCAGTTGGGAGGCATTTTTAGGGCGACCAGAGTTTAGGGGGGAAAATGCTTTTGGGACCACAGTTTCCAGATTTACCCAGCAGCATGGCCACTGGCCATGTTTGCTGGGGGATTTGGGGAGCTGTATGATAGGAAATAACATTTCCAAGCTCTTTTATGAAATATGTTTCAACTGGTCTAAATTTGTGGGATAAAACTGTGACAACTACATATTTAATAATGGGGATTTTCTCAGGTCACGCAGTGGAGTAGCACTTGACAAAGCTAGATTACATTCATATTGGTGCTGAATAGCCAAACCAAGCTTGTTCACAGTTAACCTTACTGTATCAAATCAGCTCTTAAGCAAGTATGCATAGGATTGTAGTCTACAGATTATGAATTTTCTAGTCCTCATGTTTTAGCACATCATTTCAGAATTCATCATATAAAATGCAGTCGCCCCGATCGCGGGGCAGACTGCTTTGCCGCTGCAGCGCGGCAAAACTACAAGCCCCAGTGTGCTCTGGGGCTTGCCCCGGCTCTCGATTGGCTAGGAGGGCCGGAAGGGGCGGCCCTTCCGGCCCGAGGACGCTCTGGGAGCCGGGCTTGCTGGTGCGGGGCTTCCGGTCCTCCAAGGCTGCCCATTGGTGGGCTCGGCCTTGGGGGCGGGGCCCCGCATAGGACGCAGAGGGGAAGGGCCGAGCAGTATATATTGCTGCTCGGAGGCCTCTCCCCTTCAGTCGGCGCTTGGCTTCGAGCTGCTCGGAGCCAAGCTTGGAAGGGAGTGAGCTTCGAGCTTCTCCCACCCGCCCACCGCTGTTTCAGGTGGTTTTTTGTCACAACTGTTCGGCAGCATAGGCCAGGATCTGAACGTTGGTGGTACCAGGGCTATGGAGTTCTGGTTTGGGAGTCACAAGGTACCCGGGGGCGATGAGCGAAGGCGTCTGGCCATTGCGGGGGCCAGAACGCAGGTGCGCCTCCCGGTGACTAGGGGCTTTGTGAATTGGGGAACGCAAGGCATGGTTTGCGCTCAAGCGGTGTTCCTTAGCCCCTAGGTCATCCCAAGCACTGGGTTGGGACCCGGCTTTGGATAATCAAACAACAGGGTGGTTGTTTGATTGCACAGATCCTGACCTTATGCTTTGTGCCAACCCTACCAATGGTTTAATAAAGTTGTGGCTTCTCTCCCATGTTGGTGTTCTGTGGTTATTTTGACAAGCACATGCAAGGCAATAAGGCTTTGTAAGGTTTTTTTCTTAATATGCCAAAGTTCCAGAATGCTGTTTTTAATCACAGCTCCTTGCTTCTAGAAGAGTTTAAATTCCGTTCACTAGCTGTTGGAATGAAATCTCTTTTTACTGAGTGCTAATGAACAGTAGACAACCTTATTCATTCAAGTTATTCTGTGCTAATAGATGTTTATCATCCTGCTTGATAACCATTGTTACTTTTAGAACATCTCTCTTTGTATCCAAACAATGTATTTGCTCTGACTCAGAATAAGTCACAGGCAAAAATGGGGCTATTGTTCATGGACGGCAGCAATGGATGATGAGTAAGTCTTGACATTCTGAGCCAAATGAAATGGTTTTTTTTTAAAGCTCATGGTAGAAAGAAAGACAAGAAGGTGCCATGAGCTATTGAAATCAGATGCTTTCCCCTCTCTTATTTATTTTAAGTATGGAAATTTTGTTAAATAATATAAGAGATAATAAAAGTCTAGAAGGATTTAAACTGGAAAAGGAGGAATATAAATTGAGAGCCTATGCCGATGATTTTATTTTGACGATAACCCATTAGAAAGCAGTGCAATTATGTTGAAGATTTTTAAGAAATTTGGTAAAGTTGCAGGATATAAAATTAATAGAAATCAGCATATGCATAAGCCCCATAGGAAGTAATGGGGCTCGCTCCCGTGGTGTGCGGCGACATGGTGGCACACACATGCCATGGGCGCACGCCCCATTAGTTCTTCCAGAGCTCACAACGGGTTCTTCCAGTGCAGCTTTCAGGGTATGCTGAAAGCCATGTATGGCACACCCACGTAAAACACGGGCGCACTGTATTATTGTTGTTGACTGTGTTTTTATATTTGTACTTTGTATGCATTTTATTGGTTGTAATCCCACCTCAATCCGCAGGGAGAGGCAGGAAACATAAATAAATTTATAATAATAATTGTTATTATTATTATTATTATTACTTGTGAACATATCATTTTTCTTACTAAATAAAGGGAAATTTCCTTTTCCAAATACAAACAGCCAATCACAGAATGATGCACTGAACACAATAAATATATTTCGGTAGATAATTTTTCTTAATGTTGTATTTTCCTAAGGCTGTTTATGCTCTCCCCCCCCCCCCCTTTATTCTATATCAGTTCCTTCCCTTCTTCCTAAAATCGTGTATAGAAAATGCTCAGAACACATCTGCGTTTGAGCTTACACAAACAAAGCCATCCTGTATTAATAAAAGAAAAAAACTTTAATGCCACAATTCATAGTAAATCCTACATATTACAAACGTAATGTTAGGGGGAGTCTGTTAATTTATGTTGCTAAATTACCAGAATAATAACATAGTGAAATCATCTTTCTTCAGCTGTTGAATGTATTCTGGTTGACGAGCAGAATTTTCTGTGCCATAAAGACTTGGTAATCTTTCTAGATGACCCGATGTCATGGCCAGCTGAGATCAGGTCTTGGAGGATGAGGTGGAGGAGGATGGGGCTTCTCCAGAGCAAGAGGTAATTGAGACTACACCAGGTGCTGGTCCTGCTCCAGTGCAAGAGGTAGTTGAGGCTACACCAGGTGTTAATCTTGCTTTGCTAGAATCCAGCCCTGATCTCCCAGCCCTAGAGGAGGAAGATCATCCAGGTCCTAGTGCTGGTGGGATTCCTCTTGAGGTGCAACAGCCTAGTGGTGACGCTGGGGAGAAATCATGCCTGGACATGCCTTCCTTCAAGCAAAGAAGGGCTGAGAGTGCTTACAGGCGTAGATCCAGGAGGATTGCAGAGAGGCAATTAGCAAATCAGCCTCAGGTGGCACGGGGGAGAGTTTCCCTTACTTGATGAGCAGAGAGACATCAACTCCGGGCCAGAGTTTATTGCATGATTCTTTGGTGTGACTGCTGCCTGCACTGGCTCTTTGTTGCCTTGACCTCAGAATGGACTGGACTCTTGCTACCTTCTGGCTGACCTGACCCTGGACTGGACTGATTACTGTGACCTCTGTTATCCTGACTTTGGCTTGGCTTTCGGTTTGCTTGTTCTCTTTCTCCCTGCAAGGTTTGTGGACTACTGCTAGCCTCATAGTTAATTGCCTTCCTTATTGGCGTGTGTCTGTGTGTGCTGGCTGCAGTCCAGGACACCCGATAAAAGTATAAAGCCACTAATGCCTAAGTAAAAAGGACTTCTGTTCATAAAGATCATGGTGCAAAATTTTCCCTAATTTACCCTGATTACCTACCATATCTCCCATGCTGTATTCCATACTTTCCTAAAAGGTTGCCTAACCTCAAGAATGGGCTTGGGAAAGACTGGCAAATTTTTTATCCTGTAGCACTTTATTAAGGAACCAGTGTGGGCACTTAGGCCCTCCAGATGATTTTGGCTTACAGCTCCTATCAATCCCAATAGTAGGGGATCATGGAAGCTGCAATTAAAAACTGGCCCAGTGAGTGGGAAACCTGAAGGAAAGGGCTGTACTTACTACCTGAGTTCAGAAACAGAGGGAAAGCTGGAAAGGAGCTGCAGTTCTCAGGATTAAGGAGCAGGCAATTTTTACCTTGAATAAGGCATTGGTATTTTCAGGCATCAACCAGCATGGCATAGTGCTTTGAGCATTGGGATTCAACTCTAGAGAACTGGGTTCAAATCCCTGCTGGGTCATGGAGACCCACTGGCTGATCTTGGGCAACTCACAATCTCACAGTCTCAGAAGAAGGCAATGGCAAACCTCCTGAGAATAAATCTTTCCAAGAAAACCTGCAATAGGTTCACCTTAAGGTTGCCATAAGTCAGAAACAATTTGAAGGCAAACAGCAACAACATTTTCAGGTATATATTTAGGAGAGAACAAAAAGGAGAATTTTGTAGTGGAACCTCTACAGTGGACTCTTAGCATCTTCTGGAATTTGACTCCAGGACTCTCACCCATGGATACCAAAATCTCAAATGCCATTAAGTACAATGGCATAGCAAAATGATGTCCATGATATAGGAGATTATCACACGTAAAATCTGTGCTGGGTTACATGTGGTTTGTAACCATCAGGGATGGATCTTATTGCAATCCTCTATGCCCAGATAATAGGCAGTCTGTATCCAACCTGGGCTTGTCCCACAGCTTTTCATTCATGAAAAGCTGCAGGAGAAGGTTGTGTTGGATATTTATGGGGTGCCTACTGCCTGGGCATGGAACAATGCGATCCGTCATCGATGGTTATAGCCGGCGCGTAAACCAGTGCAGATTTCACATGTGATAATCTCTATAAAAATGTTTCAATGTGAAAAACACTGTTTTCTTTGTGGCATTTATCTTTATTCTTTGAAATATTTTCAAGCTGTGGATAAAAAGTCAGTGGATACAGAAAGCTGCCTGTATACTCCATTTGTATCTATTTTGCATTTTTTATTTAGGGCTTTAAGGTTGCATCCAGAAATCTCAAAAACTACTGAGCACTTCAGGCAGAAAAATCCTGCAATCAAGTTCTGGGCCGGAACCTCATTGGACGCATATGTTTTTTGGGAGAGTTGAAATGTATTAAATGTAATATATAACTTGATGTATTGCTGTTAAAAACATGCTGGAACATAAATCGCAATTGTATTTGCAATATTTAATTATAGTTGGAGCACAGAATACAGAAAGTGATACAAAAACAACAACAATTGTCTTCTCTCCTCAGACAATGGAAGATGGTTTTATCTAATGTATAAAGACAGTTGATCATTCCCGAAGAAGCATATTACCCCACTCATACAGAAGGAAATCAAAGTTTTTGTTTTAAAAAATTATATTTGTGATGGAGTGTCATCATTTTTTTTCAACTCAGTATTACTTTTTAAAAAAAAATCCTACAGCTTAATGAAAATAAGGTAGACAGCAAATGGGAGGATCTTATTCTTACCTTTCTGTGTGAGCATGTGTGTGTGTGTGTATTTCAGTTGCCAGTTGACTTATGGCATAGGTTTTTCTTAGGCAAGGAATAATCAGCAGTGGTTTGGCCAGTGCCTTCCTCTGAAACATATCCCACAGTACCTGGTATTCATTGGTCTCCCATATAAATAATTAGCCAGGGCTGACCCTGCTTAACTTCCCAGATCAGATGGGACCAGGTGCCTTTAGGGTATTCATGCCCTATTCTTACCTATACAACCAATTAATTTGTACCTGGGACTTTCTAAACCCATCTTCCTTGGATTGGATAGTCTGTGCTCCAGTTGTTTTTCTTTTCATTCCATCTATAACTCAGATCTAAAGTGCACATTTTGGAAACTGCTTTAGCTTTCCTCCATGTTTGGCACCAACTGCCAGCACTTTAGACTAGTCTTGTACAATCTGGTATCCCCCAGATATACTGGAATGCAACTCACAGCATCCCTAGCCAGTCTTATGCTGGGGAAAGAGGGATGCAAAAAGAGGCCAGTCAAGGCATCTCCAGGGTGTTGGACTGGTAAAGTCCAGAGCTTGTTAGAGGGTCCCTGGCTATGCTAGCTTGGGATTCCAAGCAAAAGTAACAAGGTCTGAGGAAAGCTACGTTAGATGCTAATATTGTTCTAATCGTTAAGTGTTGAGAAACTGTCTTAGCCAAACTTTCTTCCCTGTAGCTGGCTTGAGCCAGTCTCCAGTTTCTTCACTTGTTGCCAATTAGTCCAGCTTGTAAAAATAATGAACCTTTAATTAAATCCATACAACATTCTGAACTTTCCAGCTAGAATTATGCTATTTTTATTGCGACAGTCTGCTAAACTACAACATCAAGAGGCTGAGTATTTATGCCGAGTGCTCTATGCTTTAATTATTTGCACACACCTCCTCAGGTCAGTCTCCCCCTGGAAACGCTGCTAATTGCAATCACTGACTACTCATAAGACAGCAGGAACTCGGTTTCATGTACAGCTAAGCATTTGGAAATCACCGAATGACAAAATCCAACAGTGTGATCTTTGAAATCCTCACATCTGATACTCTTGCCACCTATGGGGATTGATGGATGGAGGCAAATCTCCAAGGCTGGCAAATGCCAAACCACTCATGTACGTTTTTATACTATTGCCCTGTGGAGGCCAATGCAAATGGAATTGGATACTGGAATGTTACTGAAGGCACTTACAGTTACAATCCAAGATGAGAAATGTATACTTGATGTGGCAAAGGAAAAACAACAGGAATATGAGCTTTCAGAAGAAGGCTGCTGCCATACTGCAGAATTAATGCAATATAACACTGCTTAAACTGTCATGGCTCCATCCTATGGAATCCTGGGATTTGTAGATTGTTGCAGCACCATTACTCTCCAAAAGAGAAGGCTAAATATCTCACAAAACTACAAAGCCCAGAATTCCATAGCATTGAGACAAAGCAGCTAAAGCAGTGTCAAACTGCTTTAATTCTGCAGTGCAGATGTAACCAAAGATTGTTAGGAAAGCGCACCCTATAAGGTGTTTTGTTAGGTGTGGCCAAAAGATAAATCAATACCCCCCTCCATTTCTGCCAGATCTACACGCTGGGACTGATATTCTTTAGGGCAGGGGGAGGAATGATGTCTTCTCCCAGATGGTTTTAGACTGCAAGTCCCAGCATCCCTCACCATTGGGCTAAGCTGGCTAGATGTGCTGGGATTTGAGGCCAACAATGTCTGGAGGACCACATGATTCTCACCCTTGATCTAGGGACACTGTGCTAGCATAACAGTCTGTTGCAATAGCAGTTTCATTTCCTAAATGTGTAGGGTTGCCATATTACCCAGTTGGCTGGGTTTTATATGGAATCTAAGCATAGCACCCAGCTGGTCCAGATTCCAAGCTTTCATTTAAAAAAAGGAGAGTTTCTAGACCTTATGGAAGTTGAAATATGGAACAGAACACTATTTTGAGGCAGCAGTTCCCCCTTCCCAAAAGGGCATTTGAAAAATAGAAGTTACAGAGCTGATGGCATTCTTTTCCCACTGCCTCTTTCTTCCTCTTTCCCTTCCTATTGACTCTAACCTTTCACTATGTTTGTCTTTTCTCCTACAGAGAGTGTGATTATACCACAGCAGCTAAAGCAACAAATCCCAGAATTCCACACTGAAACAACTCTGCAGTCCTACAGCCAGAGATTCTGTGAGCTTCAGAATACCTGGAGTGAAAGAAGATCTATGCAAAACAGCCAGAAGATAAAACTCAAGTAAACTAAAAAATGAGTTAATTGTTCTGAATATGTATTATTTCTTTATTTTATTTAGGCCCCTCATTTCTCCCAATATGAGACCCAAATCAGGTTACAATATGAGTTACAAAATAGCTAAATATTATATTACAGTGTAAAATTTTTTTAAAAAAAATAGCTAACACAATATTTGTTATGGAAGTTTAAAAAGTATTAAATAATAAATCCAAGGCAAACATTAATTAAAAACACATTAAGCACATATTGCAATTTTTTTTTATTTAAAAAAAAACACCAACTGTGAATAAGCTAAATAGTAAAATAAAGCTACAAAGTAATCTTAATAGAAGTTAAAATATACCTAGCATTTGCTAATTGTTTCCGTGTCTTTGGCTACAATTGTGACTGACCGAAACAGATTTATTGCTTTGTGAATATTTGACTGGAATACAGTTTGCAATGCTTTCTCTTGTAATTTACTTATTTTTTAAAATGTTATTCCAGGAAGGGAGCCTAGAATATCCCAGAGGCGGGCCATTTTCCTACAGCTTCCTTATATGACTGACTTGATGACTTAAAATAATAATGTTCAAATACAGGCTTGGCTTGCCCAATGCTATTTCCGATTTGCCCACAGGAAAGAAGCTGGCTGGACTGCTTACTATTGGGCAGCACACAGTTTTCCCCCATAAAAATACAGACAGCTACCCACCCAGAATGGAGAAAATAATCCTGCCTTTCAGGGAAATTAATCCCTACCTTTCAGTGAACACTGTACTCTCTCATACAAGAGCATGAGGAGTTTGAAAACATTGGGGGCCTCAGTACCAAACCTTGACTGAACCATACTGAGCTATTTGTCTCAGGTGACAGATTGATAAAGGTATTTTTCCACGGGGAAAAAGCCCCCAAAAAAGGATCTCTCTTTCACTGCATTTCTGAATCCCTGCCCCCCTTTGCTGCCTGCTTGCTGTTTACTTCAAATATTTCCTCTGCCAGGAAGCCACGCAAATTCCCAGCAACAGCAGTATCTCCCTGGTCAGGCATTTGCTCAGCTATGTGGCACAACTCCCATGCCATTCAAGACCTTGCCTTTGGCACCCTGCAGGCCAGGCTGTAAAGTGCATCTGATGGGCTGACTTCTCTTTGGACTGAAGTGCAGCAGCTGCTGTGCTCCAAATAGAAAGAAAAGGGAATCATCAGCAGCTGTTTCTCAGCCAGATGCTCTGAGCCCTACACCATCCAGCTAGGCCAGTCTATGAAACACCTGACCGGGTGGCAGCTCTCCACAGATTCAGGCTGGATCCCATGAGAAGAAACCTTTTATATGTTTTCACTAGGTCAGTCATCTGATGTATTAGTATGTGCCAGTCTTACGTAAACATTTGAAGTGTTTAAATGAGTTGTTACTGAATTAATATTATGATGTATTAAGACTGTAATTACAGTTAGTGTTTGTGTGAGTGAGTGGTGCTTTGAACATAAGGTATTGTGAAAATATGGTATATGAATAAATGGACTATAATATCTATGACCAAAATCTCACAATTCTTTGATACAGGCTTAATCAATTTTCATGGGATTTCATTAAAACACAACAATTTTTTAGTCATCTAAGTGAGCAGCAGTTCACAGTGCAGGGCCTCTGTCTTAGTGAGTGTTGGCCCTTACTTCTGTCCCAAGGAAAAGGGGGATTCTGGATGGCATTGTATAAAACATGATTTTCCTATGTATGTCACAATAAGCCCATTGTTGTATATGTTAGCCACATACCCTCCAATGTGGCCCTTATTATTTTAATATCCCACTTTTCCAGCACATTTTAAAATGTCCCAGTTTCTCTCTACACTTCCCCACACTTTCCCCTTTTCTCTTCAGCTTACTTCAATTGCGGCAATCTGAGTTCAAACTGAAAACATAGGCGCGGTACAGACCACCCAAATGTGGCATACTCCCAATGATATTAGGGTTAGGGACCGCGCACCAACCGCATCGTCCCTAACCCTAGTATGTGTGGGAGGTGCCATCATTATGCGGTGCCATCCACACGGCGCGCATAATGACGATGTCACGCCTGCAATGCATCCAAATGGTGCGGTGCATGCTTGACATGTCCGCGCCACTCTAGGCTGCTTACAGCAGCCTGGTGGAGGTGCAGAAAGCAGCTCCGAAACGGAGTTCCTTTTTGGCCCGCACATCATTGGCGTGGCAACCAAGTGGCCACATCGACAATGCAGAGGAGAAAGGGGCCGCAGCAGCCACCCCTTTCTCCTCTTTAGCGCCAGGGTGCCGTTGGCACCTAAGGCACAAGGGCATTTTGCCGCTTCGCTTTGGCCTGGAAAAACAGTGGATTGAGGCCGCAGGGCTGCCTGTGAGGCTGCCCTGGCCCCAATCCAGTGCTAAAAGGGGGAGGTGCAGGCTGCCCCTTTGGGGCGGTCTGTACCGTGCCATAGTTTTCATGCAGTTAATTCAGCATAGGGGAGAGAAAGGTGGAGGGGTCAGAGTCTTGACCTTTGGAGTAGGCTGGGGGAAAAACCAACTTCTGCACTTCCTAGTTTGTGTGTTTTTTCTTATTAATAACTTTGGCTGTCTTAACCACATTCTGATGTTGCTTGGTTCTATATTTTACAGTTTGCTTCTGTGAAATGTTGGGGGATATGGAACCACGCCTTATCAGAGTGATCATTTCCAATCTAGAAGTGGTATCTCTAGTTATGTGAGGGCTCTGTGTCCCCCAGCCACTCTCCCAGGCTCAGAGCCTTGAAATATTGAAATATAATCCAGAGGCAGCTTCTGTGAAGGAGATGGAGAAGCAAGTCAGGAATTGATCATCCCTTTAAAACTGAATGACTGTCATTGACAATTATAGCCAGAGTGTGGAACCCTGTCACCAAGGGCTTCTCTTTCTCTGCCATGGCTGCATCCTACAGAATCCTGGGGATTGTAGTTTGGTGAGGCACTGGGATTTTCCAGCTGAGAATTCTAAATCCTCATTCCTACACTGCAAATCCCATAGGATGGACCCATGTAAGTTAACGTGAAATCATAACACTATATCTGTATAATGTGAAAGGGACTCCGAGTCTGGGCATACCAGCCATTTACTTAATTCAGGAACTATTAAGTAATAGCCACACACATGACCGTCTTCAAGACAGCTTTCTACAAAATGTTACATACACTGGCGATACATATTACTTTCAGGAAATTATTATATAACTGAACTCAAAATTAATCATGCCACAACAACAAGAGATGAAGTGCATACTAGCCACATATAAACTATAGCAATGAGTCTCTCTAGGGGAATTTTAATTAGCTCAATTAATTAATCAGTTGTACTATAAGCAGCCTTTATGGGAAAGTTTCCCACCTGTATACTGGGAGAAAAGAGATCAAAGGAATATTGCAGAGGCAGAAATCTCTGAGTGAAGTGTTTCTTTTATTAAGGGGGAAAATCACACAACATTCACTTACACATACATACTAGGACACAGAGCTCCGCGCAGCCACCTCCCTACCCCAATTCAAGAAGGGGTTGAAAACCTATTTATTTGAGCAGGCTTACCCCTGAATATTCCCCCCTTAGAATGTCTATACATCTCCACCCTTCCTCTGCCAGCACAATAGACTGGCATGAGTTTGTAATGTTTTTAATATGTCTACCCTTTTATTGTGATATGGCTTTTCTATATTGTAATAATTTTTGGTGTTTATTGTACTGTATAATCTTGTTGTACACCGCCCTGATTTGAAGAAGGGCAGTATATAAATAAATTATTTATTTATTATTATTATTTAAGGAAATCAGCTTGAAATAGCTGGAGGCTGAACTGATGATGGTACTTACACAAGACGAGGCTTATCTCCAGATCCAGTTGTGAGGGGGATGGCGTGGGATACGGCTGTTTGGGTGAGCAGAGGGGGGAACTGATGTATCAGGACCGGTCAGAGTTCACAGTGACAGCGTGTCCCCATGCCTTCTAACTAGCCCACTAACAAAGGATTTGGGGGATCTTTTATAGGCAAAAACCAGCCTGAAGGCAAAGGTGTTTGTTCTGCATCAAAGGAAATCAAATCTACATTGTAAAGGATTGCTTGGTCTGGCAATATCTGGGTTGAGAATGAAGTTGTAAATCAGCCTTATCAGGCTTGTCTAGCATAACATCCTGCCTAAATGATCTATCTTCCTGACTTTAGAGGTGTTAACGTTTCTCATTTGCAACTCCCAAACTATTCTGTTTGATATGGGGTAGTGTGACCACTTGCCTCAGAGATTATGGTTGCCGAGAGTATAGCGTCTGTTTGGAGCCATAAGGAAAGCACACACACACACACAAATTCAGAAGATTTCGGTTTAGCTTAACAACTGGGATGCTTTCACTCATACAAAAGGCTTACAGCTCTTCAAACAAGTGATCCATATGCCATATTCCCAATTGTTTTAGATCCTCTACATTTTACAAGCACCTTTTCATCTCACATGGCAGAAATAGAGTTGATGGTATAAAAAAAAGTCTAAAGGTCATCCTGGTTTGGGGGATCCTGGGCAAGGTTTTAAAAATGGGATATTGAGAGAGGTCTCATTCTGCAGGAAATGTTTGTTTTCTGCTTGCAAGACAAATGTCTATGTTACCCTTTGGCAAACTAAGGTGCCTTTATGATGACATTAGAGCACAAAGGTGTGTCCTTCTACATGCAATTTTTTTCCTGCCTAATAACTAGCCTTTGGAAGCATCCTGGTTTGTGCTGTGATTGTCCTTTTCTCAGCACTGTGACCCTACACATACCTGTTATAGATTTAGTTGCATAACTGTTCTCTTGAGCTTGTAAACATCAGGTGTAACCTAAGGCAAGATTTTGCTAGAGCCCCCCTGAGGAAATTGAATTTAAGGTTGAACAAATCTGAGAAAACTTTGCTTGCAAGGTGGTCTTCTTAAACAATTCATTCTCTGGGTTCATTAGGCTGAAGCATGCAAAGTGAGCTTAATTCAATCCAGCAGAATATCTAAAAGAAAAATTTAAGACAGCTGGGCAAACAAATGTTCCTTAATCTAATTATGCCTTAGATGGTCTCTCTAATGGATTCCCCTGAAGCATCCCAATAAAGCAAATGACATATGGTGGTTTTTGCCAGATAGATCTGAAGCAGACACAATATTTGGTAGACCCAGAATTGTGTTTGATTTGACTTTATCGAAAGAGTGGCTTTTGCCTCACCCTTTTGATATGCTTTGTAAAACTGCATAGTTGGGGCTTTAAACTAGATGGCAAAGAAAAATAATTGGAAAATGGTTGGAAAATGGGAAGAACCATGATGACTAATAAGGAGCAAAATAATGAGGCAAGCTCAAAGCGAGGGGAAATATGCATATGCTCTCCATGCTAACAGCAAATGGTTCCCATGAAACCTTTCCCCTGTTAGAATAAAAAGGAATACAAGGGGGTTGTGTGGCTGTATGGGCTAGATCACTAGCTACTGTTATCACTTGCAGCAGAAATGTTTCCCTAGTGTCAGTACATGGGATGACATGGGAAAGGGTTCCCCACATTTCCTCATGTACCTAGATGTAGGCAGCTGTGGTGGGGATTTCCAGTGAGGGCATGACTGGGCACACCTTGATGGCCAAAAATAGAGATATGCCATGCTATACCACAATCCAGTTCATCCTGTGATGGGGTTTTGTGTGAAACACCCTAGTGTTTCCTGTGGATGCTGACAGTTATTTAGTTAGGACTGCCTATAAGGCTAGACAAGATTTTTAGACAAATCGTTGGTTTAGAGGAATTACAGATAATTAATAGATCTGGGAATTTATTATCGGTCTTAACATCAGCACCCCCCCCCCCCCGGTTCTTCACACACATATAAATGCTTTGCTCAATGAGTGTAATTTAGATTGAGATCCAAGGCAGAGTGGTGGGCACCATCATAGATGCCACAGCTTGCTGACCTCTCTTTTTCAGAGGCATAGTTTTCACACGGCAGTCTCAAAGTGCCTCAGAATGAAGCTTACAAATGTTACAGAACACATTTGCATGTCAAATATGTTAACTTTCCTATGCACAAGATGATGTCCTGGTAAGTGCTTTGTGACAAGGAATTCCATTAGATTAAAGGCAGTACAGTCCCAGAAAGATTATTCCACCTACTGAACCTTTGAATGACCTGGCTCTAAACTAGTTCATGAGATCAAGCCCCAACAATCCTTTAGTTGTGTATTCCCCCTGCTCTCTGTGTCTCAAAGATTTCCCTTTTGTTTGTTTTTTAAATGCAGCTTGTTGTGTCATCTACCACTACCACCACACACCCATGTTTAATCTTAATAACAGTTTGTTTAAAATCAGCCAATTTCAAAGCATAGGACCTGAAGTATGATTTAAACAAATGATACTTAACATTGTAACTGTAGTTTTGAACTAAGATATAACGATAAACTGTGGGGTTTTTAAAAATATGAATCAAAAGGTTCTGATTTTTTCCTTACAGGTGTATGAAAGTAGGAGAGAGGAGTATCCATGTGAGTTCAATGCTTGCTGCAAGTTATTTTCAGAACACTAAGCCAGTGGTTCTCAGTCTGTTGCCCTCTAGATAATTTGGACTTCAGCTTGCAAAAAGCTCCAGCTCAGCATGACCAGAATGGTAAAACTCAAAGAGTGCCACATGATGGGGTGAGCTCCCATCACTAGTCCCAGCTTCCATTAACGTAGCAGTTTGAAAGCATGCACAGGCAAGTAGATAAATAGGTACCACTCCAGTGGGAAGGTAAACAGCATTCTGTGCAGTCATGCTGGCCACATGATCACAGAATCGTCTTTGATAGTGCTGGCTCTTTAACTTAGTAATGAAGATGAGCACCACCCCCTATGGACGGACACAACTTGACAACCTTGTCAATGGGGAATACCTTAAATGCAACTTAGGAAGTAGATTGAAGTTTAAGAAAGCTCATGCTGCCAACCTCTTTCTTTCAGTTAGTCTCAAAGGTGATACAAGATCTGTCTACATAATGACCAAAATGATTAATGATTCTGGTACTTGAAGTCCAAAATATCTAAAGGACCAAAGGTTGATAAATGTTGCCCTGAATTACAGTTTAGTGTGATACCCAAACATTTTCTCTGGGCTAATGATGTTGCAAAAAATATTCTGATAAGCTCACTTTATTAAATTTTGGTCTTTGATGACCCATGCCTAACATAATTGACTCTATATTTATTTTTGGCAGGAATTATCTTTTCTTAACTTCCTAACCAGAAACTGTGGATACTGAGAATAAAAACAGAGAGCAACTGATGGCTAACAATTTTGGTGGGTTAAAGAGCTGGTCAAAATAAATTATTTCCTTACAGGCAAACCACTTGCATATGCTACCCCCGATCAACACTCACTAGTTTAATAATGTTCCAATAATAGAACCAGGCATTGTAAAGCTTTCTAGAAAGCTGGCTTCAGAAATAATTTCAGTGTGAAATTACCTCAGTACCCATTCTCTGCTTTCCCACTGTGAGCCGCACAGAAGCACAGAACATGGGGTGAATATCCATTACGGTGCACCTTTCACACCTTTATTCAGGAAAGAGGAGGTAGTGCTTATGCTATTTTTAAAGCTCCACCCTATATTTCCACAGACACAACGGTGAAATTTAAACTGCTGGTGGTTGCCAACTGAAAACAACTATAACATACTATTTTCGGTTGCTGTCCATCCCTCCCCTGGGCTGGAAAAATAATAAATTCAGACATAGTGGGGCTGAGGGCATGGAAGGACTCCCCAAAGCATTGCTGTTTAATTATGATTGTTGGTCATAATCCTTATTATTATTATTATTATTAACCTTTATTTATAAAGCACTGTCAATTTACACAGCGCTGTACACAGAAACTTTTAGTTAATCCTGGTATAAAATTCAAAAACCTTCTTCAAAGAAAAAAAATCAGCATATGTAAAAGGAACTCTAAGAGCTCCAGTTGTTATTCCAATTAATTACCTATGTTTTTAATAACTGTTCATTCATTGATTCACTGACTCTGTATGAGGTTTGCAGTTGAATACCTATTGCCTTAGGCCTAAATCGGGTTGTTTGCTAGCCCCAACCCCAGTAGACCATTGACTCAATATAAGTGTTGACTTGCATTCAGCAACTGATCCAGTGAATCCATTCTAGCTGAGACTAGCAATTGGATTTAGTTGGAAGGTATATACTGGCAATTTCTAAAGGAATTTTCCATTATGCTACAACTGATGCAGAGCTAACATAGAAAACTGACATCATTATATATAAGAATGACATGAAATGAAAATGACAGAGTTCTATTGGAAAAGAGGCTATACACACACACACACACACACACTTCCCCTTTGTGTGTGTCTCCGGCTATACATTCTAAAGGCCAAATAGCATGCATATATAATTGTCTACTAGAAGAAACATTTGGGAACTCAATGCTTTATAAGGCAGGATGGGAAGCAGAACGTTCCCTTTCAATTGATAGTAAGACCTGGGAAAATATATGGGCTCATTTACCCTTTAAAACTAGGTCCATCGCCATTAAAGAGAATACTCTCAAGTTGGTCCATCAATGCTACCTCACCCCAGTCAAACTGGCTCATATATCTACTAATGCTAATCCAAAATGCTGGAGGGGTTGTGAAGGTAGGGGAACCTTTGTACATATGTGGCTGGATTGTCCCTTAGTGCATGAGTACGGGACAGAAATTTTACAACTGATCTCCAAGATCACTAAACAAAGTATACAATTATCCCCACTCCTGCTCCTGTTCTCCATTTTTATGAATGAAAATAAAGCCCTGCAGCATAAAGAACTTATTAATTAGCTTCCGGCTGTTGCCAGGCTTGAGAAAGCCAAGAACTGGAAAACTGGAAAGTTGAATATTGCAGGATGGTGGACTAGACTCTGGGACTTGTGGTTAATGGAGAAAATGGCAGATAATAACAACAGAGTGAGAGGCTTACACTCTGGATTGACCTTTTGTAAGATTTGGCACCCATTTATTGAATACATCCAACAAGATTTAGTCTCTAGACATCCCCCAATTTTAGCGAAATTTTTATGGAAAGATGTCTTTCAGGATCCCTGAACACACCTTTTATCTATAACTTTCAGGGCCTTACCTGGGTTATTGCCTGTATTTATTGTTGATTTGGTGTACTGTTTGTTGTCATGTTTTGTTTTAGAATGTATTGATAACATTTTAATATATATGGCAGGGGGTTGGACTGGATGGCCCTTGTGGTCTCTTCCAACTCCATGATTCTATGATTCTGCTTACACCACTTGTGTCTCATTAAGTGTGTGTGTGTGTGTGTGAGAGAGAGAGAGAGAGAGAGAGTTCAGAAGTGAGCCCCACTTCATTCAGTTGGTCCTTAATCTAAGGTAAGCATGAATAAGCTTGCAGCTTTATCACAGAATCAAACAATGTAAACCATGCCATGAAGAGCAGGGTACCTCTTCTCAAGGGATATATTCCCCATCATGAGCCAGCGTTGGCCTTTTGTCATTTTCACTGTCTAAAGCAGTCTGTCTCCATGCAAGAGAGGGGGGAAATGACATTCCCAGGAACTGTGATGATCATTTCAGTCTCCCTGAGAACTCATGGCCAAGCCAGCCATGCATGTGTTTATTGGATGAGGTTTTACTCTTTCAGCTGTAAAGAAAAGAGAGGCACGTAACAGCCTTAAGCCGCTTCTTCCTCCCTTCAGTTTTCAGCTGTGTAGAAATGCTATCAAGCAGGGATGGGCATACATCATCCTTCTGCAATCTACTTTATTTATCTCTCAAAGCCTGGAGCTACATGTGCTAGAGCCAAATACAAAACAATGGCTGAGAAAGTGAGGCAGATGTACATACATTAAGGAATAGGCCTCTTGAGGGCATTTCATCTCAGCTGTTTAATTTCTGAATCAGAACTGAGATCACAATCCTTTCACACAAGCATATACACACACAATTACCCCTGTTTCTTCTCTTCAAGCTTTTTTCCTTTCAGCCTTCTAGGTGAGCTAGGAAGGAGGGATGCTCTTGCTGCTAAACAACTTGACAGTCAGAAATCCTCGCTGATGGATGGCAATTACCCAGAGATCTATCAGAAGAAGTTCATCTACATTCTTCTTGCCCTTTCCTTCAGGCATCTGAGTGCAGCAATATATGGTTCTGAAGTGCTTCGCTCCCTTCTCACACACTGTTATTTTTTAAGTGTTAGAGAAGTATTCCCACACCCTTGTTTTATAGCTGAACAATAATTTAACCAACAGAGGCAAATCCAGTTTTAGCCTTTGGTAAGAGATTTTAGCAGGAAAATATCAAAAGAAAGCTTCCAGGAGAGTGAAGCTTCTCAGGTTATAGGAATTCATAGCTGTATTTAACTTGAGCTAAATAGAGAAAAGCAATGGCAAACCTCCTCTGAACATATCTTGCCAAGAAAAACTGTGATAGGTTCGCCTTAGGGTCACCATATGTCAAAAGCAACTTGAAGACAGACAAGAGCAAACAGGGACTGGGAGTTTTTACTACAGAAAATAGTCTCCCTGCTTTGGAAGTTTATGTTCTCTAATGTTCTTTTGCCAGATCTTGCATTTGGACCATTCCGACAGATACAGAGTGGAGAATCTTACTGGAGAATCTTCTCTTTTAAGTGGAATTATAGGATGTTTGGTGCTCTGCACAGCAGGAGCTGAGCCCTCACCTTTGCACTTCTGGCCCTCTGACAAAGCATCCCCCAAAGTGGTGACCTCCATATGTCCACATCACAAAGTGAGCTGCATCACAGGACTCTTTGTCAACTATGGGGAAGGATTGTTAGTTGGCCATTTTTAAAAAAAAGAAATAAAAGAGGAGAAAGAGGAGGAAAATGATAATAGCAACAGGAGGAGGAGGGAGGGAGAGGGGGAAAGGAAAGGAAAAAGTGCAGGACAAGAAAGTATAACCTCCCTTAAGAAACAGACAAGGTATAGTTGACCCTTCTTATCCAGGGGTGTGCTTTACCACCCCCACCCCCTTGGATGGTTAAAAAAAACCAGGACCTTAAGTCCCATGGTTTTCATTGGTGGCGCCCATGCATGTGGCCACTCTATTGGGTCCGTGTACACGCACTCCCATTAAAATCAATGGGACTTGCCATCTGTGGAAGTTCAAATGCATTACAGATGCAGAAAGAATTGCAGTGACAGTAACACGTTTTTGTGGAATTTGCCACTTTTCAGGAATGCAAGGATACACAGGTAGCATTAAAGGAGCTGTGATCACCTCCAACTTTCATACAGCAAAAGCTTTTGGACTGTGAAAATTGATGGCTATTATGCGTGTGTGTGTGTGGGGGGGGGGGGAATAATGTGTCATAGAGAAGAGAAAAATTGGGAACAAATATATATTATCCCAATATTCTACAATTTATTCCAGTTATTACTCCTTGGAAGCCTCCCAAATGTGAGATGAATGAACAGTAATATTTTGTAGCATGATAACTGTTTGTATAATCATTTTATACCAACTTCCGTTCCTACTGCAGGTTCCTAGATGATGTCACATTCTGCATGCTATCCTGCCTTTCACATTTTCCATCTGTCTTCTTTGTATCAAAATGTATAGGATTTGTGAGGCTAATAGGAAAGTTATCTCACTGAAATAGTGCAATTACATCTTTTTGGAGGGGGCAAAGAAGATGGTTTTAATAATCTTCCTGACCTTGTGCCATCTGCTGAACCTCATTTCTATTAGTGTAATTTAATTCTTCCTAAATGCAAAAACATGACTGGATTCAGTGGCAACAAGTAAGCATTTCTTGTGCCTAAACAGATTTCTCAACAAAAACTGTTTTTTCAACTACCCTCTTTGTATTGCTAGACTACATTTTCAAGCATTGGGCCCAAGAAGACTGAGGCCTGTTACAGACTGCCAAAATAAAGCTGCTTCGGGTCTCTTTGGAGGTATGCTATTTAAATGATGCATGGGTCCTAAGAGTCCGGAGGTTGTGCCAAAGCCACACTCCATTCCTAAGCACTGGAGTGCAGCTTTGGTGCAGCTTCTGGATTCTTAGGGTGTATGCATCATTTAAACAGCATACCTCCAAAGAGACCTGAAGCAGCTTTATTTTGGCAGTCTGTAACAGGCCATAGAAATCGAGAATTCCTCCAATGGTCAGAGATGGTTTTGAATTCAAAATGACATCTGAAGAAAGAGAAAAGACATGTGGCATTTGGCATAAATTGCCTCGGGGCCATCCCCTCCCCTTGACTCTTTCGCACATAATGGCTAAGTAGGGCATCTGAGCTTTTCATGTAACTACACCCACACAATCCGTCAAGCAAGAGTGAAATATTATCACTGCCAGAACTAACATTCCACTAACTTTCTGGGCCGCCTTGATCACATCTTGGGAGAAAGGTGGGATATAAATTCAACAAGCAAACAAACTTGAAGCAGACACTCCTTGAAACTAATGAGTTTGTCGCATTGCTAAAAAAAAAAGCAACTTACCACTGCCGAATTCAATTCTAATTCAGGATACATCCAGATGTTATCACATGCATTTTGCCACCAATGCTGCCAGCCATGTGCAGCCCAGCTAACTTCCGGATAAAATCCAAGCTCAGCCAGCCTTTTTTCAAAACTGGGAAGCTCCCGGCTTTACAAATCAGCTGGCTGAGCTCAGATTCAAGCCAGAGGTTAGCCGGGCTGCACTTGGCTAGTGGAATCAGTGCCAAAATTCATGCAATAACTCCTGGATGTATCTCGAATTAGAATTGAATTCAGTGGTGGTAAATCGCTTTTTTTTTAGCAATGTGATATACTCCTAAAACTGGCACACCCTGAAACCATTGTGAATGGAAGCAAGAGAGCTATGGATTGTGAAATGATAAGGTGGAACTGGTAATTCTGAAACAGAGTTTGGAAAAGTTACTTTTTTGGACTACAACTCACAGATTCCCCCCTCCCCCGGCCTGGTCAGTGGTTCTTTTTCTCCCCTTCCTAGCACATTGTTAGCAATGCATGAACATATATCTTATTACAAAATGTGTTTTGCTGGTAGCCTCTGCATAGATAAGAAGTGCATTTCATTACTTTAAGAAATATTCTTCTTTTCAAAAACTACAGAATGAGATTAACACAATAAGGTGACCATGACAACAGGCAAAGTTAGTCTTCATCAACAGAATGCAGGATAAATTTAAATTGGCTTATTTCAATTGTACAGATCCCTGGGGATTAAAAAAAAATCAACTTCATTTTTTCCCCATCACAAGCATCTATTTTTAACAGTCAGACATACTGATGATGAAACAGACACATCTTGTTTCACTTAACTATTACAAGAGGCAAGGCTTAATGAAAAGCTTATTACAGTTTCTGGGAATCCGAGAATGATATTTTTGGAATTCCATGATACAATTTTAGCTCTGATGCTTTTCTCTATAATGAAATATTTTTTTTAACGTGGCAAACACAAGTTAGATTAATCTGACAAATACATCCAATCCTACAAGGTGTTAATAAGATTATGCTATGATGGTGCAAACATAACTACAGAGAAATAACCGTCACACCATCCAATGAAATTTACTCCCTGTGTATGTATAGAATCAAAAGAATACACAAAAGGTTTTCAGAAAATGATTTAAAAAACCAAAATAAAACATGTTACCTGAGTGTCGAGAAACCCCAACAAGAAAAAATTTGGCCTGATTGGAACCTTCACAGTTCAAGAGTTATTCTGCTTATATATTTACACAACAATATTTGCATCTGGTTGATTTGCACAGAAAACAGAATTTTTCTGGATAGGAAAGAGGTTTTTCTGCACAGAAAATGCTGCTTCCTTCACAGAAAATGCAATTTTATGTGCAAAATATTTTATGTGCAACATTTTATGTGCACATGTGAATTGTGCACAAAATAATTCTCAAATTGCACATAGGCTTGAAGAACTGTGTGCTTTATAAAACACTTTCTAGCAGCAGGGAGGAAATGGGTAGAATTAGTGGTTAAACAAAATTAGTGAAGATTTATATCCCTAAGTATGTATAGGACTGGAGCTTCAATTCTGGATCTGTTTATTTGCAAATAAAGCTATGTTATTTATTGGATTTATGTCCTGCCTTTCAAGGTGGGATTCAAGGTGGCTATCTTGTGGCTTTCTTGCAATGTTTATGAATATAGGTTGGAAGTGCTTTTGTAATCATTAAATGTTTATATGTAATCAGAAAGGTTCAAAGGGCTAGGACCAGAATTCAGATTAGTTAGCCACCTTGTCCAGTTTGTTAGAATTGGACTAACACATGATTGACTTAGATTGTATCTAGCCATATATTTTAAAATTACATACAGTGTGATAAATGAACAATGTTTTATAATATGATCGAAGAGCTTACAATAGCACACTCCAGGTGAGCCACAGTGCACATACAACACTCTTTCATATATAGACTACCACATCCATTAGGTAGAGGTTGTCACCTAAATAAACAGATTGGGAGGTGGGTATAGCAGTAAAGTATTGAAAGACACAGTTGTGTGAGCCATGTAGCCAAAGCCAAGCTAGCCTGCATGGGTTCAGTAGAGGTAGGCTCTGGATGGCAGGGGCCATTTAGAAGTAAGAAATGCTTTCATGCAGTTTACTCCTCCACACTCGTGAATAATCCCCCCACCAAGATCTATATACAATTACACAATATGTTTTCTAATGTTCAAAAATGTTCTAAGGTTGTGACTTAAGTGCATTCACTCAGCAGTTAGTTATGAACTACTCAGTTAAATTTAACTCAGTTCCAGGAAGGAAGAGTATGCCATGTGACTGCTAGCATAGCTGCTTACATTGATATGGTTGTTTGATATGAACTGTATCACAGCTTTGGATAAATGTAGTTGATATATGTACAATTATTTCTTTTCAATTAGCATCAAAAACAATTATTTTAATTCTTTACAATTAATGGCCAAGTTTTGATTACCTTGTGCACTTGAATTGAGGAAGAGGACACCATGAGTGTTTGGATCACTCTCTATGCACATGTAAAAGGGATGGATGCCATATAGATTTGCATACATCTGGAATATCAAAAACAAATGATTATGTGGAGCTCATTCTACTGCTTTCTATCAGATCTCAAACAAAGAAGCCTATTTACAGGCAGCAAATGTAATTTCAGCACATTCCCCATAGAACTTGTAAATACTATCAGAACTTGTAAATACTAGCATTGAACCTAGTATAGTAACATTGGATGAGGCAATCAATTAATTCATGCTAAACCAATCAGGAATTCATAGTACAAATGTGTTACATTGATGCATTTGTTTTAATCTTAAAAACATTCATGTAAATGACTAAAAATAGCCAAAAGGGGTCAACCCTGCACAAAAATATCCACAAAAGGAACATATTAACACAGAACATCAGTTTCTACTCCAACATTAAACACTGTTGGTACTTAACAATTGAAATAAATTATTTTAAAATTATTATTGAATATTTTTAACATATTGTTTCTCTGTGTTGCTTGTTGTTGTTAATTGTTCTTGAGACGGCTTTGACTCATGTGGATGAGACATCTCCAAGATCCGCTGTTAGCAACTTCTCTGCTCATATTCTACAGGACCAGGCCTGTGTCTTCCCTGATCAGGACTAGCCATCTGGCGTGTGAACGTCCTCTCCCTCCACCTTTCCTAGCATCATTACCTTTTCTAATGATTCATTTTTCCTCATGATGTAGCCAAAGTAAGACAGACTCAGTTTAGTCTTCTGGCTTCCAGGATAGTTTGGGTTTGATCTATCCTAGCACCCATTTGTCTTGTTGGCCATCCACAGTATCATCAACACTCTTCTCCAGCACTACATTTCAAGTGAGGATTTTCTTTCTTTGGCTTTTTTTTTTTTTTTTACTGTTTAGGTGTCTCATCCATACATTGTGATGGGAGTACAATGCCTTGGACTATCCTCACTTTAGTTTGTGTGTATGTGCCTTCAAGTCACTTGTGAGCTTATGGAGACTGCAAATTTCATAGGACATTCTCAGGCAAGGAATACTCAGATGTGGTTTTGCCAGTTTCTTTTTCTGAAATGCAGCCTGTAGCGCCTCATATTCATTGCTGGTCTCTCATCCAAGTACTGGGCAGGACTGACCCTGTTTAGATTCTAAGATCAGACAGAATCTGATGCCTATTAGGGTGTAGTTGTAACATATTTTTAATGAAATCTTTCCAGTTCTGTTGTTCATTTAGGCCTTTATTTGCAGGAAGGAATACTAAGATGCTGAAGATGCTTCGGGACTGGGGCAGACACCCACCAAGCACCCTCCATTGCTGGCCCAAATAGAAGTGAAAAAGATCTGGTTTTTGGGTGGCCATTTTGGGCAGCCCTGGTGCAACCCCAGGAGGCTTCCTGGCTCTTCAGGGACATGTGTCATCAAGATGCCACACCCCTGAAGCAGCTTGAAGCTGATCCCATCTGATCGGCCAGGGTCGCTTCCAGGTGTCTTGAGTGTGTGTGTGTGTTGAAAAAATGCTACACCTTCAAGCCACCCAGAAGCTGGCTTTTCTGGCCAGTCTGTTCAGGCCTTAAATCACCCTTTTTGTCATTGCAGAGGTTGGTATTTTCTTCCTGTCTCTACAACAACCAAATCCTCCACCCAGAGTAATTGTTTCACCTCTGTAGCTCCCACTAAGGCAGTGGTTCTCAACCTTAGTAATGCCGCAACCCTTTCATATAGTTCCTCATATTGTGGTGACCCCCAACCATACAATTATTTTCATTGCTACATGCAAATATGTGTTTTCCGATGGTCTTAGGCAACCTCTGTGAAAGGGTCGTTCGACCCCCAAAGGGGTCCCGACCCACAGGTTGGGAACCACTGCCCTAAGGACATTCCATGGCTGGTGAAGGGCAAAGAAGATCAGATGAATATCTGGCTATGTTCGCATAGTCAGATGCAAACTGACTGCATCACCCAGCAAGAGCTCCAGAGGGCTGTGGCAGCTCTCAGTGGATGATACAATCATTCTGCACCTGATGGGTGACACCTGGCTGAATGAAACTACGTGTGAAAGGGATCTAGGAGTCCAAGTAGACCACAAGTTGAACATGAGTGAACAGTGTGATGCGGCAGCTAAAAAGGCCAATGCTATTTTAGGCTGCATCAATAGAAGTATAGTGTCTAGATCAAGAGAAGTAATAGTGCCACTGTATTCTGCTTTGGTCAGACCCCACCTAGAATATTGTGTCCAGTTCTGGGCGCCACAATTCAAAAAGGACATTGAGAAACTGGAGCGTGTCCAAAGGAGGGCGACAAAAATGGTGAAGGGTCTGGAGACCATGCCCTGTGAGGAACGACTTAGGGAGCTGGGGATGTTTAGCCTGGAGAAAAGAAGGTTAAGAGGTGATATGATAGCCCTGTTTAAATATTTGAAAGGATGTCATATTGAGGAGGGAGCAAGCTTGTTTTCTGCTGCTCCAGAGAACAGGACCCGGAACAATGGATGCAAGCTACAGGAAAAGAGATTCCACCTGAACATTAGGAGGAACTTCCTGACAGTAAGGGCTGTTCGGCAGTGGAATGCACTTCCTCGGAAGGTGATAGAGTCTCCTTCCTTGGAGGTCTTTAAACAGAGGCTGGATGACCATCTGTCAGGGATGCTTTGATTTGGATTTCCTGCATGGCAGGGGGTTGGACTGGATGGCCCTAGTGGTCTCTTCCAACTCTACGATTCTATGATTCTATGATTCTATGACTATTGGTACTTAGCCAGACATTTTTCTGATTCTTCCTCTTTATCCATTAGCAACAGAGTGTCTGCGAGGAGGGGCTGAAATGCCTCAATGGTAAGTCCAAGAGGTGTTGAATGGCCAGTTTTAGCACAGATCTGCATGCAGAACTAATACACTACACTGTGCCATAGGGGACATTAGGCAAGAGATATCAAAGAGGAAAGCCTAGCTGCCCTCATTCCACAGATGCTTCCTACCACCTTGGACTTCCCCATATCCTCATGTTGAAGGGACACTGCCAAGTTTCTTCAAAACCGAATTAGGTCCATTTGATCTGCTCTGGACTTGGATCAAATTGGGCCAAATCAGCCCAATTTGGTCTAGGATTCAGCCAAAATGGCCACACATCACTAGTAAAAATGATGTAGATAAGCTTAGGAGATAAGATAAAATAAATAAAAATAAAAGTCTATGAGAAGATAAAGATAAACCTAGGAGAAAGTAAAAAAATGAAAAATTAAATGGCTTACCTTTGGAGACTAGACCTAGAACAGATCCCACAGGTTACATGGTTCATATTGTGCTTAAAGAATGAGTGCTGATGCTCCCCAAAACCATACACATAATAGGACGTTAGTGGCAATTTGAAAATCCTGGTCAGAAAATAGCTTTGCAAGAATAGTGTTCCACCTATATGAAAAGCAGAGAAAGCACAGATGCCATTCACTTTCTTTGATTTGAAATGAATTTCATTAAGCCTCATAAAATCTACAGTCTTTTACAGTAATTTATTTAAATGAGGACACTTTAGGATTAAAGAGATAGTAAAAAAGATGCATTGTAAATGTATATATATATATATTACAGACAAAGAAGATATGCAAAATTTTGAGAAAAGAAATGCCTTGATCTTCCTGTCATTTCTTATCATGCTTAGTGAGGTCATTCACCAGTTTCTTTATATATACAAAAATGCACACCACATGGTGACATTTAGAATGTCACTAACAATAAGCACATATGCTTGGTTGAAGACATCGTGTATCATCATTGCGTTTGTGAGATGTACTTTATTACAATATGCCTTCTACTCATTTTTAGACTTTACAATGATAAAGGACTCTGTACTAAAAGACCAAGCTAGGTCAAGTCAATGGAAGGCAGAGGAAACTAAACAAAACAAAAAGTTAACATTTTTTAAAAGAGACAAGAACAAAGTACTATAACAGGTATTTTGTTATATTCAATTTTGATTTAGGAGACAGACAGATAAGCAGACAGAGATAAACAACTACACCAAAAGATACATAGATAATATCTTGATCCTGTCTACCATTGCATTTGCCATACCCAGGACATCAAAAGCTAAGTTAAACAAGCAGCAATAACAAAATAAAAGCAGTTAAAAACAGACAGGTGCATCAAAGAAAATAAAAATAAAGCATAAGCAGAGCAAGCATTAGCCACAAAGGAATTCCCCACTCCATACATCAAATTCCTGCTGAAAATTGTACAAAGCCATTGTACAAAGTCAGTGGAGGAAAAGCAGAGGAAGGGGGCAGACATCTCTTTGTGAGAGCCACCATCCAATGACCTTCTATGGATACCGCTTATCTCCTATGATTTTCCAAAAGGGGGACCATCCCAAGACATTTGGGTATCTGGAAGATTGCACACACTCCTCTTCCCTTTTCCTACATGTTCACTAACTGGACTGACATCTGATTCCCACATCAACAGTGTCAATGATGTAGCATCCTGGACCACATCTGAGGGAAGCAGGCCAATTTCTGGGTTACTGGGTAAGCTGTGCAACACACTTTGCCACTGGTCTTTGCCCTCCCATGTGTGCTGCCAGAGGCAACTGTTTACTCTATCTAATGGTAGGGACAGCCCTACCATTGAGTAAATTGCTCAGATGTATATTATGGAATAGGAAACCATAGATTCTGGGACCTAATCCAGCCCGCCTGAGATTTCTATCTGGCCCCTAACAGTCATTTGGTAGTTTCCCTAGCTTTTGAACAGTTTCCCCTCCACTCTGCAAGGTTGCAATTAAATGTTATATTCTGACAGGCTGTGCTGTTTTATGTGTTAAAAACATTAAATGGAAATGCAGTGGTATTCTTGGTCCTACTGTTTGGTCTTTTACCCCAAGACCTTGTCTGAAAATGAATCTGGCCCTCAGACTGAAAGAAGTTCAGCCTTTCCTTTCTGGTGTCCATTCTTGAGGACAGAGCTAGCTGGCTCGCACCACTTTACTCCCATAAATATCACTAATTCAGCTCATTAACTTATATTTAGCCACCCAAAATTCTGTGAAGTCGAAGGCTTTCATGGCTGGCATCCATAGTTTTTTGTGGGTTTTTCTGGCTGTGTGGCCATGTTCTAGAAGATTTTCTTCCTGACGTTTCGCCAGCATCTGTGGCTGGCATCTTCAGAGAACCCAAGATTCTGTTTGGCCACCCTGCAATGCTGAGCTCAAACCAAATATCTCATTCTGATCCTCTAATGGGGATTAGCTTTTTCATAATAGCATAACGATACAAGTATACACTGATAACTGTATGTATGAAGTCTTGTTTAATTATAGGTGCATCTACACTGTAAAAACAATTCAGTTTTACACCACTTTAGCTGCCAGAGTTCCAGTCTACAGGCTCCTGAGATTTGTAGTTTTGTGAGGCACAAGCACTTTTTGACAGAGTAGGCTAAAAACCTTGTAAAACTGCAAAACCCAAAATTCCATAGGATGGAGCTACAGTACTTAACGTGATGTCAAACAGCATTATTTACACAGTGTAGATGCACTCTCCATCACCAAGTTCAAGATTCGATACAGCGATAGCTGGTTCCATATCAGAAGGGAGGTCAATCTGCTACAAGTTTTATATGAGTCATCCAAGGTGCTAAATCCTATTCCACAAATAGCTTAGCACTTTGAGTGGCTCCTTTAAAGTTTGGACTAAAACCCAGATGGGATTCACCACCCTACTGACATCCGAGCTACCAATTTCCATTACTGACCATTAACGCTGAGATGCTCACCAACGCTCTGAAATGACACCAGCTGAAAAAGACGAAAGAAATTAGAACATATCAGAACTGATCAAAGCATAGAGAGGGTTCTTTTCCCTTTGATTTTCTATTTTTTCCATCCCGCCCCCTTTCATAACCCTTTTATATTTATTTCAGCTAAATCCCCCATGTAACTCATAGGCACATTTTAATTAGCCTCTTCCATTATGTTTGTTGTTACTAGGGCTACGGCGAGCCTTTGACTCAAACAACACATTTATGTATTGGTTGCCTTTCTGTTTTTGTTAAAGTGTGGATTTAATACATTAAATTAAATTAAATTGTCTGGAGAAGAAATATGTGAAATAGGTATTTCTCTTACTGGAAATTACTTGCTATTAGGGACTTCGGTAAAAATGAACTGGAAGAGAAAATTAACGATTGGGTGAATTAAGTGGTATGTTCTCTCCACCCAAATGACTCAATTAACACAGCTATTTACTGCTTTTGAATTAAGTCTTTTCAGAGCCGGTGTTCATACAGTTGGGCAGAACAGAAGACACTTAACCTGGGACAAATTATTTATTTGTGTGGGCAACAAATTTGGTTTCAATGACTTGCCTCATGCCAAGCACCTATAATGTCTATGGCACAACCTCCCATTGGCCAGGCAGGGAAACAGTTTGTGTTATTCAACAAAGATTAATACAGTTTGTTTTGCCCTCCCTAAATTGAACCTGGATTATGCTAACCTAGATTATCACATGACTTTGAAAGAAGAAGTAGATTTTCGAGCAAAAGAGCAATGATGGAAGAATTCTAATGTATGTCATTCTAATTTTGACATATAGAGGCATTTTTTATCTGCAGTTTCATGGGGGTTCTTTACCCTTAAACCCAGCGAATGTGAAAGGACCACTATATTAGGAATATGTACACTGAATGTTAACATGTTTGTTTGATGAACCAAGGAAAATCTTGTCAATGGAGTGGAAGTTATCAGAACTTTGGACAAAATTAGTGTTGCCAAGTTTTCAAAACAGCAATAAAGGACAGTCGAAATTCATGACAGTGTTGACAGTCAGGAAGTATCAGTTAACAAGTTTGTGCTCTATCTAAAAATCAAATGAAAATATAGATTTCAGTTAACTTTGCCATGCATTTCTCTGTAAAATTAAGATATTGTGCACATTCATAAATTACACAAGACACATTTCTGGCTTTATGAAGGGCCCACACCCCAAAATATGGGAGTTTTTTTTGCATCTTGTTGAGACTATATAAAAGAAAAAAATTCCCAACCTTCAAACAGAGGATATGTCTTATATAATAAGGGCCACCTTCCAGTCCTAGGTGGAAGTAAGGATATCCACTTGGGATTCTGTTATAAGGAAATCTGACCCTAGTTGTACATGCACTCTTCACTTTAAGAAAGTAGATATATATAAGATTAAGAAAAAAAGCTTAAGAGACATACTCAAAGAGAAAGGAATACATGATGGTCTGACAATGTAAAGCAGCTCTTTAAAACTGACAATGATATCATAGCTATCATCAAACATCTGAAGAGCTGTTACATGGAAGATGGGAAGACCCGTTTTTGGTTGCCCCAGAGCTGAGAAACCAAACCTGTGAATTCAAACAAGAAAAGAATTTCCAGCAAAATGTTAGATAGAATGTGAAGTCAAAGGCTTTCATGGCCGACATCCATAGTTTTTTGTGGGTTTTTCGGGCTATGTGGCCATATTCTAGAAGAGTTTATGCCTGACGTTTCCTGGCATCCTCTATGAATGGCCACATAGTCTGAAAAACCCACAAAAACTATTAGAAAGAAGTTCCTGATATTAAAGCTCTTTGACTATGGAAGTCTATTGACTCAGAAGTCTGCTAAAAGCCTCTCCTTCAATGGAGGCTCTTGAATGGAGGCTGGATTGCCATTTGTCAAAGTTGCTTTAACTGTGGGTTCTTGCTTTAGCAGGGGAATGAGTAGATGATCTTCGGAGAGACTTCCAACTCTACGATTCTATAATTCTACCCCATGAAATGTAAATTTTCGAAGCTGTTGATGTAGCTAAAACATTCCTAAATTTAATGGCTAGTTCCTACTAAAGTAGACCCAGAAGGTTCTTATTTGAAGGTGTGGACTCTTGGGAGAGGTTGTGTTAGACCCAAGAGCAGACAGAACCAGTGAAGGGATTTAAGAAAATGGTTACCATTCAAATCATGCAGTCAAAACAAGGTAAAAGAGACAGGTAGAAGGTTTTGGCCATTCACATTACTGTCGTGCTTTGCCAAAGAGACAGGAAGGAAGGAACATGTTGCTGTAAAAAGATGAAAGTGTCAACATTACTACCAGATCTCTGAGCCCCGCAGCAGCCGGAAAGACTCTCAGCCAATTTGAGAGAAGTGGTAGCACCAGTAAGGTACAGATTAGTGACAAGAGAAGCACCAGCAACCAGGACAGCTGTCAATTCACATAGTGTTTGAATTGAAATTATTCCGTTGTAATGAGCCAGGGCTCACTATTAATATTTTAGCATTTTATAGTGTTGTGTTTTATCATCTAAATAAATAAACATCATTATTATTTTCTTGGGGCAGCAGTACCGTTTCAACCAATCAGATGCCACCTTTGACATTGCTGCCTGTCCTGGAAAACAATGATTTACATTGACATGGCACACAGCTCCAGCCTTGCAACCTCCTTGCTTGAAACATTAGATCCAAAAGGGCAGGGGAAACAGGGGCAAATTTTTCACCAAGTGAAAACTACTCATGTCAAATCTTCTCCTTATATTTCAGATTGTTATTATTAGTAGTAGAAAATACCAGCTAGTTGATTGTAGGGTCTAAAAGCATTCCAGAAATGCTAGGGCTGTGGCTCCTTGAGATTCCTAAAGAGCTTAATAACTCTACAGTTTCTAATTTTTTTCTCTGGTTGAAGAGACTTTTCTTTCTGCCCATGTCTAGCTTATTTGAGTCTTATGGTCACACTCTGACCAGGTAACAGATCAGGAAAGGAGAACTGTCCCACTATTTCCCAAAAGAGAAGATAGAAATAGGTTATAAGAGGGACTCTTGGAAAACACATTCCTGCTCCCCTGCAATCTAAAATCTGAAAGGGAAAGCAAAAAAGTTTTACTGGTTAGGCATTCCATCTCATCACTGCAATGCTTTAAGCAAATTCAAAGTCAGTGCTGTTGAATTTTTGTTCACTATCTACCTATTGAGGACTAGAATAAAACAGAGCTGGCAACTCTGGGTATGGATTCCCCCTCCCCCTCTTGTTTTTTGGAAGCTACCACAAGATATCTCCAAGCGTTACAAACCAATCTTTTAATTTCAAAGAGAAAACCTCTTTTGGGATTGTGAATTCATTCTCTTGTGGTAAAACTGAACAATAGCACTGTTAAGAATTACTGGGTAGCCTTGGTGAACAATCTATTACCAGTTACACATATAGCACTTGAAAGTTTTGTACACTAAGTGGTTCAGCCAAGCCGTGAGTGAGGGGTGCTCAGTATCGCACAGAGGGTGAACAATGGAGGCAGGATTTGTACTCAAGTCCCGCCACTGAGCTATTCTATATTTATGAGAAATCAACAAGTATAATATAAAAAGAATGACAGTCTTTTTAAAAAAATACATTCATGGATCCTAGCACTATTTCCATTAATTGACGAATGATGAAGGCCACACCATTGCATGCTAGCATCTATTTCTAGAGCTGAATAGTTAATGTTGTCATAGTAATTGACCTATTCCTATACTAATAGTCTCTGGAATAAATGGAAGGAAAATGGTAGCATGGCGATTCCACCATATTAGAGACTTCAGCATGAAGTCTCATGCAATAGTATACTATTTTGCCCTCGGATTTAATAGATGCCTGCTCTTTTGATTTCTCTTTTATTTCCATATCTTTCTGTGATTTTACAGCACTGGCTGGCAACATATGGGCCTTTGTGAATTTTTTTGACAACTGTCTCTGCTCAGGTTCAGTGGCAAAGGGATTTTAAAAATATCATTTGTGGTAAAACAAAGAGACTTGACAAGCGTCTGGAAACATGATTCTCCTTCAGAACAGGGCTTGTAGTCCCTTCATGCCTTGTTTTAATGAATTTTATGAAATACAGAAGCATGGCTTTCTGCATTTCCACCACTGAAATTGGTCCACGGACCTGCCAAAGCACCCTACCCTTGGTCTACTGTGACTCTTTCCCAGCCTTCAAAATGCTATCCAGATGCTCTGGACAACAACTGCCATCACACCATCCAGCATGTTGAATAGCCATACTGGCTAGAGATTTTGGGAGTTGTAGTCCATCCAAGCTAGACAGACCCATATTAGAAAAGGCTAGTTTCCTATGAATCATTATCCCACAGAGACTGTTATGGAATTGGAACAGGGGGATCCCTTTCTCTACCTGGATTTTTCCCCCTTTGCAAGAAGACCAGTAAAAAGATGATACCAGACAAGTTAAACCTTGTGGTTTATGTGTTGGGGGCATTTTCTAATACCATTCTCCCAAAGACTCATGGGGAAATTAATTAATAAATTGACTAGTGAAAGGTGCTTTCCATTTGTTTCTCAAAAGCTAGATAACACAAAACATAACAAAACATTGAGAAATATGGCGAAACACAAGAAGTAGCTTAGCAGTCGTGCAGTCTTGCATACGGGAAAGGCGTTTGTGAAGAATTTCCTTTTTAAATGGCCAGATATAAAAAGGGAGCCTGGGGGCATTGAAGAAAACAAGGAAGGCAAATATCACACTCAGAATCCCAAATAAAAATTCATAACACACTTAATGCGTTTTTCTTGTCAACATAGAATCGTGGGTTTAAGAGCATACAAAGACCAGAATTTGAGAAAGAGCATCTCTGAATTCCTGTTTAGGTGTTATAATGTCTGATTAGGAAGGCACATTAAGGATAAATCCAGAAGAATGAAAAGTAGCCTCGAGTGGAGCAGGACTGTTGTTTTTGTCCAGCCAAGAGTCAGCCAGATACCAGGCCAATTAGAAAAGATGCACCTCCTTAACAATTTTGCAGTAACATTTCAAAAGAGCTTCCCAATTTTGGATGTTCATTTAGAATCTTAGTTCCAGATTATATGCTTTGTACACTTTTGAGATGGAAAAGCCCAAGCACTTTAAATGGCACTGTTGACATACATAGATTTTCTTCATCATGAAGATCAATAAGTCAAGTAAAAATCCAAGCCACTTTGCCTACCAGAAACAAACACCATTGGCCCTGTCTGCCTGGTCAAATAAAATGGCTTCATTTCATCCTCTTGACAGAGAGACAACAGCCTGAAACAGACAGGCCAAATGATGTGGTTTCCCACCATGTTCGAGGCGTAGTGTTTAGATGACGCACACCCTGAACATGGAGGGAAACCATACTGGATGTGCATGATCAGAAAAGAACCAGGTCAAAAAGGAGCGGTGAGAACCATGGCAGAAGCCTGGATCAGCATGCAATCGCTGCTGCCCCAGTGCAAATTGCGCAGGTACAAATCACACCAGCACATCCCTGATACATTCCTTTTGGCCCATCTGTTTCAGCCAAACACATAGCTCAAACCCAGGTTCTGGTGCAAACACAGTGGACAATGTCTGGCCCATTCATCACCAGAACCAGGGTACACCCCTCTTAAAACATGAGCCACTGAGCTGCCCCACCCCAGCCCCACTTTAAGGTCAGAATGAGGTGCCCAGCCATGTGATCGCAGCTGGGCACCTCATTCTAACCTCAGAGCAAAGGGACCTGCAGCAGTGGCAGATGTACTTGATGACTTGGGGTGCATGTATGATCTGCCACCTAGCACTGGAACAAAAGCCTTTGCAATAGGGACGGTTGGAGCAGCTGAGGCCCTGGATACTCCAGGGCCAGGATATTTCTGGCCAGTGTGGGCAGGGCCATGGTCATCATTTGCCCCTTATCCTTTCAATCTTGTCCTTTCTCTCCCTCTAAAACTGATCATGGTTGGGGTGCACCAATGGCTTTGTAGCCAAAACAGTTCCACTCAGAAACAAGAGAGAGTTTGTGCTTAGGGGAACCCCAGATTTGCCCATGTTCATAAAATGAAAAGGAGGCAATTCATACTAGGAAATATAGAGGGTAGTAGAAAGGAAGGAAGACCACATGCCAGATGGACACATTCAATCATGGAGGTAACAGACATGAATTTGCATGAACGAAGCAGAGAAATGGGGGACAGGGGAGCTTGAAGATGTCTCATCCACAGGGTTGCCATAAGTTGGGGTCAGCTCGAGGACAGATAATAATAATAACAATAATAATAATAATAATAATAATAATTTATTTTTATCCAGCCACTTCCAGATCAAGGCGACTTACAACAATGATAGAACACGACAGTACAACAATACAAGTTAAAACCCATTATCCCTCCCTTCAACATACAACTTATACAACATACAGCAGAAAAGGAACTTGTGCTGTGCCTTGGAAACAAAGAACACAGTGAAAAAGAGGAGGAAGAAGGGAAGGAACAGCTGGGATATGCGAACTATGAACAGGGTTGGAAAAGAAATTCCACTTTAACATTAGGAAGAACTTCCTGACAGTAAGAGCTTGTTTTCTGTTGCTCCAGAGAACAGGACCCGGAACCATGGATGCAAGCTATAGGAAAAGAGATTCCACCTCAACATTAGGAGGAACTTCCTGACAATAAGGGCTGTTCAACAGTGGAAGACACTGCCTCAGAGGGTAGTGGAGTCTCCTTCCTTGGAGGCCTTTAAACAGAGGCTGTCAGGGATGCTTTAATTGTGAGTTCTTGCATGCCAGGGGGTTGGGCAGGATTGGCCCTTGTGGTCTCTTCCAACTCTATGGTTCTATGACAATGCAATACACTCCCTCAGAGTGTGGTGGAGTCTCCTTCTTTGGAGGTTGATAAACAGAGGCTTGATGACCATCTGTTGGGGGTGCTTTGATTCTGTGTTCCTGCATAGCAGGGGGTCAGACTGGATGGCCCTCAAGATCTCTTCCAGCTCTATGATTCTGCACACACCAAGAAAATTACAATGGAGTGTGTGTGCTCGGATTGTAGCAGGCCCCTGAATGAAAAGGAATTTTAAATCTGCTAGACATAATGCCAATGTTGGGTGAACATTTTTTGTGGCAATGGTATGGGAACTCTTAAAACTGAAATGGTTTAGGGCCTCAGCCCATCTTAATCTGGGTCTCAGGGAGGAAAGAATGAAGTGGGAAACATAAGCACAGCCACATATAGGTTGCTGTGGTAGTTACATCTATTCATCTTTGAAGTTCAACCTGTGTTGGTTTCCCCAATGACAGCAAGAAAGAAGTACCAAAACGAGGTGTCAGCAAAATTAGAAATGCCTCTATTTTGGAGTATAAGGTACTGCTTACTCCCTGAGGAAGTATCACGTTTCGCTGTTATAAGCCTGTCAATATAGCTTCAGAAAGCAGGTGCATACAGTGGGCTCAAGAAAAATACATCACTATTTTTAACTTCTCCTCACGAAGACTGATGGACTGACTCAGGAGCACAGAAGGGGTGGCAGGATTACTGACTGCCTCTTGGACTTTGCAACACAAGGAAGACGTGCAAAAAGACTTCCTCTGTGTCCGAAATTAGGAGAAAGTGTAAACATAATGGAACAGTGAACCAGTGTGGAAAATAAATGCACAGGGGAGGGGGGAATGGCTCCGTTTATTTTTAGCCAGCAGAATATAACTAATTTAGTTGGAGCATTTCATGGATGACTGAAAGGCGGAGGAGGGAGGCTGAGTGAAACATGGTCACTTATTCCCTTACCACTGAAAGTTCACATACATCAAGAGCTCTGATGGTCCATTTAATTTTCTTTTCAGGGCACCAAACTGTTTTCTTGCCACTGTGGTTCCAGATATGACACTTTCCGCCCCTTTTGTTACCTGGACAACTACAAAGCTTAGAAATGATAGAAACACCAATATAGTCTGTTGTTGAGAGCTCAAAATGAATGTGTTGTGGGAGGGTTTCAAGAATTGCCTTTCCTTTCCTCATATGTAGAGCACAATGGGAGGGGAGCCTCCTGTCTACGCAAATGCTTTCCACATGATTGGGAAGCCAAGTTTCCAGAATGTGTGGGGAGTTTCCACATGTAAAAGGGCTTCTTTTCAGACAATTGCTTTCCACATGAGAGCAAGGATGGAGGTGATGGGGCTAGCACACACTCAGATCTTTATTCATCTACAGACAGCCTCCAACCCAAAACAGGTACTCAGCGACAGGAAGACACATGCCATAGATGGGGACACAGATACTAAGCCTTGCCATAAACCAAGATGCCAACTGTACCCACACACTTATCCAGGAAATGTCATCACAAGACGTAATGGCAACACCCCAATATTTGGCTCATCCTCCAATATGATTTATGCCCTATTATGTCAGCATTGCCCGCCAGCACTCTACATAGGGCAAACAGGCCAGTCCCTGCGTCAGGGAATAAATGGACATAAACCAGACATTAAGAATGGGAATACACAAAAACCAGTGGCAGAACATTTCAATCTCCCTGGGCATTCCATCTCAGACCTCATAACAGTGGTCCTTGAACAAAAGAACTACAAAGGTAGAGTGGAAAGAGAAACAACAGAATTAGAATTCATCCATAAACTACAGTCCCTCAGCAATAGATTCAACAGGGACAACAGCTTTCAGACACACTACACATATTTCAACACTGTCTGACCCCATCCTCACTCATCTATTCTTTGCACCTAGAGGCTAGTTTCCAAACTGGTCTTGCCTCTTCATTTCTATACACATTGGCCAGTTCTCAATGTCTTTGTTCACTAACAACCATAGCTAAAACTGGACTTGCTACTTCATTTCCATACACAAAAGATTTTGAATTTGAATTGACTCTCACATACCAATATATATATATATGTCCCTGGTTTCCACACTACCAAATACATCTGAGCAAGTAGACTGAAGTCTACAAAAGCTCATGCTGTCAACTTCTTTCTTTCAGTTAGTCTCAAAGGTACTACAAGATCTCTCTACATACTAACTCTTCCACCTTGTGCTTATGAACACAATATTAGGGTGATGTAAAATGCACTGGGTGACATTGGGCAAGTCTCAGCCTCAGAAGATGGTAATGGAAAACCCTCCCTGAAGAAACCTGTCAAGAAAACCCCATGCTAGGTTCAACTTAGGGTCACCATAGTCAACAATGACTTGAAGGCACACAACCGCAACAACAAACAGCACCAAAGGGCTACCCACAATCCTCAGTCATTTTGTGTGGCCCATAATGCTTTAGACAGCCCTGCTCACCTTTTTCCCTGCCCAGCCAAATAGCTATTAACTATGGGGTGAAAAGAAAATCACTGTTTACCAGCTAACAGCAGCTCTCCCTTCTTGCCACTCCAATGTCACCAAGGAGCCAGGTTCTCCGCTGCCAAGACTAATAAACTGTATTATGCACAATTCATTTTACAATAATAATTTATCAGAATAATTTAATAGCACATAATAATTGAGCCAGTGTTGTGTAGTGGTTAGAGCATTGGACTATGATTCTGGAGAGCAGGGTTCAAATCTTGGCTCGGCTATGTAAACTCACTGGGTGACCTTGGGCAAGTCACACTCTCTCAGCCTCAGAGGATGGCAATAGCAAACCCCCTCTGAGGAAAGTTGCCCAGAAAATCCCATGATAGGTTCACTTTAGGATCACTCTATATCAGAAATGACTTGAAGGCACAATAATCATTTTGTTGTCTTTTGATCAGAAAAGCTTTTATTTTGCATTTCAGAGGGGTGTTGTTTTATGTATTGTGTTTAAAATATATATTTTAATCATTTATTCAACACCAAATGAATTCTTTGCCAACAGAATAAGAGCTAGATTAATAGGGGGAGGCTATCAGCTGTCAAGGATATAGTTCCTATGGATGTGATTAGCATTTATAGTGTAATTCAGTGGTGTCATATCAAGATCATGCAGATCAGCAAGAGGGCGTGGAGCAGCAGTTCTGCTTTTGATCTCTAAGCTGCCCAGAAAGAATTTGTTGATGGGTGGCCATACAAATCTAATAAATCAGTTCTGCATTCAGGCCTGAACACAGCTCAGTTGCATATTGAAGAGCAACAAGGCATACTCCTTGTATGCATTTGTCAAGAAGGAAACCAAGTAAAAATAAAAATAAAAAAAGAACCCACCAAGCAACAGATTCTTCTGTCACACCACTAAATACCAAAAGCAAATGAAAACAAATTGCCTCATTCTTTGCAAGAAGGCAATGCAAGAAGAATGGCTGTGTGGGAGCCATACAAATGATGTTTTGCCATGTTGTCTTGCTTTTCAGAGGAGCTGCAGTTTAAAACAATGCAATTTCCCCCCCTAATCACTCTAATCGCTTTGCTCTGTGCAGCTAGCTGCCTTCTCATTGCAAACAGGGCCTGTGTTTGCTACCAAAATCTATATATAACAAATGAACTCTGTAGCAGTGGATGGTAAATTAGCAAAGATTTTGATTAAATCTGGTTATTTGTTTCTCGCCTTGTCAGCTGCAACACATGCTAGTCAATACAGCTGAGAAATTGCTCTGCTAGGAAAAGATTTTCTGACTTGGAATACAAATGGCACATATACTTAGTTGTTTGCAGGGAGGCAATAGCACTGGATGCTCAAGAATCATCACAAAAGACTGGAGTAATGTTCCATCTGATTCAGAGCCTTGTAGCTACCAGGTAATTGTGTGCTACAGAGGCTTTAAGGGAGATACTAAACTGCCAACAAGAGACAATTTTACAATGTGTTGCCGGTTTCTTGACATGTAAGATGACAGAATACTCCATTATGCCCTAGGAAAAAGTTGATCTTTAGCATTAACGGAAGTGGCATTAACTACACATGCACATAGCAGCTGGATAGCAGACAAAACCCATACTGTTAAGAGCCAGGGTGGGCAGTCATTTTCTTGTGAGGGCCTTATCTAAGGGATAATCTTGTGGGAGAGGGGGTTTACATGATGGGTAGGCCTGGCGACAGCAGTGTAGAAGGGCCAAGCTTCCTTCTGGTCTAGTGGCTGTTAGGATAGATGATTCCTACCAGGCTTCAATTTAGCATTGGCACAGGGCTTTTGGAATTATACCACACTGTCCTTTCCCATCATTTCCTCCAGATCTAGGCATAGGTTGTAAACTTTTAAAAACAGATTTTATCACACACCTCCATGTCCAGCCAGGAGGCATCCCACACCTGATCTCACACCTTTCAAAGAAGGGAAAAATCCTGTTCTTTCAAAAGTGAGGGAGAAGTCCGGATCAGGTATAGGATGCCATCCATGATCAGTTATGCAATGCCTCCTGCCTGGGCACAGAGATGTGTGATAAAATCTGTGTTTAAAAGTTTACATCCTGCACCTAGCTCGGGGGGAAAGAATGGGAAAGGGTAGTGCAATAATCTCCTTAGGCTAAGGACCACTAGAGTAACTATGCCAGAGGTGCAGGCAATCTCTCTCTCTCTCTCTCTCTCTCTCTCTCTCTCTTACACGCACACACAGCATCTCCATGCTGAAATAGGAAGTGACATGCAATTAATTCAAAGCAGCCAACAAAGGTCTCTGCAGATATCAGGATGAATGTTTGTGGATAATTTAGTTCTGGTTCCTGCTACAATATCATCCTCTGGGAACTGATTAAACACAGTGGGAATCATTGTCACAGCCATGAATTTAAGAGCTTATCTTCACCCCTTCTGCCATAGTATAAACCACTGGAGACCTCAACCTCTGAGTGTACAACAAGCAGACCCAAGTCTCAGATCATCTCCATGATTAGAAGAGTTCCCCAGAAGGAAAGCATCCATGACTCTTTCACTACTGCACTTTGGCAGCACCAGGGGCCTGTTCTAGCAGAGGACACAAGAGCCTCTATGGTTTCTCTTGGTCTAAGAGCTTGGGGAAATTACTTTCAGAACTCCCAGCCTCAACTAGCAACCATGATTCAAACTCTAGATCACTTTTGACATTAAATCAAGGGCCACAGTTTACAATCCCAAAGGTTAAGGTTGCTAATTACTTGGCCATTCACACTGAAAAACTAATCTTGGCAGAGAAGACAAAGTATTAATTGAGCTGCATGTCATCCTACCTGACTTCTTCTTCCCAGTCCCTGCCACTAGTCTTCTGCACACCAACTCATTGCCTCAGTGTGGTAAATGTTGCATTATAACTCTTGAGACTGCAGAGTTGTATACTAAAGGGGTTGTGCCCCCAAAGTATCAGTTTCATGTTCTTTGTGCCATTTAAGTGCATAGCTGTGAACATTGGGAGGCTCCTTGTGGAATGGTTCCTGCCTGTGCCTGCCTCCTTGAAGTTGTTGGCATCAACCCAACATGAGAGCTACATAACACAGCTGGTGCTGACTGTCTTTGGCAAACGGACCAATGGGAGACCAATCAGAGCCAGGAAGCACTGTCCCCAAACACTGTGAAGATCAATAGCAGCAAAGCATTGCCCCCAGTCTCTAATTTTGACCAAACCCTCCAAATCCCATTTGGAATAACTTATCCATGTATTGAATATCTCCCTGACGCCTTCTCTTAATATAGAACCACCATATTCACAGGGGCCCATACTTCAATGTCCACCCAATTTGTTGTTCTGCATAGCTGGTGGGTTTGACAAGGCCCTGACCTATTGATCTTCAGGAATCATTTGATGCTCAGACATGATAGTTACTGCTAACCTCCCCCACATAGAAGTCACAACACTGACTCCTGGTCTGGAAGGTTGTGAGCCTCTCCAGATCAGTTGTTGTTTTTAATGTTGGAAGAGTGCAGGGGGGAGGGAGACATGGCTTGCATGGACATCTGGTCTTGCTACATTGGATTAAATTCAGAGACATTAAGTGCAGTGCCAATGTCTGAGATTACTGCATATACTCATGTATAAGTCTAGACATTTTAGTCAAAAAAATTGATCCAAAAAACCTGGGTCAACTTATCCATGGGTCAATGTAGCTACTGTATTTTGACTCTCATCAAAAAAGGAACCATGCCCTGGTGAAAGGTGGGAGCTTACTATCTTCTCGGAGCACCTAAAAGAAGCATTAACACCCTCTACTATCTCATCCATCCAGCCTTTAGGGTGAGCACAAACAGTTAGGACTGTCAACATTTTTAAAGATCTTTAGCATCATTTTCCTTTGCTTCATCCTTTACATCCTTTGTTACATGCTGCTAAGTCTTACCCTTGACTTATCCACGGGTCATATCAAAATCCATAATTCTGGCCCCAAAACCTGCCCTCAACTTATACATGAGGTCAATTTATAGTCAAGTATATACAAGTTTCAGTTGCTTCAATATATGCTCTACTAGCTATAGTAAGAATAAGAATATAGTAAGAATTAGAGTATAAGAAAAGGCAAGGAAGTGGCATGAATTTGGATGCAGCCTTACAGTGCAGAGCCACTGAGGGAAAAATGCCAAACTTCTGTCCAGAATGCCTCTACTGATGCCTTTTTTCCTCCTCCCCCTTTTCCCCTTCTTTCTTTCTTCCTTTTTTTTCCAACAGAGTTGCCTGTCTTCTCCCCGGAGATTCACGGGACTGGAATGAGCATTAGGTATTTTCTTAAGGTCTTCCAAAAAATAAAAAGCTGCCCAACAGAGATAAAAAGGCACTCGGTGTGCAAAAAGGATTTGGGAAATCAGGGATGGATGAATAATTGCTGTGCTTTTGTAGGGGCCCACAAATTATATAGCTTCAGGTAGAAACGGATTTATATTACTCTCTAGACACAATTTATCATCTATTCAAACATTCAAATGCAGCTGGGAAAACTGTCGGACTGCCTCATTTGCTGCTTATTGATTGCTTTTAGCAATATTCTATATTCAAAGATACACAATTGGTTCCTTTCTGTATGGGAGTATTATAGCCTTACATAGCTGCAGCTGTTGACACATATTCTCTCTCTGTAGATCACTCTTCCCCATCTTTCTCTCTCTCTCTCTCTCTCTCTCTTTTTTCAGATGTCAGTTTTCTCAAATATCTGTTATTGGCATTCCCTCTTATAGGCTCTCTTCTACAGGGAGAGAGGAATATGTGACCCTCCAGGCATAGATGGACTGCATCTTTCACCAGCTCTGGCCAATGTAGTCAACAGTGAGGGATAATGGGAGTTGTAGTCCAACATCTGGAGAACCAGCATATTTTTCACCCCTGATTGACTGGGTGGTTAAGCCTGCATAAGTCCTTCTCTTTAACATCAGTATCCGAATTCCACTTTAAGGACAGTTCCTGTTTTGGAACCTCCTTCTTTGAAGTGTCTGACTAGTAATCTTAGATCCTACCAAAACAATAGTAGATCCTATCAGCATATGGCTCTCAGTGATTTTCTATTTCCTACTAGACATTCTTTTTACAGATAAAGTTTGACCTGGCTAAGAATTTGTTCACTTTCAACTTTAATTTCCTTTGATTCATCTATCTATCCTTTCAAGATATCCAAATGAGTGTTTCCCTAAACTACACAGTAGAACATGGATGACAGAACATCACTTCTCCCTGAGCCTCACTAGAGTGAACAAGGGCCACATGAGATGCTCAGTTTAATGTGTCTGTGTGTGTGTGTTCAAGCCACTTGTCAACTTATGTTGACCCCATGAATTTCATGCAGTTTTCTTAAGCAAGGAATGCTCAGAAGTGGTTTTGCCAGTTCCTTCCTCTGAAATATAACCTCCAGAAGCTGATATTAGTTGGTGGCTTGCCATCCTACTACCAACCAACCAGTGCTGACCCTACTTTGTTTCCAAGATCAGATGGGATTCCTCTGTCTCTTCCTATATGCCAGTGAATTTGCTGCTTGGAAACACATGTATTCCAGAGGAAGTCAGGCATGTCTAAATCCCATTGAAAACCACTAGGCATGCAGCACAATCCTTAACTCGAGTATTAAGAAGTGGAGTGAATGAAAATCTCAGTTACCCAAACAGGACTTCTTCCCAAATAAGCATGTGTCAGAAGTAGCCATAGGCAGGCAGGTGCAAAGCTTAGTTCTGACAATTACAAGGGGATTTTCAATAGCCTTCCACTCCACTGGAGCCTACCAGCTCTCATAACACATGCAAGAATCAAGGGTGAGAAATGCCAATCCTAGAACATCAATGAAGGATTAACTACTCTCTTGCCCAGTATGCCAGAGAAGCAATTCTCAGAATGCTGGTTGGCTGGAAAAGGCATCAAGCTTTTCCTGCATCATCATTTCTCCTTTGCCCTGCTAGTTCACATTTTAAATGGGAATAACAAAGTCCAGTCTGCACAGAAGCAAAAGCTGAATCTAAGCAACATTGACTTTTGTTTCCCAAAATGAAACAAGCAGCTTGCTTAAAGTCAACCCCTGTGGAATCCAGCCAGGGCAGGTCCAAGACATCTTGCTTCTTGAAGCAGAGTGGCAAAATGTGTAGGTGCAAGTCATATGTTATTTTGGCACATGAGGCTGGTAATCCCTGCTCAGTTCTGACAGAAAAAAATTGCAATAATAAATCTAACCCTTGACTGCCCTTTCCTGATATCCCAAATTGGTCACCTGATGCATTTGTCCCACTCTGCCTAATGGTAGGGCTCAGTTTAGTTGAGAGCTTGAAATCCAAACTGACTGGATATGTATCTGTATGGCAATGGTATGCAGAACACCACCCCACTCCCTGCTTCTGTCCATATTCAATATTCATCCACTTTTTCACATAATAATGTTTCATTCATAACATCATCTCTAGCTAAAACCTATTAGTCAAGCATTAGATTAAAAATTAATTCTTTATTCAGAGGCAAAAAAGTAGATTTGGGGAGAACATATATAAGCAGCTGAGACTGCATCTCCGCTTGCCCAGGCAATGCTACACTGCCAAGACTAGAGCTTTGCTGTTTTGCTATAGATAAACATATTAGCCAAGGGTGCCCTCTAGCTTCTTCCACACTACAGCTCAAGGTCCTCTTCTCAACTAAATTCAACACATCTGCACACACGCACACATGCCACAGACCATTTATCAGCTACCTAAAAGAGCATACAATTACCTATCACACTTTCCATGTCTTTCTTCTGCGTGTGTGACAATGTTGTGGATCAAACCAGGGATTGGGATTTTTCCTCTTATGTAAGCTTTCCACCGTGGCGGGATTGCATATTCCTGTGAGGCAAGAAGCTATGCTGATGGCAGCAGTGCTTCTAGTGGGGTCTTCCATGTCAGACAAGCTTTTGCTGAGGACTAAATGTGCCAAACTGGTGGAAGATCTCTCACACAACAGCAGTGGCACCATAGCTAACATTTAATACTGAGCAAAAGGAGGCACAGTAAACTCCTTTTAAATGTCTTTTACATGAAAACACCAAAATGAGACAAGAGATTGGCAGAAGATGAGACTCTCAGGTTGGAAGGCACTCAGTGAGCTACTGAAGTAGATCAGAGGACAGCCATAGGGACTGCTGTGGCTAATGGTGTAATGATTAAAGCGGAAAGAATATTAATCTGTGGACAATGGAGCTTGTCGCACAGCCCCTTGGGACGCTCCTGGAGCAAAATGAAAGGGGGCAGGATGGAAACAGGATGGGATGAGATGGGAAAAATCACCCATTTTATTGCATGTCGAAACACCGCCGAAAGTTCCTATTCCATTCCCAGTCCGTACCAAGGAGGCGATTTTCAGGAACGCTTCTGAAAAGTTCCTGAAAATCGCCTCCTCTGGGATGGATTGGGAATGGAATGGGAGCTTCCGGTGGTGTCGGCAGCATTCCAGCATGCAATAAAATGGATGATAGCTCCCATTATGTTCCCATCCTTCCTTCTTTCATTTCACGCCGGGAGCATCCCAAGGGGCTGTGCCATAAGCTCTATGGTCAGAGGGGAGAGGAAAGTCCAAAGCTGCACAATACATATTATAGTGACATGGAATGTGAGAAGCATGAATCAGGGAAAGCTAGACATACTAAAAGAAGAAACCAAACACGTAAACTGCAATGCGCCAGGTGAGCAAGCTAAAGTGGACAGGAATGGGATATTTGAGTCAGATAATTGCACAGTGTTTTATTAAGGAAATGAAAATCTGAGAAAAAATGAGATGACATTAATAGTGAGAAGAGAAGTAGCAAAAGTAAAGGGGAGGGAAGAAATCCATACATGGGAACTCATTCAGAGTTGGAGCACTGTATACAACTGTGCAGGTGAATCATAGAATCATACAATGATAAATTTGGAAGAGACACCAAGGGCTATCCATGCAGGAATTCACAATTAAAGCCCCCCTCCCTCTGACAGAGGGCCATCTAGCCTCTGTTTAAAAGCCTAACTACACCACACAATTGCCTACACATTTGGTCTCATTCTGTTTGGACTCTACACCAAAAAATGACTTTGGGGGACTAAAATGTGGCATAGGATTAAAAAGTATGAGACAAAATCATGGCATGTTGGCTTCATTGACCCATGAGCTAGAAGAGATGAATCCAACAGGGGCCTCGAGGTCTTTGCAGTCATCCTGGCTCTTATCTGTTTGGTTTTGATTCCTAAACCTCACAAAGAGTAATGAGCCACTAGATAATTATTTTCACTTGTGCTTAATTTCAATTAATTCAAATTATTCCAAATGAAGAATAAGATTGTATTTGTTAGGCAGCTAGACTATAGAACAGTTTATGTAGCTGATAAGATGTTGTAAAGGGGGAAAAATTGCCCTGTCAGCCGTAGAGTTTCAGAAATAGCATTGGCAACAATCTAGCAATTGAAAACAATGTACATCTTATTAAAATTAAAGCTCTTTGTCCAAAAGGGCCGACTCAAAATCTTTGATGATTCTAATTCCAAGAGAAAATTCCTGACCTCAAACGTACCATTGGTTATATAATGCAGTTAAATTAAAATAAGCATATCGTTTTTTTGGAAAGGATTTTGTTTTCTTACACTGCACGAGAGTGTCATTGGGTGTTACATGTTCTGAAATGACTGGGTCATTCAAACTGAAAGAAATTTGGGCCAAGTTTCAATGGTATACTTTCACTGGAGCACATGATTTCTTCCAGAATTTAACTTCTGCCATCGTTCAGCATCCCGACTCCAATGCACCCTAAAAACCTGCTTCAGAAGACTGGGAAAGGGTGCCACAGACAGCTGCATTGTGAAGAGAAGGGGAAGAAAGTCCCAATTCCACTGTCGCTGGACACTGAATTACAACACTGGGCCTTGACCTTGGTCATTGCTGTTTAGTTGGTTACTATCTAGATTCAATACAGCAGTAGTAAATGATGCAGTGAATCTTCACTTGGTTATGGTCCAAACATCAAAGATGCTATCCCAAAATATGTTCAGCAGCTTGGGTAGTTTCATTAAATTTTGGACTAAAAGCCAGAATGGCTTCCTCAGTCCACTAACATGGAAGCCAGCCACTATCAGTAATATATAAAGCCCTAAATGGCTTGGGCCCAGGGTACTTAGAGGATCGCCTCTCTCCATATAATCCACCCCGCACTCTCAGATCTGGTGATAAACATCTCCTAAGAGTTCCAGATGCTAGACGAGCCATCACTACACAAAGGGCCTTTTCCACCTTGGCCCCTAAGCTCTGGAACTCGATCCCCGACGAGCTCCGCTCAACCCCCTCCCTAGCCCAATTTTAAAAAGAGCTGAAAACGTATCTTTTCAAACAGGCATACCTCCAATAGCCCTGTTGTGATCCCTCTCCCCCTCACCGTTGTTACAATTGCTGCTAGCTTGGAATTGTTATTGTTGTTGTTTTATATAATGTTTTATATAATGTAATTGTAAATTTCTGACAATGTTTTTATTGTAAATTGTATGTTGTTGGATTGCAAAATCCACCATTGTAACCCGCCTTGATCTCTGGAAAGGTGGGCTAGAAATAAAGCTATTATTATTATTATTATTATTATTATTATTATTATTATTATATTCAAATTGAATGCAAAAGGATAAGATCTGCTGGTGACAAACACGGCAAAGAGGGGTGATCATTATATGCAAAGGTCTGAACACAGATCTTGTGTCACTCTCAGGAAAGGTAAAGGTTTGAAAGAACTTTTACATGCTGAGGGTGAAGTTTATGATAGCTAGCCAGCCATCTGAGAAGGGATTACTGGAAGAGCATGTACAGGTTCTATGTTTGTGGCCCAACTTTATTCATCTGCATATATCCATTGTGCTTTCATTCCTAGAACTCTACTTTCAGGGGGGGGGGGGGGGGAATGAGAATAATTTTCTTTGAACCATTTCCTGTGACAAATAGGAACTTTGGCTCAGAACAGAAAGGATCATTTTTCTTAGCCTTTCATGCTGAACCAAGCAGTAATGCATGAGAAATGGTGTTCATCCCAGCTCTATCAGTTCTTTTTGTATATTAAAAAAAATCCACCAACAGCCAAAGTTAATATATTTTGTACTCATAGCACCATTCCTGTGGCTTTTCTTATCATTTTAAATCGAGCAGATTTGTCAATGACAAATTCAGTGTCATAGTTGGTTTCAGGAGCAGTGACAGATGGGAATTCAATCTTGAGAGGAACTTCAAGCCATACATTGTTTGGATCAAAGATCTATTTGCAAATATTAGCAGATGAAAAATGAACAATAGGTTTACCATAAGAACATAAAAATAAGCCGAGCTGGGGCAGACCAAAGGACTTTCTGAAGGTCAGCCAACTCTGGTCCCCCATATTTTATAGGCCTACAATCCACACAGTCTCTCACCACTAAGTTTGAAGTCGAGGGTGGTGTCAAATCTGGAAGGATACCAAGTTCAAAAAGCCAGGCTTCTGTAGTTAAAATTAAAATATATATATTTATTAATAAACTATAGATCCATTCCAATGACATTCCTTGTTAGAACTGACCAGCAAATGTTAAAATTGCCTAAATAAACTGTACAGAATTTCAAAGTCTCAATGGAGTTAATGCTTATTTGTTACAATTATTAAACATATTTCCCCCTCCCATTCCTATATTATACCTGTGTCTGAGATCACTATGTTTTAGCAATAGCCTTTTCAACTACATAACCCATCACACCAATTACTCATTTTTATGGCAGGCAAGGTGCATATGCAACTCCTGACAGGTGGATGAGATTTGCAGTCCAAACTTGGATTATTTAGAACAACATCCTATATTCCATAGTTACCAACTAGATGGGAAATTTGGAAACTGTCCTGAAGAACAGAACCATGTTCCCTCTCATGTTTCCCAGCAATTGGTATACAGAGATATATATGCCTTTGATACTGGAGCTAATTCATGGACATCATGACTAGTGAATGGGCAGGCTGGCTAGCTGGCTTTCGTTCCCTCTTTTGATCACCTTAAACCTGACTCTGTCTTGTATATTGATATTCCACATGCATTTCAATTTCAGAAATGTCATTCCCATAGTGCGAAGCTGGTGCATGCCTTGAAAGACCCATCCTGAAAAATACACAGTGCTGTTTGTCTTCATACCATGAAGGCTATAAAGCATAAAGAATAGCAATGAGTGTAGGGAGACTGTGAAGTTCAATGAAATTTGCCTGTCTTAACCCTGACCAAGGGGTGCAGCTTCCCCTTGGTCCCCTTGTGGCTTTCAAAACCTATGCTGAGGCTTTTTAAAAAGAAAATTTGAAATGATTCTTCACCCCAGATAGTCCACACCAGATAGTCCAAAAAAATAACACAAAGCTTCCCACGAACATGGCAGCTTTTATTCTATGGTCCCCTTCAATCTTATCCCGCAATGGTCCAAAAATCAAAATGAGAAATCATAGAATCCTAGAGCTGTAAAGGCCTGCAAGGGCCATCTAATGCGACTCCTTGCCATGCAGGAATACGCATTTAAAATACTCCTGAGAGCTGACCATCTCATCCATTTCTGCTTTAAGACCTACAATAAAGGAGAATCCATTACCCTCCAAGGAGGTCCTGCACAATTTGTTGGGAAAGAAGAAAATAGCTGGATCTACAGATTCTGGTGGGCTGCTTGGAACACTAACCCATGCCACAGAGAATCCAACCATTACATAGGAATTGAATTCCATCTAGTGACTCCAATGTGTACAGGAAGCTCCACATAACCAGAGTTTGTCCCACTCTTGTCAGGGAGTACACTACACAAGCAGTGCAAACCCTATGTGGCACTGTTTGTAACATAAATGAGAGTGGATCTTCCCTGTTCAGTGCAATATTGCAGACTGCATACTTTTGGTTTCAGGCTTGTAGCCAGTGCTCTGGCAACTATGATGAAGGCACACAAATAAGCAGAACACCTGCACAGTCATCTACATATTTGGGTTTCATTTGAATTCATCTTTGTCTTATTTCTGAGTAATTTTCTTGATTATAAATTTCAGGAAGAGATTAGTATTCAAAGGGGTTGTGTTTCATCCATATAAAGTTAAATTATTCAGGGGGATTTCATTCTTGTATAAATATAATGTATTTAGCTAGCTTTTTATTTGTGTCAGCATGACTCTGCTGTATGACATTGACATGATGGCCGTTTAATATCCTCTTCTGTTGAACATTCAGTGCTCAGACATGGGGGCAGGGAAAGTATATTTTACCAGGACCCAGAGTTCCAAGAGGATCCATGGGATAGAGATACAGAGAGGGGGCAACACAGGCTGTAAACCCATTACCATGAGGGAAAAACAAGGCTAAACGGTAGACCATGTATTAAAATATTTAATGTAAAACTGTTTATATGCTTATCATTTAGATCATGCATCAGTGGGCAGCAACTTGTTATTGACATGTACCTGTGTAGGGAGTTTATCACACTGGGGCTAATTTCAGCATTAAAGAAAGATTAAAGTGCATTTAAAGCATCCCACAAATAAAGCGAAAATGGCGAGTAATTGCATGAATGATTATCACACACAATTGCACAAATAAAGTGATATTGGAAATGCATTGTCGCTGAAATCCTGAAAATAAAAAGATGTGCTTTAATGTTTTTGTGATTATTTTAACAATGGGTTTTGTGTGACATCATGTGCAATCATTTCCTCTACATTATTATTATTATTATTATTATTATTATTATCATTATTATTAAATTTACACAGCACTGTACATGCAATCTTTTAATTAGACGTCTCCCTGCCCTCAGGCTTACAATCTAAGAAGACACGACACAAAAGGAGAAGGGAATGGTTGTGGGTAAGGGGATCAGGTCCTGGAGTTCATCTTTCCTTGTCTCTCCGGGTGTTTTCAACTTTTCAAATGCCTGGGTGGGAAAATGGCGGCGGCAGCTCTTGGATGCTTCCCGACAAAGGAGCACCAAGAATGGAGAGAGGGGTCAGTGTTTCTTCTAGGTTCTCACAGGATAGATTAAGCTTTCTCCTTTCATCTCTCTATTCAGAGAAGGGATGGTTCCCTTTTTTTTTTGTAAGAGTTAACACTGTATCTTAATTTTTATCCCCCCTCAAAAGGAACCATCTCCTTCTCTGAGTTCATTGGCAACAGGCCTTGTTGAATACTTAGGTAAGAAAATGGCAGCAGAAACACCCAGAGATGTCTAGCCCCCCTCCCTCCCCAAGGCGATGCTGGCACTTTCCCTTCTTCATGGAATAATCCTCAATTAATTCATGGATCATATAAAAATCCATAATTATGGCCCCAAGCCTGCCCTTGACTTATATATGTGGTTGATGTATACACAAATATATATAGTACTAACGGAGGGGTATATAAGATTAGTGCCTTTCTAGAATAATAATAATAATAATAATAATAATCAGTTATTATTATGAAACATAAGAAAGCTAAATGAAATTCCATTGCACATCTCGTGCCTATTTTGGCTGCTATTCTGGAAATAACAATCACTGCTCCATTAATGAGAATTTAATGTAATTATCCTCTTTAATTCAACAGTGTATCATGCAAAGTACACACTTTTATCAAGGGAAGCAAACTTGCCATTTCTGCATAAAGGTTAATTCCATCAATAGACCAGAGACTGGAAGAAATGCATTAAAATAACAGTTACCAACAGCAATGTGTGTGAGAGTTGCACTTCAAAGGAAGCGTAATGAATTGGAATTGTACTCGTTTCTAAAAAATAATAATGTATTTTAGTTACTATGGAGAGACACAGGCTGAATGAAATGTTTGGAGCAGCCAGTGGAGTTAGAATCCCCATTGTGCCATGGAAACTTGCTGGGTGAGTCATACTTTGGGGCCATTCACACTACATTATAAACCAGTGTGCAAACCGATTTAAAAGGGGGTCATTCACACTTGTGCTGTTTTTTCCTGCCTTGAATTCCAGGGGGGCTGGCTCAAATTCCCCTTAACCCAGATTTTCTAAGATCAAGATTTTTCTTGTTTCTTTTCCAAAACACCAGGTTTTATCAGGGTGCTGCCAATGGGAACTTGCTCCTGATCCCATTTAGGGCATCCAGGAGGGAGAGTTTAATGTGCAGGGGTCAGATCATGACCACCCCTTTGCTCTCCCCTTGCCAGTCAAGCGCCATTGTTTTTCCCTCTCAGCACTCGGTTGCAGGAGTGAAAAAAGCAGAGGTGCAGTGGATTCAAACTTCCTGTGCTTTGGAAAGTGATCTCTTTAAAGCACAGCTCTGCTTTATTTCTTTTCTGACCATCAGTCGCCTTATTTGCACCGATGTCTCCTTCCCAGCCAGAGCTCACCAAAGCCAGGGAAGGGATTCTGCTCCCAAGTTGGTGCAAACTAAAGCTCTTGCACACATATTATATTGCTGAGAGATTATATTATATGGCTGAGAGAGTGTGATTCTCTCCAAGGCTAACCTATCCTAGGGTTTCGTGCTAAGGGTTATTCTGAGGGGCTTGCCACTGCCATCATTCGAGGCTCATGGGGGTTTCTACTGGTAACATTGGCCAAACAGTGTGACGCAGATGTGCATCATTTGATTGACAGTGTAAAAAAACCCACCCAAGGATGAGCAAAATGGCGGCTCCATTTTAAATCAATACAAATGGTAATATGAAATCCATCAGGGTTAAACTGCCACGATGAGATTCGATTGGGGTAATCATAGCAGGCACTTTGATTCAGTATTGCATCATCAAATCTCCCTGTATCTACTCAAAAACACTAGTGTGAATGGGGTCTTTCTCAGCCTAAGAAGAAAGCAATGACAATGATAGAGTCACCATAAGGTAGTGTCAACTTGAAGGAACATAACAATCACCAGGAAAATGACATGATTTAGGAAAACAATTTTACAAACTCCCCACAAACTTATGAAGTGGAAGGCAACCTAAATATTACATGGCATTTTCTCTGTTAAAACATGCTTTCTAGTGATAACATTAACAATCAACAAGGAGTAACTTATCATGTTGAAATTGCCCCATCCAATGTTAACATGAACTGATTAGAATTTCATGTTCGGTAGTAGGTAACAAAACATGTGAAGTCTCTTCGTCTAATATTCCAGATCACTGCAATGAATCAATGTAGAAAGGAAACTAGTTTGAATACAAATCAACATGTTGATTCACATATTAATTTATGCAGTAATTTATAGCTAAGAGTTGTTTCTGATTATAGCAACTATGAACTCAAGGCTTGGAAATTACAGCATATACTTCTACTGTATATATCTTCTATAGGTTTGTGGCAGGTATGGCCTTGGACCTAGCAAGAACTAGAGTTTAATCTAGGATGCATATAGGAGTGATACTAATTGTGTCTTGAACACTAACTTGGAGGTAAAGAAGTCAACTGATAAAGAGGTAAAGGAGCCAGAAGGAACAGTAGCACAAACCACTTAGATGCAATATTTTGGGCATGACGCTGAGCCCAAAACCAGCAACCAGGGACCTTCAGAGCCAGAGAAAGCAAAGCAAGGATGCCCCCAAAAGGGCCTAGGAGGAACAGTCAGCTTCAGAGACTACTTAAGGACTCAGCCACTTGATCCTTAGAACAAGACAGCTCTCCAAGGTACTGAAGAATTTAACCTACCATCCTTGATTCCCAAGTGCAATTCCCAGTTCAAGATCAGAACTTGGAAGATTGTTTCTCCTCGTGCCTTTTTAAACAGTAACTTATTGCTTGTTACTTTATAAATAACACATGACTTGTAACTTATTGTACACACACACACACACACACACACACACACACACCTTTAAAAGGAGAAAAATGGGCATAAATATCCCAAGTATATGAAGACAAGATTCTAGAAGTCATAAGTCAAAGTTACTCATTCCACTGCTAAAGTAACAGTATTACCACTTATTCCATCATTTGATAAAAGGCAATCATTATGCCCTTGCCACTCCCAAAAGCAAGGTGTTCTAGATAATGTTATCTGTAAGGCCTTACTCCCAAGTTCTACCATCTCTTCCTTGCTATCTGTTCCAGACCAGATGAGTTGTTCCTAGACCTCATCATGAGCTCATGGCGTGACCCCTGGGCTTTGGTAAAGTGGGGCAGAAAGTAATTGTGTTCAAAAGATGCTTGTGACCCAGAGCATATCTGGTTTTCACAACACCCAGTTTTTGTATATGTTCATGTGTTTTGGACTTCAACTATCAGAAATCCAAGCTAGTGTAGCTAATGGTCAGGGTTGTAGGACCAGTGGTTTCTTACCCTTGCTATAATGAAATCCACGATAACAGAAAAACACAATTTTGTGACCAAACTATTGTGTTGGTATAGGCAGATGGGTCAATGCATGCTTCCACCACAAGTCACCATCGCCAAATGCTTTGTTGAGATGTCATTGAAAGCTCTTATGCGAAACAACAAGACAAGTGGAAAAGAAATATAACATCTGTACCTAAGGTACCTAAGCCACATGGTGGACTGGTTTGAATGTTAGACTATGACTGTGCAGAGCAGAGTTCAAATCCCTGCTTAGCCATGGAAATCCACTGGATGACCTTGGACAAGTCACATTTCTCAGGTGAAGGCAACGGCAAATCATTTTGAACAAATCATGCCAAGAAAACACAGTGGTAGGTTCACCTTAAGGTCACCATAAGTCAGAAATGACTTGAAGACACAACAACAACCACCTAAGGCTGCAAGGCCAAAGACACTTAGCACGCAATCCTCAAAGCTTTAGGCCTTTCTTCACAGAAAATAAGAGGATTTGGATGCATGTAGGCTCTTAGATCCATGCAGTATGTGGACCATGTTGTGAGAATGGAACCAACATACAATATCAGTGATTGACAAAGTTACAGTTGGCCCTCCGTATCCACGGATTCATTATCCATGGCTTGAAAATATTAAAAAAATACATAAATTCTGAAATTCTGATTTTGCCATTTTATATAAGGGACACCATTTTACTATCCATTGTATTTAATGGGACTTGAACATCCACAGATGTTGATATCCATAGGAGGTCCTGGAACCAAACCCCCCAAAATACCAACAGCCCACTGTACTCATTTGAACTACCCATTAGTGCTCATGCTGGCTGAGAGATTCTGGGAATTGTAGTTCTCAAACTTCCCTAATGCAATATACCAAGGAAGGTGCACTGTCATTGTATATTGCATTGAGGACACCAAGCAACTAGAGTCAAGGTGCACAAAATGTATGCCACTTATTTTCAGAAGCGGTTGATTTATTTTCCTATTAACTTTTAATAGACTACTGCCCTTTTAACATTTAAAAGTACTTCCTAGTCCTGCTGGAAAATGTTAAGGTTTCAGGAGTACATAGCACAAGCCCAGGCACATTTTCTCACAAGTGAATCCTGAACAGTACAGTGAAGCTTTGTTGTTTGAGCACCTGTTTATAGTAAGGATGAGAACCATATGGCCTTCCAGATTTTGTTGGCTGGAACTCCCATCAGCCCTAGCCAGCACAGGTAATGGTGAGGGGTACTGGGAGCTCCAGTCCAAAAGCATCTGCAGGGGTCCACAGTTCCCATCACTGATTTAAAGATTAAGATAACTTTCATTCTTTACACCTATCTTTTTTGGGGTTTTGGGATTCTTTCAAGATGGGATGATCAGGGAGGTACAGCTGTCTGCAGAAACATTTTCAAAAAATATTTTGGTTGGTAACATGGAGGCCCCGGTCTCAACGCTGTTTGTGGCATTTTAAATTTTTAAACATAAGAAGCAGCATATGCCTTGAAATTAAAAAGGCTTTGAAAATTCTTGGTAAGCACATTCTGCACAATGCCTTGCTGTTTTTCGGGTAATTGCACTTTAGCAGGAACCCAGTTTGATTTGAGAACCATTCTGTGGCATATTTAGCATAATGGTTAATTTCAGCCTGCTGTTAAGAATGCTGTTCATTGTACTCTTCTTTGCAAACCAAAACAATTTGCTCCAAGCGAGATCATTTTCCATATTGTTTTTCCTCTACGCACAAAAGTGGGGGGAAAACAATCCCACACAATCTCAGTTCCTAGAGGGGAAAAAAATCCATTCAGCATTTTAATTCTAGATTTGAAGTAACACAGAAGCACCCAGAATTGTGCAGAGGAGGGGGGGGGGGGGGATAAAATAAGAAAAAGAAATCCTTGGTTGAAATTAACAAAAGCTTCTGCTGCCCACTGGTGGCTTTAAAAAAGTCTCTTATTTGGAAAAAGCAGGTGCTGGTTTGGCTTTAATATGGGTGGTTTCTTTCTTTACTATATGTGTGTCTATGCCTTCAGGACACATGATGACGTATGGCAATTCCATGTATTTCAGAGGGGTTTCTTAGGCATGGATTATTCAGAGGCAGTTTTGCCAGCTCCTTCCATCTGAAATACAGCCTACAGCACCTGCTATTCATCAACAGTCTCCCATCCAACTGTTAACCAGGGCTGATATTGCTTAGCTTCCAAGATCAGAGAGGATCTGGGGCATTTTGATGGCTGGTAATAATCTTTATGTGGCAGAGAGATCCTGGTCATTCTGAAACCAACATCTGGCCAAGCTGTTTGTTTCTTTTTAAAAGGAGAAGTGGAAGGAAGAGAGAAGCCCGCAGTCCAAGGAGAAAAGAGATGTTGTGCTAAGGTCTCTTTAATTTAGCACAAAGACCAGGAACCTTTTTCTAACAGGGTTAATTTGGATGGGGCAGCTGTTAGCCTCTACATCAGTGAGGTGATGAATCCACTTCGGGTTTAAGTCCAAACTTTACTTAGGGCTTGTACAGACAGTCATGAAAAGTCAGCTTCCAGACAGTTTGGGGGCATGGTGTACGCATGGCACATGCCCCCAAGATGCCTGGAAGCCAGCTTCACGCTGCCTGGCTGCCCATACGGAAGCTGGCATCAGTGTGCTCTGGCAGTGTTGCATTTTTACAGTGCAGGAATGCTGTAAAGCCACAGTGGTACAGGAAAAGCTGGCTTTTTGACAGCTCAAAAAGGAACAGCATTTTGCCCCAGCAAAAAGCTGGATTGGGCTGCGCAGCATGTGGTTGCCACATCCCCAACCCAGCTCTCTCAGGGACAGCAACAGGCCACCCCTTCGGTGCAGTTGGTTTTACCCCGAAGTTGCTATTGCAGTTGTCTCTTATAGAGAAGAAAGTGCAACTTTGAAATTAAGCAGTGTGCATCCCTTCACTACACAGGAGTGGGTAATCTGAAGCTTCAGATGCTTAGAGCTTTAGAGTAGGTTGGTAGAGTACCCAGTCATGGGCAATTATTAGGGACTGTGGGTGTCATCTGAGACATCTACAGAGTAGTAAGCTATCTACCCCCAACCCTTCCCACCAGGTTTCTTATGCCATGAGATTTCCCCTAAACATGAAATCCCAGCATATGCAATCAACACACCATTCAAGGGGTGGACACTATGGAAGCCATGCTATGGAATTCTGGGATTTGTAGTTCTGTGAGATATTTAGCCATCTCTGTCAGAGAGCTCTGATGCTACAACAAACTACAAATTCTAAGATTCCATAGCATGGAGCCATGGTTGTTAAAGCGCTGTCAAACTGCATTATTTCTTCAGTATAGATGCAGCCCAGACCAAAAGGAAGTGCCTTCTGAAGCTTGAACACCAACCTTTGTGGCTGTACAAGAAGATAGCTGTCAGTGAGCCTCAGGAGAGTCAGAAACATTCTACAAATGATGCTATTGATCACCAGAACTCTGTAGCAGAGCACAGGCTTTGAATGGCAAAAGCTTGATCTCTATAGATCAGGGGTAGGCAATCTTTTTGAGCCGGGGGCCGGGTTGCTGTCCCTCAGACAACTGGGGGGCCGAAGCCAAAAAATAAATAATTAAATAATTTTTTTAAAAAAAATAAATATATAAATAAACCAGGACAAATGTAGGACAAAATCTTCAAATGGAAGACACTTTTTTTAAAAAAATGGAGGACATGCGAAAAAAATTGCTGATTTTTTAAAAAATGTTAATATAAATGCATGTTTCTGAGGCTTCTATAGACAATTGCCCCCCAAAGGCCCCGGCGGCAATTGGCAGCAGGACCGGTCTGGGGCCGGTCCCAAGGCCTCGCCGGGCCGCATCTGGCCCACGGGCCGCAGGTTGCCTACCCCTGCTCTAGATCAGCTAGGGAGCCCTGATGGTGCAGTGGTTGAATGCCTGTACTGCAAGCCGCAAGGTTGTGAGTTCAGTCCACAAAAGGAATGTGGTTATCCTACACCATTAACAATTGTAATGTGATGCAGCAGTACCTTTCTTTTTGGAAGAAAAGAATTACTTGCAGACAACTACTTCTTTTCTATTAGTCATTTTCATGTTCTGAATCCCAGTCTGAAAACCTTGATGGCTGCCAGAGATCACTGCTGTTCTCACTCTGGTGATCTCTCAGAGTACTGGGCTAGAATTCAGATCAGCACTGGCCATGATGGCTGGGGCAGACAAAGCCCAAAATATCTGGAGGACAACTGGTTGGGGGTAGGCTGGCTGGGTCATTGCTTTAAATGGACCAATATTCTGACATCCTATGTAGTGGAATTAAACTATTAAAAAACATTGAAATATCTGACCTGCAAGAGCAAAAAGGAGACACGGCTTCCTCTTCTCCATGGTTGTACAGTATAGCCACAACTCTGGTCCATCATATCCTTTATAAACTGGAGCTACCTTGAGTTTATCTGCAAACTGACAGTTTACAAATATCCTCAAGTCTCATGAGCAAAGGCAAGGCCTTCACTGCTGATGAAGTGGTTACAAGTTGTGAATATTTTTAGGAAAACTTTTCTGATGTCTCCATTAAAAGAAAGAGAGCTGGTTATATAATAGCAGCCTGAAGCCTAAGAAACGTGTCTTCATACTACAAATATATGTTTTTACCACCTTAATACTTTTACCAACTTAATAGTTGTAGCTCTATCCTGGGGACTATAGTTTGAAGCAGTACCATGAACTCTGTCAGTAGTTGCATATATTTTACAACAAAATAAAGGGTTAAATGAAGGAAAGCTGTGCTAAGCAAGACAGGTGATGGCCATCAAGTAACAAGAAATGCTGAATTACTCTGTAGTAGCTAAAGAAAGGGTGTGACCAAAACCAAAGGAGGGCTACCAGGAGGGCATGTGTTGTGAAGGCTTTGAGGAAATTATGCTGAATCTTTGGATTTTCAAGGACTATGTTTCATATGAAGAAGCCATGGAATTAATGGACTAAAATGCAAAGGACTAATTCTCTTGGACATACAAGTAAGAGGCAAAAGATGTATGGATTATGTGTGGACTTAATACAAATTGCTTATCATTGAAACTGCTAAATAAACCTACCTTCAAATCTAGTGTCAGGACTTTGTTTCTAAACATGGGTTTGAGGGTGAATCCACTGAATGAACAAACAAACGTTAACAGTTTCTCTGCTAGATAGCTTTGGTCTCCCCCAACAACTCCCTGGGCACCTTAAATGCCTGCAAACAGATTAATCCTCATTTCCTCTTTTCTAAGGTCCTTTGGCATCTTCTAAGCACTTCAGAATCTACTAATCTCAGCATTCCTCAGGTGCAGCTAGGGCTTTTAAAGTGGCATGGATCTTGTATAACTGTTACAGACTGCCAAAATAAAGCTGCTTTGGGTCTCTTTGGAGGTATGCTGTTTAAATGACGCATGCATCCTAAGAATCCGGAAGCTGCACCAAAGCTGCCCTCCAGTGCTTAGGAATGGCATGTTGCTTTGGCGCGACCTCCGGACTCTTAGGACCCATGCATCATTTAAATAGCATACCTCCAAAGAGACCCGAAGCAGCTTTATTTTGGCAGTCTGTAACAGACCAAAGGGATGCAGATACATCTAAGGACACAGACCTGAGGTTCACGATTTGAAAGTGGCTACTCCTAATTTGACATTCCTGTGTTTTTTGCTCCCTACTGTATATTTCAAAGGCAGCCAAGACTGTTTTACTACTAAACATCTACACGGTCAATGATCAAGAACGAACCATAACTTTTTCTGCCAAGAATCGTAGGGCTTAACTTCATGTATTCTCTTGGTAAAAGATGCTGCTGTTGTCTATCACTTCTCAGGTAGCAGAAGATGGCATCCTGACGGTTGTCTCCCACCCTCATTTAAGACCTTCACTACCTGCTACTCTGTTCTTCTCCCCCAAGCTGGGTAAAGATCGTGTTGCCAATTACTTTGTATTACACCACTGTGGAAGTCCCTAGTTGATTTCCGAATTGTGTTAGAAAATAGCCTTTCCCAATACATGTCTTCTGAATAGTGTTGTTAGCCTTTCACCACATGCTCCCACATGAAAGCTAAAAGGGGTTTAGAGTTGTGGGGGCTGACCATGGTTCACTCTCACTGGGCCAACCTGCCTGGTTCCTATTTGTATGTTATTAAATATGAATTGCACGTGTTACAACTGTTCTGAAACAGATACACTGGGCTCCTCTTCTGTTTCATGGCACAATTCAGGATCTTTGGGGGAAGTTGGCTTCCCTTGTGGGGTGGGAATGGCACAGGGGAAATGATTAAGCAGCTCCTCACAGGGTGGATGCTGTGGTATACAGCGTTGAGTGCCGCCTCCCACTGCAGCAAGCTTGCTATCCAGCAAAAATATAAAGATCACGATATGGGTTCACAATTCTCCTGTACTGCACATCTAATTTGCAAGGCAGTTTTTTCTGGTCTCTTTTCCACTTTGAGAAATGGTAATTGTCATTTGAGTAGCCCCTTTACTTTATCAGTTTGTACTCTTACCAGTTTGATGGTCAGCTAAACTTCAATTTTAGGAGGCACACTTGACTGGGCAGAGGATGCTGGTGGATAAATTCTAGCACATCAGTTTCTAGAGAGGCATTTCATTGAAATAAGACTCTCAGTCCTTGCTTCTCTGCTGTGGGCCCAGATGCTGGTGGGTATCAAAGAAAGACCAGGCATGTTATAACTGTGCACCGCTCATCAAGCTTGGTCCCTTCCCTCAAAATGGTCCTTCATTTTATAGTTTCCATGAACAGCTGAAATATTTTTGACAGGTTTGTATTAGTTATGCTAGAATAGTTTAGCTGATGTCTTACTGTTGTATACAGTGGTCCCTTGTTATACGCTAGGGTTTGGTTCCAAGATCCCCCACATGGATAACAAAATCAGTGAATTCTCAAGTCCTATTAAATATAATGACATAGCAAAATGTCCCTTATAAAAAATGGAAAATCAAGGTTTGCTGTTGTGGTGGTGGTGTGCCTTCAAAGTCATTTCTAACTTATGGTGACCTTAAGACAACCCTATTGCATGGTTTTCATAGCAAGATTTATTCAAAGGGGATTTGCCAAGGGCTGCATCCACACTGTAGATAATGCAGTTTGACACCACTTTAACTGCCGTTACTCCATGCTATGGAATTCTGGGAACTGTAGTTTCTTGTAGCACAAAAGTTCTCTTGCAGAGAAGGCTAAATGTTTCATAAAATACAATTCCCAGACCACCATTGTATTCAGCCATAGCTATTGGTGGTGTCAACCTGGATTATTTCTGCTGTGAGGATGCAGCCATTGTCTTCTTCTGAAGCTGAGAGAGAGTGACTTGCCCCACTGGTTTTCATAGCTGAGCTGAGATTTGAACCCTTGTCTCGTGGACCCCTAGTCCTACACTCAAACCATTACCTCACAGTTGTCCCTTTAATTAGCAATCCTGCTGCAATGTGTGTGTTCTTCCTTTCTGTTGTGTATATTTTCAACTTTATTTCACAATAAAATGGTTTAGAAAAAGAGAAGCAAAATATATATTTTCCTGCCCCACATAATCCAATTCTAGATGAGCACTATGCCTCTGAATATACCATTAGAACCCATTTTTTAAATAGTTTTAAAAGTTTTAAAAGTTAAATAGTGGGATTCTTTGTATTAACAGAGGCTGTCAAGAGAAATTAACCAACCAATAGTGTGTACTGTTTTTAGTTCAGACACCACTGGATTGCATCAAGAAAGAATAAACACACATCCTTGTTTGGAGAGGAGAACAGTGTGTGCAAACCTTATCATTGGAGGAAAGGCAAGATCTTAGCATGACAAATTATAATAACTTTATTTTGTGGGCTACAGAGTTTCCTCCTGGGAAGGTCATTTTTGTGGTGACTTATACAAAAGCAGCAATGATCAGGCTGAATTGTGTGTGATTTCCTTTTTTAATTTATGTATCAACTACCACAAGCTTTACATTTACACGCTCCTTTTCTCTGCCAGCAAATCCAACAAAGCAATAAAACACTGGTTCCTGACTATTATAAACTTTTAAAACTTGCTCAATTTACAAATTATTGTCCTGAAAAAGCTGGATAAATTATACATCTCTCTCACTCCATATCCACTCTACAGAATTTTTTTTTTTAATTCACACAGGCACATTATTAGAATAGTCTCTCTTTACAACCCAGGTATTTACACAGCCTTTGTTGACACAGTTGGTACAGTTCTTTTAGGTAACTGCAAGGTTTCACAAATATATTTAAAACATATTTAGCAGCCTATCAGATCAGTTTAAAAGAAAGTACACATTGTTTCCTTTAAAAAAACAAAACGTGTGAGGATGATAGAAACGGGTCCATCAGAAAAATAGATTAAGATATTTCTGTAAGAATACTGTGGTAGGCAAAGCACTAATAAAATGTTTACAGTTCAACAGCATTTTAGTTCTAGTCCTGAGCACAGAGTAGACATAGCTGAACAACTTTGGTCAACAAGAGTATATATGCTTGCTAACAATTAACACAGGTCATGTGGCATAAGGTTGTTAGCATGACAGTCAGGACAGTACTTTGTCCAGTCTTAATGTTTCTTACAGCAGCAAAACATAAGTAAACTTTTTAGGACCTCCACTCCTGCTGTTTCTCTTCTGTTAGAGGCTTGAGGAGTGAGACTATAGCTACACCAGCACATTCAATACAATTGTGATGTGAGGTTTGGCTGAACAGAAGGGTCAGAGAGTGGATTACACAGGGCACTTTCATATTCAAGGGAGACAGACTGTCAATTCAAGCCAACAGAGTTCCAGTTTGTTTAACTTACGAGGCTTATATATGCACACAAATCCAGCCATTATATGTGAGACAAGAATATACATGTAACCAACAGACTAGTGTTTTAAATACAGTACACAGGGGAGGTTCTTAAGGGCAGCAGTGTTAGCAGAATACAACACACTTAATAGCAGAGCTGAGCTGCATCTTCCAAGATTTTTCCAGCTGCTAGCATTTGCCTACTAAATGCAAAGTAATTTGCAGCGAGAGCTTAGTTTGTCACCACAGCTCGAGATGTTCAGCACTGCAGCTCCTGTTTAGTTACTGGCAACATCTTCACTTGTATCACTGGGATCTGAGATCTGTCCATCTAGGTTGCTGGGAGCTTTCCAGATCCTCACAGTTCGATCACTGCAAAACATTTTAAAACAATGACATCCATTAATAGAGATGGAGAGAGAAGCGTCCAAGGAAATGTCCACACACACACCAGTTTATCTGCCCATATATTAAATATTAAGAGTTCTCCTTTGCTAGAAATCTCAAACAAGCCTGTAGGCTTTAGAAACAAACACTCACTAGCATCAATGGGAAGTGTGGGGACATACATTGCAAGCACAATAAAATTCTCAAATATGTTCCACAGCATCAACCATGTATTCTATCCATTGGAAATTTCATTAATTATTACATTAAAAATAATAATATAGTAGACTGTAGCCTATATGAGTCTATATTTTCCATAAAATATAACAGCAAGAGATCAGCCTGTATTTTACAGACTCTGAACACAATCCAAAGAAAGCTAGGATAGAATTGTCTACATCCCTTATCTTGTTGAATCAATAGCGCACAAAAACTACCCATGTGTCTATCTTGCTTTCTGACTATTTCCTTTCCATTCAAATCTAAGGAAGCTCTGTTGTTACCATTCTGTTTCCAGCCACATTTCAAAGTGCTAGATCCAAGCCTTTTATGACTTGGATCCAAGCTCTTTGAAAGATCATATTCTTATCTGCATAATTCCTAAATTACTTTGTCAATTATTTCTAAACATTAATCATATGCTAAAATGATAAAGCAGTAGAAAATTATTTTAAATATGAAACCCACAACTAAGAAGCAAGAAAAGCTGACCAAACCATTTTGCCAGATAGGATCTTCAGGGGAAGGTCTCCTCTCAATCCTACCACTTTTTGAGGAACTGCTAGTGGGGATAAAAGGGAGGACCTTTTTGGTGCGTCTCCCAGGCTCTGGTATTCTCTGCTAGGAAACGCTGGGCTGACCCTCTTCCTGCTGTCCTTCCTCCAAGAAAGATTAACCTTTACATTTTAAATTACTTGTTTTCATTTATTTTTAGGCACCTTGAACCCCATTTGGGGGCAGTACAGCAGGATTTAATTTTAACAAACAACACAGTTAAGAACTGAAATTCTACTGACTTCACTTTTCTTGGAAGTGAGGCACACATCACATGGACTCATTATTTTCAGCTCTTGTTATGGGAATATCTCCTATGCGTTTGTCCATCATATAAAGAACAGTTGGTTTTCTTGGCTTTGTGTTAAAATATTTTTACTTTATGTTAAAACTATTTTATAAAGTTCTACCTTACATCAGGTATCATTGCCTCCATCAGTGTCATTATTTACTGTACATTGGAAAACTGTGGAGGATCAGACCAGTCAACTCTTTATATAGAAAATATCCCAGCTTCCATGGCCTGCAAGTATTTATTGAAACCTAGAGCTAAATCCAAGTGCAATCCTATCTAGACTAAATCTACTAAAATGAATAAAATGCATTTCTTACAAATAGGTTAAGTCCTCTTGATGTCAATGGGTGTACTTCAAGTAAGAATAACACTGGATTTAGCCCTTAATTTTGTTGAAGTTTGTAAGCATTACATTCAGTGTAGGGAACACTATAATAGCACCAGTTTCAATTTACTGATAAAAACTGCAATTAGCTTTGATGGTCCATTAAGGGAGAAAAACAAATGTAATACTAACAATGTCTTTATTAGAACCAAATAAAAGGCTCACACAGCAAGCATTTAAGTTTATTCTTCAGAAGGGTTTTGTGCACTCAGAAGCTTACTTATAACTAAGAAAGGTACAATGTTCCTGTTGCTTTAGTATACACAGATGTGTCATCATCTTCTAATATATTACATAAACTGGCTCCTTCTACTTGAGAAATGAATGTTCACTAACTACAAATAAATGGCTACTTGACAATCAGGCCCCATATCAGCTGTTATCTGTTGCACATATCACTCTTACTCATTTTTATACTTCATTTCCCATAGAAGGCAATTGCAACAAGAAAACATCAATAAAAAACCTCATCTTCCCAATGGACCTAAAACAACACTTCACTAATGAAAAATTGGAAACAAATAAGTATATACGAGGCTGGCCATATTTCCTTGAGACAACAATGGGATGGGTTTATGTCATATTCTGTATTCATGAAAAAACAAGATGAAAACAAAAGTTTTATTACATGAACATTTTGAGCTAACAATTATTCTTCAGTGACAGAACTCATACCAAAAATTAGGTAGAGGCAGAGGGGGACTGTATGTCACCATGAATATTTGCCAATGAAATAATCTTACGCACCAAATTTTGGTCTTTCGACACGTTATCAGAAAACTTCTCACACTCCATGACACAATTTTTTTTGACAACCATAATTTCAAACAGGGATCTTCAAACCATTTTTATAACACAATAGGGCATTTCTCTTGAAAACGGGACAAAATCAACATTTATATTAAAATGACAGGACTGTCTGGAAATATGGGGGGGCTATGCCGTCCCATATAAAATGGTACATGGTCAGCCTATATATTTCTCATGTATTCATTCAACTTAAAGAATTCTGGAAGTGTAAACAAAAAATAAGATGAATGCAGGATGAAATCTCTACTTTATGCCAATGCAGAAGCTCTCACAAGGTGGGGGAGGGAAACTGAACATATATTTTGCAGCCTTGGGAGTCAACTGTGAGAGTTAATGTCCCACCATGTAAAGTCTACATTAGGAGTGGGAATTGTGTGACCCTCCAGATGATGTTGGATTACAACTCCCATCATGCTTCACCATTGGTTATGCTGACTAGAGCTGCAGAGAGTTGAAGTCCAACATCTAGAGGGCTGCCTGATTTCTACTCCTGGTCTACATCATTGGTCATTAACTATCTGCTTCAGCCATAGACTGTGAGCTCTGAATTTTGGCACTTGCTAGAAAGTAATTAAAATCTCTATTTTTTAAACACACACACACACACACACACACAATACAGCTTAGAATTCAAGAAATAGTGGTGCTAGACAGGAGGCAAAGGGATCTTGCAGCCCTTTTGAGAGTAACTACGAAATTGTAGCATAATCTTTCATAGACTTGATCTACTTCCTTAGATGCATGGTATGAACTGAGGCCCAGTTCACTCCATGGATCTGATGATGTAAACAAAGTCTATGAAAGCTTGTGCTACAAGTTCTTTTGCAGTGTCAAAGGTGCTGTGGGATCCCTTTGCATAATAATAGAACTTGAATAACCTTTTCGTCATATTTGTATATTTTATTATTATAATGTTTATGAGAAAACCTCAATTCATTAGAAAACTTACCAGTGACCTAAGTGATCTAGAATCTCAAAATGAATTTCAAAAATTAAACTTAAGGAAAGAACATTAAAACAACTCACTCTGATGCAGTAAAAATCTGGCTGGAGTTGGTACAGATGGCATTAATAGGACTGTCATGCCCTTTCAGCTCACTTATTGGTGCAAAAGTGTCTACATTCCAGAGCTTCAGAATGCCTCCACGGCAGCCACTGAGAAGTACAGGAGAACCAGGCACAAGTCCAAGAGCACAAACCCAGTCTTTGTGGGCATTGGGAACTTGCTGAAAAGTGAAATGAAGAATTAAAAATGAAAAACTAACATCTATAAGCAGGGACAGTCAATGGCATCGCTAGGATTCGTGTCACCCACTGCACTAACTCATGGTGTCACCCCCATAGACCTCCTGGGACTAGGATGTAGATGGGAAGGTAGGTGTAACACCAGGAAACCCAGCATCCTATTGCCACCATTCCTCCTCAGCCAAAACAGCCAGGACAGGATGCAACCCTGAGCAATAACAGTTTTTTAATTACAAAAGATCTCCACCCTCAAGAAAAGAGGAAGTCACAGCAAACAGCTCACCCTCGCCCACCACCCCAGATAACGGCAGAAAGGAACCAAACAAATTGGGACAGGGAGGATGTCAGAGCAGGGAGTAGAGAGAGGTCCACAGCTTCACCACCATCCTCACCTCCCCAAAGGGGAGTGGCACATCAAGAAGAGTCCCTCCTATCTTTCTGGGGGAGGACCTTTTGGACATCTTGGTGCTGTCCAGTATCATCCCATTTGATGGTGTCACCCAGTGCAGTCCTAGTGCGGGAGCATTTACAATAGTTTGTTTCAAAAAAACATGTATAGAATTTATATCTTGCTTTTCTCTACTATGAGACACAATGCTGTATGGTGGGAAAGTATGTGAAAAAATATGAACCACAGGGAAATTCATACATTTAGCTGTATGGCTTCAAGTAATTTCCCCATAATTTCTACGAATGTGGTGGATGAGTTACTATTCATATTTCTTCAACAGTCTTTCAGTTATAAATATAATCATCAGATATGAACAATGCAAATTAGAGAATTATTAAGAGATATACTGAGCAGTGTGTATATCTGAATATGCGTTTAAAGAGCTGGTGCCTATCTCTAATATTTGACGAAAAGTTCTACTGCATGAACACAGCACATATAATCACAAAAAATACACCATTTGTATTGTAATATAGGTCTGATTCACATAGTGTTGCCAGATTTTCCAGAAAATAATATAGGAGAATCCACTTGGTTACTAGGCCACCTCAAGACCAGCCAGAACATATGAGGCAGGCCTATATAATCTTAGATCTTGCAAGAAGAGGACTTCTCCTCAGGCTTCTTGGTTTCTGAAATAGTGAAGCTATCTCTGGAGCCCAGAATTCCTTTAAGAGGCCCTCTACTCACAAAATGGATCTTACATAGGCCTGACTTACATGCCACTCACTCCTGAAGAGTTGAAAAAGTGAAATTTTGATATGCAATTTGGGGAAATTTTTTCTCTTTACCAAAACCCCTAAACATCAATCTGTCCTGTACTGAGCATGGTAAGCACCTCCTCCTCCTCCTCCTCCTTGTACTGGATAAAAAAATATGGGGATTTGGGACAATCCTGTATTGGGGTGGGGTGTTTAGCTCCCAAAGATAGGGTATCCCATACAAAATGAGATTCCTGGGAACCCCACTTTCACCGAGTTTATGTGTCTGAACATCCCCTTGAATTTTCCTTACCTGAATGAGGTCTTTTTGAGCCAAATCCCACTTTTTGATTCCATTATCTCTGGATCCACTGAAAAGGTTGTCTCCCATAATAGTAAGAGCTTCAATGCCATCATAATGAGGAGGTTCAAAGTTGTGTGTGGGGCCTACAGTTCCAAGAGCTCCTTCAGTTACATCAAACATCTAGAATAGCAGAAATGCATTTTTATATATCAGTGGAATGATCTTAAGTAGCAGTGAATAAAACATGAAGTGTGAATCTTTATCCAATATTGTCAGATAACAAGGTGGCCTTGCACTAACACCTACAAAATACTTGGGATAGTGTACCAGTACCAATCACTAGTTGATTTTAATATTTGTTTTTGTGTGTTTTCAAATTGTTTCTGACTTACGGCAACCCAAGGGCAGATCTTTCTTTGGCAGGCTTCTTCAGAGTGGTTTGCCTCTGTCCTCTGAGGCTGAGAGAGTGTGACTTGCCCAAGGTCACATAACAGGATGAAATCAGGATGGTTATACGGCAGAGCCAGGATTCAAACCCTGGTCTCCAGAGTCATAGTCAAACACTCAAAGCACTTGTCTCCCTGATTTTAATACCTCACGATTTTAATACATCACAGAATCTAATTTGAAATAAAGAATCCAGCAATTATTTATTTATGAATGCCTCTGCATCTTAAATGATCGATTTTATATTTGTCAGAAAAACAACATTTTTTGACAGAACTCATTACCATAGTCTCAGGAAGAATGAACATCATATGGCAAAAAGGGTGGCCACTGGTAGTTTCCATCCTGGGAATAGGGAAGTGAAACTGTTTCAAATCTAAAATTTAAAAGAGCTATCCAAGGTGCTGAGCCTATTCTCAAAACAGGGCCTCTTAAACTTTCGGACTGGAGAAGATTTCACCAACTCACAGGCACGGTAATCACCAGCTGCCACTGGTAGAAAGACGGTGCTGACATTTTCCACATTTTTAAAAAGTTTCTTATTTTACAAGGGTAACCAACAATCAGCTGATGAGCAGATTTAAAAGGACACCGAGGCAATTATGCCAAAGTACTCCAGTGAAAGATCACAAGGTAATTTACCACCACTTATCCATGTGGTACTAATTATGTGACATTATAAAGTCTATATACATGTTTCAAAAATCAGCTAGAAGTAACATTCTGAATATTTCTAAAACCAGAACATTTCTTCTGATGGAAGCAGATGCATTAAAGGAACTGAGAGAGAATTACTTTCGCTCCTACCTGCAATTTTTCAGGAGCTAATCTGGGAGGCTGGTAAAAATCCAGTTTACATTGCATGGAGATTATAGGAGGGACTACATGACTACTTTTGAATCACTATACAGTGGTACCTCGGGATACGAAATACCCAGGTTACGAAATTTTCGGGATATGAAAAAATCCCATTGGAAAACATTGTTCCGGGTTAAGAAAGTTTTTTTCGGGTTACGAAAAACTTTTGGTGCTTTTCGGCGCGATTTCACACCAAATCGCGGCTTTTCCCCATTAGCGCCTATGGGAATTCGGCTTGCGAAAGCCTTTCGGGTTACGAAATTGACAGCGGAACGAATTAATTTCGTAACCCGAGGCACCACTGTATATTGAAACTGATAAACTTTCAAAAGGAACTGAGGCCAAAATTTATAAATGGTTAATAAGCTCAACTTATGGTGATAGACTGGATGTGAAACATGTATGGGAAACAGTCTTAACAATACAAATCTCAAGATAGAGACTGGTCTTGAGCGATAAAAAGACTTGTTGGTAGTGAGGCTTTTATCACATCTTGGTCTCCATAATCCATAATAATGCCAGTTTTTTGTTTTTAACTATCTATCAAACTCACTTCTGGAAGGATGTTTTTTGGTGTGCTGATACCTCTTATGTCTCATCTTAAGCATAAGTCTCTAATGTATTTTCCATTCTTATTATATGTCATGTATTTGATCTTCTGCTTTGACTGTTGTCAATGAATTTGTTAAATAAACATTTAAAAATAAATTAATCAAATGAATGGGACTTACTTTCTAAGTAAATATGTATCTGACTGCTCTGTCTCTCTCCACAAGTGAAAGACCAAACCACAGTTCATTCTTAAAGCCTGCTTTATATAACAAAATAACAAAACACAGCGGAGAAAATACCTTTATATAATGGTCCTTTGAGCCAGTAATGATCAGATCTTGTCCATTAGAAATGCGGTCTACTGTAAGGCACATAACAGGGCCCAGGTGACCAGTTAGTTTTCCAGTGGACTGAAATCTAGAAGAAGAGCAGATACAGGTGGGGTCACACAGAGATACAAGAATATTAGTTTTAATTATTCTGAACAGAATATCTCCTCAACCCATTTTTCAGAATCAATGTCAAAATTTGATCCCTGCAGATAACAGTTTGGGTGAGCAGGCTGTGAAGGGAGGAGCTGGGCAAGCCTGGTTTGACCAAGCCAGTCACAGAAATCATCCAGTATTGTGAAGCTATCAGCTGTAAATATAAGACTAGAAATGGTATGTTTTCCATGAATGGGGGGCCTTCTGTAGGTCTTAATTCAGAGGTCTACAGACACCAGTATCCCCAATTAGGAAAGGCAGTAATTCACACACCAAAATTGCTCTTAAAAATAAGCAGTTTAGTAGATGCAGCCTGCAGCTCCATAGAATAGACAGCATTGTGTGCCAATGTTAAGAGCAACACCTAGAGTCACAGCATCTCAGCTTATAGTTTGTAGTTGAGCATCTCCTCATTCTCAACACCAAAACAATTCCCAAACGAAGTACCACCAAGATAGAAGAGACCTACAGCTGTCCCACATGGCTCAAAGGGCCATGGCAAGAAACTGTCAACCATTAGTTTCCATGGCAAAAACATGAGAAAGATATCCATATGGCCCACACCCTTGAAATCGCAACCCCAGCATGAATTATTGTGAGGCTCTCAGCTGGGGGAATCCTAGAGTGTAGGCTGCATCCACAGAAGCTCCTAAACTAGGCATACAAAATTATCCATCAGTAACTGCACACTCAGTACATAACTTGCAAAGCTTTACCTCTTAAGGTCCCACATTCTCACTGCATTTCCTGCAGCTGCATACAGAAAAGTGCCTGTTGGATTTAGGGCTATCTGATTTATCTGGTTCTCTCCAGCTGGTATTGTCACTGTCCTATTGGTACTCCCAGAGCAAGCATCACCAGGCATCACCTGGCCTGAAGACCTTTAGTTTACAGAAGAGAAAAACCAAGAAAGAAATTAAAATTCTATAAAAGGAAGAAGCTTTGCAATGCCCTCTCATAAACACATTTGAATTTGAATGCCATCTAGGTTTGTGTGCTTGTGTGTGTTGCTCAATTAAATTCTAATCAGGTAACTGGGGAAAAGTAAACTGCTAATGAGCACCACTGCATGTTAAAGGATAAATGAGAGATTTAAAATAGTTCTGACCAATATTTCTTTACCATCTATTGACGTTTCCAATTTGCAGCAAAATTCACATATGTATTACCAATTAATTTTCAGAGGTCTCAAAATAAAAATACTTCTAAAAATGGAGAAAAATGGAGAAGCCTGATATCTATATGTGGATTGAAGCAATGCAGGATGTATATAGACTGAAAGATAGCAATATGTGGAATAAAACTCAGTAATACTGAGTCTACTCTCTCTGCCATTTGAGATGGAGAACCCAGAGATGGTGCAATAAAGGCATTCCAGGTTTCAGCCCAAACGTCGAAGGAGCTACCCAGAGCACTGGGCCCTATATTTAAAATAGGGTCACGGCATTTATAGTTCCTTTAAACTTCAGACTGAAGCACAACAGAGATGCACCACCCACCCTACATCACAGCCTACAGCCACCACTAGAACCATAACTCAATGGTACAGAATATGCTCTGTTTTTGTTTGGTTTTATCAGTGGGTGGCAACGGCTGAAACAACAAGAGTAATATTATTTATGTGCCGCTAGGTTTTGTTTTGGTTTTGGTTTTTAAAAAAACACAGATTGATTGATTTTCTGCAATGGTTCTTAACCTATGGTCCTACATTTGATTTGTATTTCAACTTCTAGAACTCTTGATTATTGGCCATGCTGGCTAGGGCTTCTGGGAGCTGGCCCAAAACATCTGGTCACTGAAATGGTGAAAAGCATTGCCTCACTGCATTTTTATGCTACTTTACTTCTACCCCCCCCCCAAAAAAAAAAAAAACCCTCTAGAAACTGTGGTTGTTAATAAATCACCAAATGCAAACAATAAAACCATTCAAATTAAAGCTCTCCTTTTGCAGTTTTCTAGGACTACAACATTTTAATTTTAATCACATTTAAGATTTGCCATTTAGAGTGCCAACTTACGTGAGTGTCCGAATACACTTAGCAGAATCACGGATGTCCCACACCTTAATATAAGATGTTGAGACTGTGAAGACCAAGCTAGTATAATTACAGTATTTTACAGATACAACATTGTTGGGGTGACCACCCAGAGACATTATTTCTTGTCCAGTTACCAAATTCCATACTTTACAAGTGCGATCTAAAAAGAAGGAAAGGACAAGAATAATAAGCTTAAAATGTAAGCAATACAAAACTCATTCATTCATCTGCATATTGTTAGTTTCTCTTTAACAAATTCTTCCAAAGAGCATGCATAAAGACACATGAAACACCAATATCCAATAAAATCCACATACATATGAACAACTTCCAAAGTCATACCAAAAGCCACTGAAAAAATAGCAGAAAGATTAAAACATAACAGATAGCAACTAATAGCTAAAATGCAACAAGAAGCAAAAAGAATACACATACAATGATTTTTTATATATACGCACACTTTCTTTTGCTGAGGGACTCAGGCTGCATCTGCACCACAGAACTAATGCAGTTTGATACTCTTTTAACTGCCATGGCTCAACATATAAAGTCTGAGATTTGTAGTTTTGTGAGAAATTTAGCCCTCTCTGCCAGGGAGCTCTGGTCCATGAAAAACTACAGATCTCAGGATTGCACAGGATAAAGCCATGACACTTACAGTGGTGTCAAACTGAATTATTTCTGCAGTGCAGATACAGCCAAAAACATTCTAGAATACATGCCAGGAAGATTCCTCTACAAAAGGTATTTGATAGCTTGGGAGCAACCAGAGGGAAGGCCCACCAGTAATAGACATTCAGTACATCTCAGTATGCAACTCTCTGATTATAATTTCAGAGTATGGGGAAATATGATTACTCCTCCAGATACTATTTCCCCATGTCAAGAAATGGCTTCCTGAGATTTTTTTAAAAAAGGCATTTTTAATTGGTTACTGAATCAAACTGAGAGCCTCTGAATAGTACAACACTGGTATCACACTATCACAATTCCCAATTCCAGTGAATATTTTTACAGCCATATTTAATACTAACTGAGCTTTCTGGAATGTCTTCAAAAGCAGCTCTATATAAAACCTATTCCACCAATCTAAATGGGAGAGAACCAGATTGTGGATCCCAGAAGCCAGGTTCTCTCTGTCCTGGTGGGACACAGGTGATGGGTCAGCCTAAGCTGTAAAAGGTGTAAAGTTATAAAGAGCCTTGGGTCACTAGGATAACAGTGGACCTGTAAGTAACCCCAAACTATAAATCTGTTCTTATCACTAGGCTCCACAGAACTTGTATTCATACTAAAGCACGTAAAAGGTTTTGGGAGGATGGGGTGGAATCACTACAGCTACATCTACATTGCAGAAATAATCCAGTTTGGCACCATTTTAACTGCCATGGCTGAATGTTATAGAATTCTGAAACTGTAGTTTGTGAAACATTTAGCCTTCTCTGCCAGAGCGCTCTGATACCACACAATAAACTACAATTCCCAGGATTCCCTAGCACTCATCCAGGACGGTTAAAGTGGCCTCAAACTGGAGTGTTTTTGGTCCTTAATCTGCCTCCCTCCCATCTGAAATAGGTCAATTCAGGGCTGAGAAAATACTGATGAGCCACATTGTTCCTACTCTGATGTTAGTGGTTGTAAAGAGTGGTCTGAAACATGCCCAAGTTAACACTGCAATTATTTAGCTCTTAGGGACACTAACATTTCAATTTAAATTTTATGAAGATCATTGATGTTTTTATGTCGTGTATGTATCTTGCATTGCCACTGACATTTAAACAGCATCTATGGTGGCTAATTTTCCTGCTGTCACTTCTTACTCCAAACATGAGCTTTCTAATCACCTTGAATGGGCAGATGACAGGCAATATGACCAGATGAGAGGGAATATCTGTAACAGGTCATGAATGCATGCAAGTCTCCAACTAATACCACAAAGGTGAATGACAAATGTGCATGTGGAGGGAATATGCACACATATAATCATATATGCATACATCAACAAGAAACATGTCAAACCTTTTGATCCAGTGAAGAGGAGATCATCAGTACAATCAACACAAAGCACAGCCTTTGTATGGCCCTCAGCAATATGGATGCATTGAATTGGAGAAGTGCGGACAGATTTTGAAGAAGAGAATGGGTTGATTATGCCTCTACAGAAGGAAACAAAAAATACTTTGAATTAGGACATATGCCAAGACATTTCACCATAATATGCCATTCTTCCTCCTCCCAACCCACCAATTTTATTTCCTGTAAATCTACAGATTTTTAACACATTTGCCTGATAAAGAAGCCCATGGAGCTTCGAAAGCTTGCATCATGTATTTTTGCATTTTGATTGGCCCAACAAACTTATCAAAGTTTTGTGGATTTTGGATATTATTATACTTTGCTGTATAGCCAACACAGCTACCCCTGGATATCTTTTCTGTATACCTACATATATGCTATTAAGCACTAGCTTTTTTGCATGTTAACAATATGTTCTACTTTCTAGCTACATCACAGCATAATTTATGTTACTCTTCTCCATTGATAAAGGAAGTATACTGGTGCTAGGAGGCTTCGTAGGTGGATTTTTTAAAATAAGCAACATAGTGGAGCACAAAGATTTTCATGGCACACATCTACTAGCTGTTTTACATATACTTCACCAATTTCATTCGGAGTTCTATAACAAACTGCTCTGCTCTTATACATAGAATAAAGAACCTGGCAATCCTACAGCAAGAGAAATTTGACACAACACTAACATTTTAAGCCGTTTATGATACTACAAAATGGTATTTGAGACAAAACAACAAAATTATATTTAGATGTTATTACAAGCAAACTTTAGATTCTTCAGCTTCCATATGGCAGTGTCCCTCCCACTGTTGGAAGGATCTTTGACCCAGTAGAACCTCACTTCAGTGGAAATGGTTGACATGACATGAATGTTGCAGATTCTTCTCATCTATGCCTCCCCCACCATTTGCTCCAGAGACCCTTCAGAGTAGCATTGGCACAACAGGCTGGAACAGGAAAGTAAAAAATGTCTCCCTTTCACTTCTGCTGAGACTGAAGTCTCTGATGGGTGAGTTTCGAATGGAAAAGCCTTCCACCAGCAAAGGAAGACCACAGGATACAATCTACTAAGCATATATACAGGATGATTAACAAATAATGGTGCAAAAGTAAAGTTCTCCTTATTTGGTTTTTGCACCATTCTTTTTTAATTATTCTGTCTGTGTGGTGTGTGTGTGTGTGTGTGTGTGTGTGTGTGTGTGTGTATAGAGAGAGAGAGAGAGGAGAGAGAGATGGAGAGATTGCAATATATGTGGGATTCTGAATTAATCATTTTCTGTATTATTCAATATTCAGGTCAAAAGACACCTGTAGCATCCTTTGTGAATATAACATTTGCTTAGATGGAGCTCATATTCTGGAACTGTTAATGCCAGAAGAATCCCAAAGCTTCATGATGATTTATGTGAGACTTGCCACTTGAACTACAAAGATCTAAAGATAAACTATTTTGAATTATATCAATGATCTGGAAAATATATTGGGAAAACCCTTGGAAAAATACATCTATCAATGATCTGGAGCATTCTGTCTTTCAACTGCCATCACTGGGAATTGTGTAGCCATCAAGGTGTTCTTTAGCTGCAATATCCATCGCCTGCCCATTATGAGGAATGATGGGATTTAGACTTCAAAAGTATCTCACAGGGCATACAATTCCCATCCCTGTAGTAAAGTGATGAGATGTTTTATTAGATTATTATGATAATGATGATGATGATGATGACGATGGGAAGAAAAAATATAGGAGCAATGGTAAACTTTTCAAAAATATTAGAATTGAAGGCAATTACTACAAATTAGAAAAATGAATTGTAAACTAGATAAATAAATATCTGTAACATCTATGCAGGCTTAAATTTCCTAAAGGGACCCGATCCTGTCTTATCTTAGATGCTAAGCAGGGTCAGCTCTAGAGACTGCTAATGTATATGAGGTGCAGTAGGCTATATTTCAGAAGAAGAAACTGGCAAAACCACCTCTAAGTACAGATGGCCTTCCATAACCATGGATTCTTCATCCACACATTCAACCATCCATTGCTTGAAAATATTCAAAAAATATATAAAGGAAACTTTGATTTTGCCATTTTAGATCAGAGACATTATTTTACTATGCCATTATATTTAATAGCATTTGAGCATCTATAAATTTTGGTATCCATGGGGGGTGGGGATCCTTGAACCAAACCCCAGCAGATACCAAGGGCCCACTGTATTCCTTGCCTAAAAAAAACCTATTCAATTCATGGGATCACCATATATTGACAGGCAACTTGAAGGCGCGTGCACACACGCACACACACACCATCTATACATCCATACACTTCACACATTTGAGGAAAGCATTAATCATACAGTATTAGAAACAAAAAACTGGTCTGGCCAAAGCAGAATGTTACAAGATACAGGAATTTTTTGCCAGGAGTCTAGTACGTTAAACTGATCACGCAATGGATCACAGCATGAGTACTTTGACATTTTTGCCACTTTTGCAATGCAGCATCTAGGACCTTGTTGTGAAAGTGGAAACCACATGGGAACAGTAAAACACCAAGCAGAAGCAATTCCCTGTTACTATATTGATGGGACTTTCTGTTCTGCTGGCATTCAGCAGAATCTTGGCCAGAAGCAATTGTCTAAAAATCAATTGAAATGACACCTTCATTTTAAACTATTCATGGATGATTTGCACATTAATTTCTAAGCTGGTGACAATGTAACCACATGTTGGCTCCCTTAGTTCAGTTTTCTGTGGAGTCATTTGTATGAGAAGTCATCCTATCCTTCAAGATTTGCTTTGAGGCTCTGCTCTATCCATTCTTTGCCTAATAGACATTTCCTACAGTTACAAGTAGGACCTTTTCTCTTACATACCCCCTTCTTTCGAATTCACTGACAAGGAGGAGAGATCTACTACAAGTCTCAACGGCTTCTACAACCTAGGCAAGGTCTTTCTGTTAAGGTGCATTCTCCTGGATTTCAACACCTGGAGGTGGTGTTACATTGGAACAAAGAATACCATTGCAATATTTCTATTTATAGCTGTGCAGGAGCAAGTGTGGGGAATGAAGGAAGGAAATCATTTCTATTTGTGTCTGACACTTTACGTCACTATTTCTGTTGATTTTGTGATAATATTAATGGCTGGAAACAGTTCTGGCTTTTGATATGGATCTTGATGTTCTGTTTGCTAACCAAGGAGATTATTGCACTGCGTTCTGAGAACGTTCTCATCACGTGATGAGAACGGAACGCATTTGAGTATACCGCACGTATGTGTTCCAATCGGGTACTCAGAACGTTTAAATGTATTCCAAATGTGTTCCAGGAGGGTACAGATATGAATGTGTTCCCAGAGAGCTGAAACGTGATGAGAACGTTCCAACAGAGGTGTGTGCGGTATTCTTATCTGTTCTCAAATCCGTTCTCTCATTCCTCCGTCTCCTGATTGGCTGAAAGAATGACAGGCAGGGAGGGAGGCAGGCAGGCGAGCGACTGCAGTGAGGGAAGGTGTGTGTGTGTGAGGGGGGAAAGAAGGAGGGAGGGAAGGGAGGAAAGTTGGGACAAGTGAGAGAAGAGGAAAGAAGGGAAAGAGAGAGAAAGAGAGAGGGAAACAGGGGGGCCAGAGCAGAGAGCAAGAGGGAGAGGGTCTGGCTGCTTCTGCGGGGGCCTCTAGTGTCATGTCCAGCAGGGCTCCTGTGCTGGCAGCCTGCAGGAGGCAAGGATGGCAGGGATGCCCAGGACCTTCTCCTCCTTCCCTCCAGGAAGGAACCCACAAAAGCTCCTCTGTTTGGAGCAACACACAAAAGCAAGCAAACAACTCCCAGAATTCCATAGCAAAGAGCCAGACAAGAATTAAAGCGGGGAGGGAAGCTCACAGGCCCCACCTGGAATATTGTGTCCAGTTCTGGGCACCACAATTCAAAAAGGAGCGTGTCCAAAGGAGGGCGACTAAAATGGTGAAAGGTCTGGAAACCATGCCCTACAAGGAACGACTTAGGGAGCTGGGGATGTTTAGCCTGGAGAAGAGAAGATTAAGAGGTGATATGATAGCCCTGTTTAAATATTTGAAGGGATGTCACATTGATGAGGGAGCAAGCTTGTTTTCTGCTGCTCCAGAGACTAGGACCCAGAGCAATGGATGCAAGCTCCAGGAAAAGAGATCCCACTTCAATATTAGGAGGAACTTCCTGAGAGTAAGGGCTGTTCGACAGTGGAACACACTCTTTCCTCAGAGTGTAGTGGAGTCTCCTTCCTTGGAGGTCTTTAAGCAGAGGCTGGATGGCCATCTGTTGGGGATGCTTTGATTGTGATTTCCTGCATGGCAGAATGGGGTTGGACTGGATGGCCCTTGTGGTCTCTTCCAACTCTATGATTCTATGATTCTATGAAGGCACACATTACATGCGCGCACACACAGGAGGCAAAAGGCTGACAAGCAGCCAAAATGGGGAATTGGGATGACAGCAGAGGACTCTTCTTTTCTAACCGGTTTAAAGAGCTGCTATGGCTGCCGGGGCTCTGCCCTTGGCCCAGTCCCCTTCCTGGCAACTTGCTTTCCTTCGGCTTGAAGAGACCTGCATGGAGCTCCTCCTTCTTCCCAGCCTTGCAAAGGAGGTTTGGGATGTAACTTGCAAGGCTCATCTCTCCCCATTTCTCTTTCTCCCTGCCTTCCTCCCGATCCCTCCTTCTTCCCTCCCTTCCCTCCCTCCTCCTTTCCCCCCCCCTCTCTCTCACACACACCCCTTCCCTCACTGCAGTCGCTCGCCTGCTTGCTTTCCTGCCTCCCTGCCTGTCATTCTTTCAGCCAATCAGGAGACGGAGGCGGCCTTGGTGGAATATGTTCTCGGAACGGTTTCAGGAATCGCTGTGCGGTAAAATGCAGTTCTGATCACGTTCTGATCACGTTCTAGTTTACTAATGAGGTAATATCTGTTCCAGGAACGTTCTCATCACGTGATGATAGGAACGTTCTCAGAACGCAGTGCGATAATCTCCCAAGTGAGGGTTCTATGTTTCTGGTGTACACTGTCCTAACTACCTCACAGGATAGAAATATGTAGGCAAATGTTGCAAATAAACACAGGAATAGCTTTGTCATATTAAAACGAAGGACTAAAAGCTGGTTCTCTGTCTAACAGAATACCTTTGGTTATTGAAAGGTCAAGTTTCAAGTTGTTCTTATGCAGAAAACTGGTGTAATAAAATTACTGTGTAAAGCCTTTGCATTCACAGAAATGGAAGTATAAATGGGTGTGGATGTCTAGATTGACTGAAGTTAGAAGAACAAAATTAACTTGTGAACCACATGCAACTCTGGTTTCCTCTAAGAATAAAAGGAACTATAAGAGATGATATTACAACTTAACTAATTAGTAGTTTGACTAGTTAACAGTAAGCTAGATAGTATGTAAGCCACAGTTAAAATATATTATCCCACTTGAGAAAAACATTACCTTAAATTCTTCCATAGACTGAAGATTAAAAACAGCTTATCTTTATTATGAAAAGAATGGCAGGGATTTTTATTTGTAAGCGGCTTAAAGAGTGTTTTCCACAGCTCACACTCAGAGGGCTTAACAGTTGCACAGTGGGTGGATCAGTGCTTGCAAAGTTTACTTTTTCATCTATGACACCCAGAAGCCCAGACTCTGAGGAGGGCAGAATATGAAATAGTCAGATTTTGGCTCCCAGCTTATCTTTATTATGAAAAGAATGGCAGGGATTTTTATTTGTAAGCGGCATCTCTTGCAAACTCATGCTTTTTCAAATACAAATAAAGACTGGCAGACCAACAGAATGCCTAGTTTTGTTTTTCAAAAGACGACAGTAGAATCACTGTGTACAGTGAAAAGAAAGTTATCAGAAATAAAGATAAGAGTAAAGCAGTTCAGTAAAAGTCTCAGGAGGCATAGCAGAAGAGACATGAAAGAAATCCTTGAAAGGGGTATTTGACAAGCTAGGTGACTAATCTGCAGTTTAATTAGTTTAAAAACAAATGCAAATGACTGTGCTAGAGATAGATTTACAAGCCTAACATACTATCAAGCATTAACAGGTGCACTAAGGTGGCATTCACTGAAATATAGAGAAAACTGTATAAGGTCAGATGGACATGTACAGACATTATGTACATATGGGCTGCCCCCATTACTTCCAAAAGAAGGAGCACTGATGTATCTGTGAAGGGATGCACACATGGATGCTTCTTCCTTAGTTAAAATGAATTTAAAAACTGCTCTAGGCAAGAGCTCCAGGTACATCTTTCCCTTCCCTTTCTTTCTTTGATACATGCTTAATAATCTGTATGGGAGAAAAACTAGTTATCTTTACTCAATGCTTTTTGCTTTCCTCCAGTGAATTCCTCTCCCATACTTTTTCCTATGAGCATCTCTACAGTAAAACCACAGATGTTTATAAACTAAAACTGATTTCACCACACAGTTCATTATAGTTATTTTGCTATCAGCAAAGCATACTGAGGACAACAAATTGTATATCAACCAATCATCTCTAATATAATGTTTGTCGTAGATTTATTTAACAAACACCAAAAAGATGTACATTAACCAAACAAACAAAAAATAAGATAAAATTAAAACATCACTCCAAAACATTCTTGTGCGCATGCTGGACTAATGAGGAGGAAAGCCACACAAATGAAATATGTCAATGCTTTCATTTAAAAAAAAAAATCCCCAAAAGTAAAACGATACAGAAGATCCATGGATGTTTTGGGAAACACTGAATCATTATTTCAAAAGCCATGCAAAAATATGTTAGTTAGCTTAAGAACTGCAGTAAAGCTATTAAAAGGATCACTAGGAGTCCAGAAGATGGAAATTAGGAAGAGAGTGTACCTGTGTACCTCCGACAGAGAGGAATCACTTTCATCAGACCTACAATGAACAGTGGTGAGATTACGGAGAAAGAATACAGGTATCAGCAGAGTAAAGAGTCCACTTAATTGTTTTTTTAAAGATGAGCAACAGCATTGCTGGGTCAGAATGTAAAGCCGGTTTGAAGAGTACATCCAAACCAGCCTTATTAGGTGTAATAATATTGGGAAATGTAATATATATACATATACATATACATATACATATACATATACATATACATATACATATATATATATACACACACATATATATATGTTTCTCCAGATTCTTTATGTCATAGTTACAGACTCTTATGTAAAACATTTCCACCTTCCTCAGTAATTTTTGCAAAGGTCCATGGGAAGGAGAGAATTTAAAAAGACAAGATTAAATGGCTGCAGTGTGACCTTGTTCCTTTCATGTTAATTTTTACATGCATTATGAAAAAAAGAAGGAGTTCTGATATCTGCTTTGGAACAGTGTTCAAAATAATATTTATCAAATTTAAAAGAAATTGATCTCATTTTCAACTGAATGAAGATCCAATCATGTAATTTTCATTTGCAATCGTTTTAAAATCATTTTAAAAAACTTTTTAAAAATCCATACAATTACACCATTAATAATTGAGGACACTGCATTCTTCATTTTCATAGCAAATCAAACATGCTTAGCGATTTGAGTTTAATTTCAGGTATGACAAACCAAAGCTCAAAGCATACACAGCCTTAAAAGTCACTATCTCCCATCAACATACTGCAACAATTGAATTACTATTCAATTTAACTGATATAAGATAGCTACAGGCATGGGATAAAACTAATGGAAAGCTTTTAAGCAACTCTTGGGGACTTGCACAGTAATTGCAGATTGCAAGAGGAAAACAGGGGAGCGAAACAGAAGAGGAAGAATACCAACAGGAGAAAAGCATAATCAGCCTTCTACATACAGTGCCACAGTTAAAAGCAAAGAGGTAAGAGCAATTTGGCAGCACTTCAGATTCAGAAATCTTGCAATAAAGATTCTGGATCACCTCTAATGGGTTGTCACTGTTTTAAAACAAAAAAAGGCTCAACAAAAGCAGTATTTTCCCCTTATTCGTGTCATAAATCCCAACTATGTGCTTAGTGAATCAGAGAACTGACTGCTTGTAAATCTGTTTATGCAGGAAATGTCATAATTGTCTGATAACTGACATTGCATCACTCAACAGAAACTCAAAGAAGTACTACTGTGACCTCAGAAACATAACATAGGAAAACAGATCACTGAGGGAACATGTGGAGAGGGAACAGGTTACATAAGCACAAGAAGTAAGTTTCAGCAGGAAATAAAGAGTTTGCGGACCTGTGGAATGACCAGGTCATCTACTTTCGGGTTGGGAATGGGGAATAGCAAGAGAAACAGCCATTTTAGTTTCACCTCTGGCATCAAGAGGGCCAGAGAATTTGTTCTAAAGCTATATTTCAGGCTTATGTGTGCTCCGGGCACAACCACAAACCATGGGATTCTGGGTCTTTCCTTTGTGACTTACTTATCCTGCTGAACTGATGTGTTTCCCTGGGAAACAGAAAGACGGCTAAAAACATTCAGTTCATTACGGGGTCGACTTGGTGGGGAGGAAGGAGGTGACAGACTAGCCTCTGAGGTTCCAGAATCTGAGCTACAAGAAAAAAATTAAACATTAAAAGCCTCTTCTATTAAAAAAAATCATAAAAAATAAAGGCAAATGAAATTGTTAGAGAGGTTAAAATGAATGAAACATGCTTTGGAACAATTCATTGATGCCAACTTGTTTAATCAAGGGAAGCAGTTTTGTAAACTAACCAGCAGAACTTAAATATAACAAAATGATGCTGGCCATAAGATGGCAGTATATTCAAACTCCTTTCCAGAAAATTAACCAACACTTTAAAAATGTAGCCTAAAATCAAGGAAAGCAATAACCATAGGTTGCTGAAAGACTCTGAAGATCAATTAGAAATAACGATCAAATATTAACAAAGTTTTTGTAAGGATTTTCAGTGTGGCATTAAGCCAGGTACAGAAGCACATCTTTACAAGCAAAAGAGCCTTCTGGGATGAAGCAAAATTAACTTTCAATATTTATGGCACAAAAAGCCAAAATTATTTTTTAAAAAATAAAATTTCTTACTGTTTTTGTTCTTTTGACTTTGGTTTATCTGGTGATTTCTCATAGGCTTTTCTCTTTGATAAAGGTGAGGGTTCTGGAATTTTCTTTTCTGTTAGAGATGACTGTCTAGACCTGAGACAACAAAAATCATTGTTTGTCTTAAAAGATTGGTTCATATCTTTTAGCTATATATGCATTTTTAAAAATTCTCTAATGAGGGCTGACATAGTGAAAACTGGGGCAAATAAATATATATCAGGGTAAGTTCATAAAAGTACATTCACCTGATTGCAAGAGCAGATCCTATGAATCGTCATTGTATTTCAGTGAAAGCACTGTGTACATTCAACAGGTTCCTTGTATGGATTTTATGTCACCTGATAACTTAATGTGCAAACTGCCTGTCGCTTGAGGAAACACCAGCTAATATGAAAGTCTTTTCCAGGAACACTCCAAATGTTCATGCATCAGAATCATGTCTACTCTCAACACCTCAAGTGAAAAATGACACCTTTCAAATGTCCCCCACCCACAGTGCACTCAATTTGTTTCTCTTTATTCCTTTTGCAATTTTTAACTTAAGCATGTTGCTTGGAATATATTGTCCTTGGATAATTACAGAGGGAACATCCTGTTTGCTAGTTTTCTGCCTCTAAATACTGCTCCTTCTCAACTACTTTTGACCTTTTGGAAAAATAATACAGGTAATTTTGCCCTCCTACTGGGAAAAACACATTTTGATGTGCATTCATGACAGTTCCCATAACCAGACACTCCCCAAAAAAGTCTGAAAATATAGGCAGCTGTGTTATTCCATAACAATAAACTAGCTTTGACAGCATTCACCTCTACCAAAACTAGATCTTTGGTAAAGCTAACAGGGTCTGACATGACCATTCAGTCAGGACAAGCTGCAGTACCAAGTCAAGACATTATGCATTGCAACAGCAACTGAAAATAATAAATTGTTGTTTGCAAAACCCATCAAAGCTCCCAACTAGGTACTGTAGAGATTGCAGATTAAATCTAGTAGGAGCATAGATGCCTATTGCCAGATACTAGAATTTCAAGTTGTTAGTCTGCCTTTCCATGGTGGTGGGATTGCATGTTCCTGTGAGGCAAGAGGCTAAAATGACATTAGCAGTGCTGCTAGTAGGGTCTCCCACGTCATAGGCTTTTGCTGGGGAGCCAGGCTAAATGTGCCAAACAGCTACTGGGCAGAAGGAGTGTGTGTGTGGGGGGGGGGGGGGGGAGATGACACTGGTGGAGGATCTGTCAGAAAAACAGCAGTGGCACGATAGCTAAGATTTATTAGTACTGCACAAAAGAAGGCAATAGTAAGCCACTCCTGAAGCCTTCTGCCTTGAGAACCATACATGGAGACAATCCAAAATGAAACACAGTAGAGCTGCAGCAAATGGAACAACTCAATTCAAGCCAAGGAGTCCAGGAACAAAGAGAAATATAATAAACATAGGCCCCATACAGACAGGCCAAAATAAAACTGCTTCGGATCACTTTGGAGGTATGCTGTTTAAATGATGCATGAGTCTTAAGAGTCTGGAAGCTGTGCCAAAGCCACAATCCAGTCCTAAGGACTGGTACGCAGCTTTGGTACAGCTTCTGGACGCTTAGGATGCTTGTATCATTTAAACAGCATACCTCCAAAGTGACCAGAAGCAGCTTTATTTTGGCAGTCTGTATGGGGCCATAATAATCAATGCAGAGAAATAAAGATAACAACAAAAAAGGAAGAACAAGAGATCTCTTTTACAAGAGCCAAGAAATCAAAAGGAAATTAAAACCAAGAGTGGGGATGCTATATGACCAGCAGCAGAACACATTATGTGATCAATTAGAAATCAAAAGGCTGATGGAAACAATATACTGAAGAACTATGTAAAAGAGATCAACAGATGACAGAGAATTTAAGATATGCAGATGACACCATACTAGTAATAGAAAAACTCTGAAGAATTACTGAAGAAAGTCACACAAGGAAATTCATAGGCAAGTTTACTCTTAAACTTTAAGAAAGCAAAAATAACAAGCACTGATTATTTACATAGTTCTAAAGTAGATGATGAAGAAATTGAAATAGTTAGATTTTCCATACTTTGGCTTAGTCATTAATCAGAATGGAAACTGCAGTCAAATCAGAAGACTAGGACTTGGAAGGGCAGCTATGAAGGAACTAGATAAGATTCTGAGGTGTCAAGATATATCATTGAATACTAAAGTTAGATTTGTCCATGCTATCATATTTCCAATCTATGCATGGTTATAAAAACTGGATGGTGAAGAAAGCTGATAAGAAGAATATGATGCTTAAGAAAAGTTCTGTGGATATAGGATAAAAAGACAAATAAATGGGCAATTGAAGCCTGAATTCTCCCTATAAATCAAGATGACTAAATTGAGACTTTCATACCTAGGCCATATCATGAGAAAACATGACTCACTAGAAAAGATGATAATGCTTGGTAAGGGAGAATGTAGTAGGAAAATAGGAAGACTGGATTACAAATGGAGAGACTCAATCAAGGAAGCCATGGCCCTGAGTCTGCTAGACCTGAACAGGGCTGTTGATGATAGAGCAACTTGGGGATCTCTCATGCATAAGTTTTCCATAAGCTGAGTTGATGTGAGGGTAACTAACACGAACAACAAATATTACATTCGATAGATAGCCAGGTGTGTCCTACACACCATGAAACAATTAGGGATTCATGGAGAAGGGCTGTTTTCCATGATTATCCTGTTATCTCCCCTTCCTAGCTATCCATTTCCTGTTCTGTTTTGGTTTAAAATCTCTGGGGAAACTCTGCAATTGCATATTTGCCGGCACCAACACTGCCTGCTTAAAGTATGCATGTTTTTCATTCTATTTTATTTTTCATTATGATGGGAGGTTACTGAAGTTCATCTAGCAAATGTGCAGATGGAGTAACAAGGAACATAAGCAGCCCCATGTTCTAAATAGGATAAAAGACAGGGCAAAACATAAAACAAACAAGGGCATAATAAAAGCCAATGACAAATATGTTGAAATTCAATGTTTGTAAATTCCTTTAGTAAAAGCAGGCATAATTTCCTCCAGTTTAGAACAGGGCAGCAATACGAAGAGAGGGGGATTTTAATTCTTTGCTGCATCCTATCATCCCAATTAGGATAGGGATGAGGGGACTTGCAGTCATTGGTTTTCCCTTCTGGGGCACACAGCTGACACAGTAAATCAAATTATAACAACAGTGCACAGGAAATGCATCCAACAGCTTCAAGACCCTCAAATCTAAACCATGCCCCTACATCACTGCTTTTATGAAAACAATGTTTATATTGAAAGCTGCACTGTAATGTCTAGTTTGGCCCACAGATTCCATCCACTCATTTCTGTGTTATACCCAACCTGTGGACTTTCTATTCACACATCACATGTGCCATATGTGTTGGGGCACACTTGAGACAGAGATAAGTTCAGATCTCTTCAAAAACAACAACACCCCTTTTCACCAAATCAGGTAAAACTGGAAACTAGTTTGATATAAACCATGAATGAAAGCTTCTCATTTCCACCATCACCCACAAAGGAGAATGCAAAATATACACTACCAAGGCTCGTGTCCCCTTATTCTAATAAAGTCAATGTATGAATTGGTCAATCTTCTTTATAGACCCACATTTCCCTTTCAAAAACTATGGTGTCTACCAAACAGACAGGAAAGTGAACACACCTGTCTCATAGAAGGTATGGGGTGAGGCTGTAAAATTTATTAAATTATTTCACATAATCACTGCTTTTTTGAACCAAACATTTCCAAGTAGTGCCCTGTTTCCTGAGCAGCCAATATTCTGTACTGGAAGAGGAGTCCTCACGAACAGTAGTTCAAACCTGCCTAAATTTATCTAAAATCTGGTGGAAAGAGATAATCCCCCACATTTTTAGAAATATTTTTTCTTCCTACATATGGATTTATTAAGGATTATTACTCTCATAAATTTGTGATTGGAATTTAATTCACCTTCCTGCCAATTTAATTTAGAAAATCAATGAATTCTTAAATTAACAACCTCAGAAGACACTCCAAAAGCTCCCTGTGGCCATTAGGTTGATTGGGAGGAGCCAGAATACCTGAAGAGGCTTACTAGTATGTTCACCTGTTCTAAAGACCAAAGGGAGATGCTTCATAAAGATAAACCAGGGCTCAGGCAAGATCTTTTTTGAACTGCACTTCCAAGAATTACAATACATAGATTTTTGGAAACTCACAAATTACTACAATATATTAATTCCCGGTCAATTATAAAAACAGTATAAAAATTATCATTACAATCTATGTGCACATCATCCGTAGGGGTTTCAGGGTTCAATCATATTAGATCATGTGGGTAAGCCTGCCGGAAGAGATCCGTCTTAAGTGCTTTCTTAAAAGCATCTAGAGTGTTAATAAGACGGATCTCTTCCGGTAGGCCATTCCAGAGTCTGGGGGCAACAGAAGTAAATGCTTTGTCAAAAGTTGATCTTAATCTGACTTTTGGGTGTTCCAATAATTTCTTTTCAGACAGTCTGAGAGTGCGGGGAGGATTGTGTAGGGAGAGGCGTTCCCTCAAGTAACTCGGACCCGAGCCATTTAGGGCTTTAAAGGTAATAAACAACACTTTATATTGGGCCCGGAAGCTAATAGGTAGCCAGTGCAGAGATTTTAATATCGGTGTAATATGCTCTGATCTAGATGTTCTAGTGAGAAATCTGGCTGCAGCATTTTGAATCAGCTGAAGCTTCCAGACTTGGTATAAAGGTAGCCCCATGTAGAGCGCATTACAGAAATCTAAACGAGAAGTTACCAGCTCATGTACCACTGTTTCAAGGTCTCCCTGGTTCAGGTAGGGGTGCAGCTGGCGTATCAATTGTAGCTGATACCAAGCACTCCTGGATATCACCTCCACCTGGGATGACAACTGTAGAGACAACTCCAGGAGTACGCCTAAACTGCGAACCTCGTCCTTCAGGGGAAGTGTGACCCCGTCAAGGACTGGATGACAAATTTCCTTCTCTGGGCCAGGGTTACCTATCACTAGTACCTCCGTTTTCTCTGAATACAGTTTGATAATATTTTTTTTTTAAAAATCCTTCCTCAGTAAGCACACTGAAACCTGCCTGTAAATATTAAGCCAAGAGGTCTGCCACCTGAAAGCTATACCTATAATATAAAATGTTATTATTACACCAATATTATGGATGCAGCACTGTGGGCAGAAAGCACCAATTAAATTTTCCTAAGCAGTGCAGCTTGCTTCCCTCTCCCAAAATTGGCAGCCAAATGTAGATTAAAATGCAAAAAAAAAGTTATTATTAAACTTGTTTAACTGTCTACAAAATTAACTATTTTAAACTCATCCATGATAAAAAAAAACATGTACCTATACAGTGGTTCCCCCCCACATTCAATGGGATTAGGGGTGAAGGACCGCCATAAATGTGGAAAAACAACAAATAAAAAAATGCTATTCTTTCTACCTAAGAGAACACCTCTCAAGGAATCTCCAGGTCGTCCAGTGCAACTCTATGGTCAACATCTGCCAGAAGCTGATCACAGAATCATGCCGGACGATCTAAAAATGCCGAGAGAAGTGTTTTCTCTAGGAACGTCAAGGTTCTCCACCACAACTCTATGGTCAACATCTAGCAGAGTTGCGCTGGAAAGCCTAGAAATTCCTAGAGAAAACATATTAGCAAATAATTCCCAAAAAGGCAAAACTGCAAATGTGGAGGGCCAACTGAACTACTAGAAGTACTTTCCGTAAAAACATTTATTTCCTGAAAACCTGTAGTAGTAGTGATGATGACGATGACAATGATGACAATGATGATATCTTTATCTGATGACAGAAGAGCAAAGAGAGGGCTATTCTAGCTTCCCCATGAATGGAGTTCTAGAGTCTGGGAGAACACACTGAAAGGCCCTCTCTCATATCCCCACAACAAATGCCTGTGTTAGTGTCAAGATCAAGTGAAAGACTCCTTAAAGACTTATGAACCTGGGCAGACTAGTAAGGGAGATTACAATCCTTCAGATAAGGCAAGATCAGTCTTAAGAGCACACCATACACGAGACAACTGAATTCTTCCATTTTAAATACCATCCACAGCCTGTTACATTTGCTATTCACTTTTAAAAAACTGTCAAGAGATTACATAACATGTACCAAGTAATGGCCAATTTGGTCCAAAAAGACACAGGACTAGAGCCTCTTCACACATTACACAAAGGCAAATGTGACATCTCCTTCAAGCATATGCATGACACGGAGCTGTAACTAGTCATAGTTACCTGATGCATAATATAAAATGCATAAATCTGTTTGTCTTGTAAACACACACACTTGACATCTTAGGAGTACATCTGAAAGCATAATGGGCTGGAGGAAGACCAGATTATATTTATATTGGACTCAATGAGGTTAAAATCAGTAATGATTGACTAATCTTATGGATTGCAATGTCTGCTCTAAATTAAAGTAGGTCTTGATCCAAGCCTATATATGAAATTGTTATTAGGAAGTCAGTATACTCTACTATTCTAGGCACTTTTATATTATTTAGAAATTGAAAGCAGGTAAATGGAGTGTTGGAGCAATGTGAACAAATCCATCCATTTCCAAATTTTACGAACTGTTTTCATTCATTTGAAAAGAGCCATTATGAATAAATATTTTAGGAAACCGCAAGAAAAAAAAATTACCTGAATTCTGGACTCCATCTCAAAACACTTGACTGTGTTTAAGTTGTGAGGCTCTCCAAACATTGCTGGACAAATATGTAGGATTTCAGCCTACTGCTCACTACTATTTTACTTCTTTATTAAAAATAGGTTTTCAGAGATTTTTTGCAAAAGCAGTCAAGCCAAGCCTATTAATAAACACTACCTGCCAGAACTAACTGTATTTCTCTTTACTGCCACAAGCAACATGCACGAAAAATGTGAAATTAGAATATATTGAGCTACTGTGAAAATTATTTTTATTCCAGTAGGTAAGATATATTAGTGCTTATATTTACAAGCAATTAATACAGAGAGACACCAAATTGAAGTAAATTTCCTAATTACATTCTGCATACATAGTAGGATCAGTATCTAACATGTTCAGTGCCGTTTGACACTGAACATCAGTGGGGCATCAGAATAAGATTTCTGGTGAAATAAGTATGCTATTTGCTACAATACTAATGCTATGTCTCGTGTCACCTAATGCCGTTAAGCATTAAAAATGTGTTCCATGTTTGGAAAGTGGGTGACATGGCTCAAAATGTAAACATGCTGTTTTCCTCAGCTTCAGCTTCACTTTTCTGCTGCATGATCATCTGCAGCAGCTGAAACAGAATGGAAAATCTGTGGAGGCGACAATACACTGAAAATACTTTAAAGAATCATTTTACAGAGAAACAATTCACTGAATCTACTTAATGCAAGCATTTCAGAGATGCCATAAAACTCCTGTTCATTATTACTCAATTTTACACAACTTTAAACATTTTTTACATAGTATTCATTCTTCTTGTTTATGCATTTACATAAAATTGGGGCTTCCCATACACCAATATGTCTAATAAAACTATCTACACAAAAATATGAAGAACAGGGGGAAAAGGTTAGGTCATTCTGTGATGAGTGCACAGTAGCAGTCAGAGGACAATGGTGAAGAAAGATAATTCCTTATCAGCCTGAAGTCCACTGACCTCTGGAGCAAAGCTTTTAAAAGACTTCAAGAATTTAGTAACATGCATTTTAAAAAGCTGAAAAGAAGTTAGTGCACTGTGCAAAACTTACATGCTGCCAGTCTTAGAAGGCAAGCCTGACTGTGAAGGAATGACCTCTCTATCCCTAGCAGGAGACTCTTTCATATCAATGTTTATTCCACCTTCCTGAGCTTCTGTGAGAGATGCGAGAGGGCCAGCCAAAACTGCATCTCCTGTATTGGTATCTGAGGTTAAATCACTGCTATCAGCATAAAGCAATTCCATCTGGGTTGTGGTCCTACGACGTGCCTGGAAGAAATTGGAAACAGGGAGGCAAAAGAAATGTTAAAATAGAGTACTTAAATAAAAATAGTATACTCACAAGAATGCATAATACAACAGCCAGCCTTAGCTACTTAACACATCTTAGCTTTCAGTACAGCCCATCATTCATTCTGAAACTGAAGATTTTTTTGTTTTTCTTGTTTCCCAATAAATTTGGCAGAAAATAAATAATACAGATACTATCTGGACTGAATTGGTTCATTCAAGAAAGTTCTGATACCTCATAATACATGAGCTACAACACAGAACAAGTGAGTGGATCCTGACATGCTCACACTTCTTCCATTTATGTATTTATTTTATTGGATTTATATCTTGCCTTTCTCCCAGAATGGGATTCAAGAAGGCTCAGGTCCTGCAGTTCTACATGGTGCACGCCATCATGGAGCGACTCCAGCGCTGCATCTACATGATGCAGCACCAAAAAGGCATAATAAAGCTTTGCTGCCGTGACTATGGCACCCCTTGAAGAGCGCAAAAAAGAGCTGCTTTTTGTGGCTCCTTTTTGCGCTCTCCAGAGGCATTGGGGCCATGGCGTGAGATTGCCATGGCCCTGATCCAACCAGTAAAGGGGTGGCTGCATGCTGCCCATCTGTATGTACACAGCTACAACGCAGTTCCCTTGTCAAGATGAAAAACAAAAGAATTATGTAAAGGTTGCTGTTTTTTCATCAAAGAACAAAAACAATTTTAAAAGTCTTTGACAGTTAGGGCTGTCAACTAGCACTGTCAGCTAAGTATGGTGAAATTTAACTAAGATGAGATATAACAATTATAATTAAATGACAGCTAACTTGAGGAGAAGATACTTTTGCTTTACTTTAACAAAAGTCCAACTGATAAGATTCAGTTACACAGCAGAAGGAAATAGAGGGTGGAACATAAAAAGATGCTTTATCAGCAGTCCTGTCCCAGACTCTCCTTAAGGAAATCTAGACTGGCAATGAACTTGGGGCTACGCAACTCTTTCCAGATCTATGCTCTACCCAATCTCTTTTAGATGTACAATGCGATATAAGGATTAGTAAGTTTGTACTGAGATATACTTGTCATTGTTGTTGTGTGTTTTAATTTTCAATAAAAAATATATTAAAAAAAAAAAAAAAGGAAATCTAGACTGGCATTAGCAGAAACTATCTTCTTATGGAGCAACCCATCAATGCACCATATGGGGTGTGTGTGGCTAGGAGGTGCTGTTTTTCAAAGATTAGTATAGTACTCTTTTCTTTGTGCCCTGTGCTGTGTTTCAGCTTCAGCTGCAGATTACTTAACTATGCAAACACACACACACACACACACACACACACACACACACACACAGCAGCCTGCCATATTGACATCCATAAAACTTACCTTATTTTTAGGCTTGACTTCACCACAGAGTTTCATGAGGTCAGAAGACAAGGAACTGAAAATAAAATTGACAAATCAGTGAGAAGCTCTCCCAGAAACTTTCCCCCTCAGACATCTAGTTTTAACAGTAGCTACAGTCACATAGCTGTACCTCTGCTAATGGCATTAGGGTTCACATATCCATGTACAGCATATGATTGCTCAAAACCAGGCACGTACAAGTTGTGTATCCTTGATTCAGAATTCCAAAATCCAAAATATTCCAAAATCGTAAATTGTCTTACATGTGTGGCTGAGATGGTGACACTTTTGCTTTCTAATGTTCAATAGACATACGCTTTGTTTCGTGCATAAAAATATTAAAAATAGTGTATAAAATTACCTTCAGGCTATATCTATAAGGTCCCATCTCTAAGCTATCTCATTATGTATAAGCAAATATTCCAAAAACTAAAAAAACCCAAAATCTAAAACACTTCTGGTCTCAAACATTTTGGATAAGGGAAATTCAACCTGTAGCTTTCTTCCAAGTTACCTTTGAGCTATCATCAGATGATACCCAAATTCTCACATGCAGAGTTCACTTGAACTGTCAACAAGTAATGGGTATGCATGTGTGATCTGGCCCTCACAGACATTTTCTTCAGTGGGGATCAGACAAATAGCTTGATTGACCCTTAGGAACTCAGCAGAAGCAGCCTCTGCATGGGAAGGATGTAGGTTACTTCAACAAGACTTCTGGGAGAAGTAGTTAAAGCCAGGATTGATCGTTTACTAACACAGGAACAAACAGTCAAGGGCTGGAGGAAACTAGTTACTGCTCTTACTAGTTAAAAGAGAAAATTCAACGAGTTTATCCTTGTTAGATCTTTATCTGACACAGTTTTAGCCCTTGAACTCATTCTTGTTACCTTCTTGTTAAGGAAGATGCTGAGTGAACTCACACTCATTTAATAATTAAATCGTTTAAATGAAATTTAATAATAGCCTTTTAAAAAGTATCCACTCCCTACAGTTTACACAGACTTCTCACCTTCCTTCAGCCCCAGGACTGTTCAAAGGAGCATCTTCATCAGTACTATCTTCCACATTGTCTGGAAAATTCCCAAAGTCATTATTTTGTTAGTCATATGCAACATATATCTATTTTATAGGCTCCTCCTCCTACCCAAAGTGAGACCAATCTGCATTGCTTTCTCTCTGTAAATGAAATTCAGCTAAATGTGAGATACCTAGTTTGCCAAAATACCCACATATTTAATTCTCCTGTCTCCCTGTTACTCTTATGTTTCAAGAGAAGTAACATTTTAATGTATTTACTGTCCATGGATAGTCATAAATTATAAATACTATCACTAGAAAAACAAGAAGGAGAGATATATCTGCCCATCATTAAAAAAACTACTTAAAATTAATATTAAATGAAAGCAGGGAGGCAGGGCATGTATTCTGTATTCATTTAGCCTACAAGTTAATTTAGCATGTGATTACTACTTTATTAGCAAGCAACCACTTAAGCCTTACAAAGCACAACAATTTCACTATGTTACTTCAACACAACAGTTTCATAAATAGTTACAGCATCTATAGATGTAAGAAGAAGGGAGAGGAGCTACAGAGATGAAATGGAACCTGCAACAAACAATGATAACTGTATGCATCTGCTCACACAAGAAAAACACTTGCATGCTTGTCAGTCATTGCCACAGTACATCATAAACATGTCTGCATGCAGGGAAATGCCAAATGAATAAGCCTTTAACAAATATTTACACAACCTGTGATTGAAAATATCCTAAATCTAATTCAGAAATACATACATAAAAACTCAGGGTAAAAGAAATATAAAAGTAATTGTGGCATTCCTTGTGCCCTCTGCAGCCTTTACACTGGCACTTCAGGTGGTCACTTTGTAAACCAGATAAAAGGAATGCTGTTACTACCAGCTTTCCTATTGGGACTAGACCCAACATAAGGCAAAATCAACAGCTGGGACTCGTACTTAAGTAGTACCCTGACCTTGTGTGAGGGTCAATATTTTAAAAAGTCTTACTGCACAATTTTCACAACACTCTCTTGTTTCATTTATTTTCTCTTCTTATAGTGGCACCCAAATCAGATCACATCACTCTGTTTCATGGGAATACTAACCCTCATGGTACAACCTACTTGACTGGAGAACAGAGACATAGGTGTGAGGCAACCACTTTGGCTGAGAGATGTAACTAGAGTACCAAGTGAAATTGTATGACTTCCAATCTCTGACCATCCAGCTGGCCATAAGGATCTCCATACCATCAGTAATTTTGCTGAGATAACATGGGGTGAGATACGATTTAGTTACACTCTCCCACTCCCAAATAAGAAAACAAAGATCTACCTAATGATGAAGCAAGTTTATTGACAAATGAAAACCAAGGCACTGCAAACAAAGAATTAAAAAGTAAAAAATGATTCTAGCTTCATATGCTTAACTTAATTGAAGCCACAAGGCACTTATACCTTATGTGGGCATAAATCATACATAGCAGAAGACAGTAGTTCACTCATACTACAATAGAATTGGGAGAGGGGAGCTCAATGTTTTCTTCTTGTTTCAAAAGTTCTTAGTTAAAAAAATAAAAATGGTTTCTTCCTGGATCTAGTATGATTATATTCATTATTTTGATGTGTACTGTTTTACCACAGACCTGCATTATGGTTTAATTAAATTTAATTAAAAATAAAAATTAAAGGGGCAGTTAATTATGCCTGTGGGATGCAGTGGCTCTGTTGATTGCAAGCTGGCAGTTTGAGGCCCAGGTGCCACATGATGGGGTGAGCTCCCATCACTAGTCCCAGCTTCTGTCAACCTAGCAGTTTGAAAGTATGCAAATGAAAGTAGATAAATAGGTACCACTCTGGTAGTAATGTAAACAGCCTTCTGTGCAACCATGCTGGCCACATGATCACAGAGTAGTCTCTGGCAATGCTGGCTCTTAGGCTTAGTAGTGGAGATGAGGACCGCCCCTATGGTCGGACACAACATGAGGGAATACCTTTACCTTTTTAAATTATGCCTCCATACTCAATCATCCTCTTTTCCCCATGGCCAGTCACAAGTTCCTCACATACTACTCAAAATCCTCGCTGCATTCCTCTTCATCCCTTGCTACATTAAACAGAGCTACGCCTAGTCCATATAACTGATGTTGTGCTCTTCTCACTCATTCACCAGTCTCCTAAGAGGCAGTGGACTGTACCTTACAAAGGAGAACAATCCTCAGATCAGGCCCTTTCTTCAGTGTGTACAGAAGGACAAAGGAAGGATTAAACTATACAAAGTCTATGTCAGCTGAATGCAGGATTTTCTGTTACTAGTTATGCCCTCTACACCAGCGCTATTCAAAGTAGTGATGCCTGAACCAGTGCCAGTCCCTGAGCCACTGGCTACCGATCCCTGGAATGAATTGTATCCCCTGCCACAGTGGGGAAAAAATAACTGCTGGTCCCCCACATCAGATAGCCTGAGAAGCATGGCTTTGCACTATGTGAGAAGCAAGAGAGGACCAGGGAAAGGAGCATGTCAGCCCATGCTGACCTACTGCCAAATCTTTTCCTGAACCTAGAAATATATAACTTTTAGAGCATAGTTCCACAGTAACTGAGCATTCAGCTGAGCATCCATGGAGCACATACTGCATCAAACATACAACCAACATAGCATGGCATGATGCTACAACAGCATGGTGGTGAGAGAATATAAGGCCATTCTCCATTATGCAGATCACTTCAAACATTTCCATGCAACTGGTTCATTCAGAGCAGCTGATTTAAAATAGATAGGAAGTATGAGCAAGAGGAAAGCAACTAAAATAACTAGTTCTATCCAAATGTAACTGCAGGAAATTCCTTCAATTTAACCAACAGCTTTCTAGCTCTCCACTTCCTGTGTGTTACTACATACTGGTGTTGTTGTTGTTGTTGTTTTTTTTTAAATAAAGACAAAAAAACATGGCACATATAAAATGTTCACTAGTCAACACAAATGGACAGTTTTCTCTGTCCACTAACCATCCTATAGGCAGGACCACTGACTAATATTCAAACACACTATACAATGACCATGGTTACTTTAAAAACTACATTTCTATAAACGCTGAAAAAGAAACTGTTACAGTACATTTGCTTCTAAAATGAATTTTAGATTATGAGTTATATTTTGCGTGGAAAACTGTTATATGTGTTATAGCTATATTAATGCACAATTGTATCAGTGGCAGCATCTTGGTCAACTAGTTGCATTCATGTCTGTCTCAACTGCTAACATCTTACTGGTAATCTTACAAAAAAAGTGTTAATCCTAAAGGAAAAAAGACCCTTTAGACATATAATCAGTACATTTCCCCAAATACTACATGCAAACTTGATACGCGCTGACATTGTGTGATGCGCCAGTTAGTGTACACATATATCATTAGTATGTCATGCAGCTGTGCAGTACACAGAAAGCTACATATACTTACCCGATGGTATGCTATCTAGGTCTGTGTAAAACAACAGCAAAGAGGAAACAAAAAGCAACACTCCAATCAAAACCAATCCATTTGCAGAGTGGTCAATAAAGAGTCCTACATAACATGATAAACTGATTTAATCTATCAGAACTACATTAGAATAGATGCCGTAGTGCACACATTACAATTTTTCTATATTTCAACTGAGCATGAGAATTTAAATACTGAGAATTGCATAATTCCAATTGGTAAACTGCTAATTCTGTACACTAGTACTACCTGAATTCAAGGTGCAATTGTCATTAAATGTGTGGTTTTATATAATCCATTAGTATGACGCAAGGAATTTGCAAAAACTAAACGTTGCATGCATAAACTTTTGAGTAAAGTTTTATCATATAAATACAGCATCTATTCATACACCGCCTTATTTGAAACACACTGAATACATCATGCATCCATCATAAGCAAACCTAGCATGCGGCATGATTACATTTTGTGAAATATTCAAATTACCTTGCAATGCATGGCCCAGCAGAGCATCAAGCTCAGGATTTAATTCTGCCTTCTCTTTCAGCATGTGAAAGAGCAGCTGGTTTTGAGTAGCACTGGTAATTTCTGTTTGTTTAAGGCGTCCTTCAAGCACTTTAATCTGAGCTTCCTTCTGAGCTGCTTGGAGGCCCTATTAAAGATGCCAAACAAACTATATTAAACTATTCCCATAAACAAGCATTCACATACTTATACATATACATATGCTTATATATATATAGTGTACAGTCTCAAATATAATTTGATGTATAAATTGAGGGCAGGTTTGGGGGACAAAATTATGGATTTTGATAAGTCAAGCATACAACTTAGTGGCATGTAACAAAGGTATAAAAAATGGAACAAAGGAAATGGAATAAAGGAAATGGAACAAAGTGCCAAAAAACTTTCAAAATTCTTGCTAGCAAAACTGTTTGTGCTCACCCTAAAGGCTAGATGTATGAGGAGGTTACTACCGAAATGTTGGCCGTGCAATGTGGTGGGAGGACGTGACCAGGCAATGGCAGGGCTAAAAAAATGCGCATGTGTCCAAAAGGATCAAAAGGCAAAAATAAAGAAATGACAATTATGTTAGCAGTGATTTAGTATGTTTCCAGTGTCTTTAGGGAATTCTAGGCTGACATTTTTGTATAGATTCTGTTGAAAACTTGACTAACTTCCAATTAACATGGATTTAAAGCCTTTAACTTTAATGTACTAACACACACACACTTGGACATATACATTCAGACATGTAGATGAATGCACACAGCATATCTATGGGTGTCACCCTAAAAATCTTGCAATTCTATCAGCTGTATGGAAATTTTTCTCGCATCACATAAGCCAGACACAAATTTTAAATTTTACAAGGAGCAAAGGAAATAAACAACATTGATAAAAGCATTACTAAAGTAACTCCTAATATAATCAGGTACTTAACTATTTCACTACTTTTCTTCTGTCTCCTTAAAAAATTACATTGCATCATATCAACTGAATGTTTTTGAAGGAAGCATACTGACAGACATTTTTAAGAGTATGCTTTACCGTTTTAACTGTCCTGTTTTTTAATCTGCTTTTTAACATTTCAATTGTACTTTAAAATTGTTTTAGTTTAGTTAATAGTTTGATTCCATTTTAATATTTTGTTATATTTAAAATATGTTGTATTTCTTTTAATTTGTTACCTGCCTTGAATCCGAGTTTTGGAGGAAAGGCAAGGAATAAATAAAGATGATGGTGGTAATGACAACAACAGGAAGTTCCACTTTTGGATATATTAGTATGAATTAGTTCAAAATATACCAGTATTTTAATGTTTAAAAATTCAACTTACCCCTTAATGATGTTTAAAAAGTTTTATAGTTAATTCTACATAAAATAACTCTGATCTTGCTGAGTATCATTTTAGTCTTATCATTAAGCCAGCTCTTTTTATCATTAGATCTATTATTACTTTGTGACAGCATATTTTCTAACGTTCTCCAACCTGGGGTCTTCCAGATAGTTCCCATCATCCCCAGTCACCATAGGAGTAGAAGTATAATACAATTGAAGGTACCAGGTTCAGGAAAACTGATATGCTCTAGCCTGCACGATGCAATTTACCTATGCCACTCGATCATTAATAAAGAAACATGCAACAGTAGTTCAGAATGAGTTTTACAGGCTTTCCTATGTGTTTTACCTTATTAATGCCCATTGTAAGGAAATGGTCAAGTAAATATCGTGCTTCCGTTAGAGTACATGCATTGATAACTGCTGTAACATCTAGAGTCTCTCCTTCCTCCTGCATAAACATAAACAAAAGTGATTAGTTTAAAAGGGGGGGGGGGAAATCACCTGAATGCTCCATGGACTACAGAAGAATTATTCTAATAGATAGGAATCAGAAACTTTTAAAACTGAAAATGAACCTTATTAAGTCTGAAGTATTTAGAAAAATTGCCATAGAACAAAACTTCTCTTAACACATAGTGATATGCAACCTTGTATACACCAAATGTCAAGTGTTTTTTGTTGTTGTTGCTTAAGCATGCAAGGAGGAAAGCGTGCTAGTCGCATGCCCATTTGATGACATTTCACTCTCTCTCAAATATGGAGGTCAGCTTGTTCAATTTAATAGAGTTCACAAATTCTATCCATGGAGGCTCTCCACAAAATTTAATGATGACAGATTATGACAGATGGGGCAAAGGCTAACAAGGTCCTCCCTCTCAAGCTTCATCAATGTGAAAACAAAACTCATTTTGAACATTCAAGTGACAATTTTTAAAATCACATTCAGTTATGCAAGTGCACAGCTATTTTGTGTGCATAATTTGTAGAGAAAGACAGCACAGGTGACAGTACAATAGTTTCAGAAGAGGGTTGTTTTACTTGTAGCTTTGGTTTATAATAAAATCATAAGGATTTTATTTTATTTTATAACCTTTAATTATCAGACACAAGTGACTAACACACAACAGAACTGGGCTCTGATGTGCCAATCTGAACACAAGTTGTATAACGGATACTTCATAAAATAGCCAAGTTAAATCAATAGGTAAAGAAAATGCCCTTAAAGATACTGTAATTCGCTTCACTACATGAACCTAATACACTTACAAAATCTTGGGGTCAACATACCTTTGCTTCCTCCATCTGCATGATATTTGCTTGGCAGTCAGAAATACTATCATTGATATAATCTATATTTGCTGTCAGAGATTCCATCTCTTCATTGATATTGTGGATGTTTTTGTCAGCATCTGGACCACCCTCTTTAATCATTCTCTCCCTCCTTTTGGAAAGTTTCTCTTTCCTTTTGGTAAGTTCCTCACGTTGCTATAATTCAAAAGTGCATGTAAAACACAAACTGAGAAACAAAGCCACGCCAGTACTTTATTCTGGGGAAGAAAATCAAATAAATGAAGCAGTAATTTATTTAATTTTTTGAATTCTTTGAAGAGAAATAAAAAGGAACATGTCTGACAAAACAGCTAATCTTTATAATATTAAGGCTCATTCATATATGCATATACATTATTTAATCACTCTATGCTTCGTGACTACAAACTGAAATATATGAATTGATTACACTAAAATGCTTTTTAATAGAGATACTGTGAATATTCCAACAATGCTGTTATACCTGTTAGGCTTTATATGCACATTCCAGTCTACCCTTGGGTCCCTTTCACACTATGCAATTATAGCACTGTAATTCTACTTTAAATGCCATGGCAACATCCTATGGTGTCCTGGAAATCTGCAGTTTAGTTAGGGACATTTTGAATTGCTAATCAGAGCACCTTTAGTGAATCTAACCAAACTGCAAACCCCAGGATTCCACAGAAACAACACATGGCAGTTAAAGAGGAATCATAGTGCTATGCTTGTGTAATGTGAAAGAACCACTGATCTTACCTACTGAGTAAGTGGTACAGGCCCAAGACAGCATCATTTTCTACTGCAAAAATGGCATTCATACTAATGCTGCAAATAGTTGAAATGATGTCTCCCAAAATCAAACAAACAACATAACATAACAACAACAACAACAACAACAAAACACCAACCCTACCTTAAGTAGTCTGTTCATATCAGTCTCCATATTGGATATGGTCATTTTCTGCATAATGATCTCAGTTACTCTGCGTTCAAGCAATTGCCACTTCATTCTGGCTCCCTTGGAAGTATAAACTCTTGTCATTGTTTTTCTTTGATACTTACTCCTGTAAACAATACAGAGATTTGCATTGTTCAAATAATATAGTACAAATTTTGCTTTATGTTTTGTACCAGTAATTTTTTAAAAAGAGAAGAATACTTTTAACATGAAAATTTCAAGGGGTGGGGAAGAAATACTAATTACATTTAGAAAATTGGAAATAATCTTTCAGATCTTTGTAAAGTATTATCACAGACACCACCCAGTGGTTTCTATAAACAATGCATTAAAAGCCAAAAATCCTCTAAATCTGATCAACATTTACATAACTACAATAGGATTCATTTGTGCTACAGCTGAAAACCTTTACAGTGGGAAATTCTATCACAGCAGGAAAAGTCTGCTGAACTTGGCTGTATGGGTTCCAAAATTAAGAATTATTTCATTTTTTGTAATAATACCTTTATTCATATTATAACTTACCAAGTATAGGTATAAAGTATACCTTTATTTATATAAACTTATAAAGTAGATAGTTTTCATCAGACACACACACATACATCTTTACTCATATATAAACTGCAGTTAAATATAGCAAGAACTCAATAATCGATCTAGATTCCACTGTATAAAATCAGAATAACTTCCTCTAAAAGATTTAGTTGCTGGCTCTAATTCATTTCCAGATTTGTTTCATTCCCCAAGCTTGCAAACCAGGCAAGAGGTGCAGTACGCTATGGGTCTCTTATCCTTAACGGTTTGTGGTCAGAGTCCTGTTTCACCATAAAACATGTAGCAATATATTATCAGGGCACTGTGTGGGGTCAGACAGTTAAAACACTTATAGCAAACTGTAGATCTGATGAAAATCAAAACAAATTCAAAACTTACTGGAATATTTTTTTTAAAAAAAAATAATATTACCTGGTTCCATTGGTTGTGGCTGCTGGCAATGCTTGGACTCTGGCTACAGGTATTTTCATCTTTTGCTGTGATGCTCCTCTTGATCCATCATTATCTACTGATGACGCAGTAGCACTTGGTTCTTGATTGGAGTGCTCAGGTAGACTCAGCTTCCGACTACTTCTCCCAGCCACCTTGTCAGACACAGGTCTTGCTTGTCGACGAAGAGCTGTAACCTGAAATAGTGACCAAACAGTGCCATATTTAGGTAGCAAATAGAAGCAGTCTCACATCATGATGTACATGTATAGTTCAACATTGAAATGGTCTGGTACCTCTTCTGTTCTGCGGCGCAGAATAACTTCTTGATTTCTTTTCTGAGCCTCCAGAAGTTTTAGCTGATGCTGTAAAGGGAGCACAACAATAGATCAGAGATACCATTATCTTAATGCCACCATATGCCTAATTATCCAATTAATAAACCAGAAAGGGAAACAAAATACTATGCTGACCTTACTTCTATAAGAGTAAGCACTAGGTAGTAGTTGTAGTGTGTGTATAAGAACACTGACAAGCACAGTCCTATGCATATTCTACTACCTCCAATATGACTTGTTTCCCCAAGCATGCAAGCATAAGACTGCAGTCACAGTTTAGTAGGTTAGGTACCTAAGCTCATGAACTGCCTATTACCAACTTTGAAAAGAAAACTACTCAGATTAGGTCTTGTTCAGGTTTAGTCTTGCTGAGACTTAAGAGCCTCTCCAAGTGTGAGAGAACCATTAAGATTCCATTCTTTCCTGGAAAGGCACTCTCAGTGGGTGATGCTGGGGGTATGTGTGTGTGTCCCATTTGACTTCATGGCCACTGGGTTGAGGGAGCTCCTCAGGCATCTGTCTTGTCCACTGTACTATTTAATATCTACATGAAACTGCTGGGAGGGATTGTCTGGCCTTTTGGGGTCAGATATCACCAGTACGCTGATGATTTGTTGTTGTTAACTGCCATCAAGTTGACTTCAACTTATAGTGACCTTGTGAATGAGAGACCTCCAAGTCACCCAATTATCAACAGCCCTGCTCAGGTCTTGAATACTCTGACACGGCTTCCTTGGTTGTGTCTTTCCATCTGGAATGCAGTATTCTTCCTACTGCCTTCTACCTTATCAAACATTACTGTCCTTTCTAGTGAAGCTTGTCTTTTCATAATATGTCCAAAGTACAACTGTCTCGATATAGTAACCATGGGGCCCATACAGAGAGGCCAAAATAAAGCTGCTTCAGGGCACTTTGGAGGTATGCTTTTTAAATGATGCATGCATCCTAGGAGGTCAGAAGCTGTGCCAAAGCTACGCTGCAGTCCTTAGGAGTGGATGCCCCAAGGCAACCCTGCAGCCAGATTGCTAACTAGGGTTTGCTGCAGTGAGCATAAAACTCCTTTGATACAACAGCTCCTCTTGCACCGGACCATTTCCAGGCAAATTTAAAGCGCTGGTGATCACCTATAAAGCTCTATAGAGCCTATTTATATATTATATAAAGCTCTATACAGCTTACAAATACAATCTATTTAAGGCAGGGCTCTTATATGTTTTTACAATCTATCTTGAACGAATTCTTAGCTTCCATATGTTAAATCTGGTATTATTTTGCCAATGAAGAATTACAAGGTGTTTTGGTCCAGGAATGACAATGGGTTGTTGTTATTATGATTATTCATTTATATCCCAACTTTCTCCCATTAATGGGACTCAAGGTAGCTAGCAACATATTTAAGAATACAAAGTACATTTACAAATTGTGCAATATTGTTTTTTCTTGCATAGAAAACAGCATTTTCCATTAAAAACATATACGTGGCTACAAAAAAAGAGAAAAGAATACAAAAACGATAAAAAGCTTAGATAAAATTATAAATTAGGAGGTTATTTAAAAAGTAATGAAACCATTTATAAAGTTAAAACATTAAACATTACCATTTTAAAAAAATTAATTAAAAAGATTATACAAACACTAAAGCATACAGCACATTGTTAAAACCCCATCCCATTCGTTTCTAAATGTTTAGTGACAAGAATGTTTTAGATTATTTTAATATTTCATTGTTTAATTCTATTTTAAGGGAAGGCAGGAAAGGGATATTGAGATTTTGTATGGAGTTTTAATATGTAAGCCACCTAGATTATCTCTGATAGAGAGGTGGGATACAAATAAAAGTTTTATTTTATTTTATTTTATTTTGGCTGCTGAGGAAAAGAGAACAAGGAAGGAGTCATCCTGGCCTCTATATGATGGGATTTACAGTAGACACTGAGAAGGTTCTCTCTCTTATTCCCAACAAACAGGCCTGAGAAGGTGATGGGAGAGAGTGGAGCCTCTCCACAAGATCTTAAATGGGCTCATAAAAGGAGACATAGGCAGGATACAGACCACCCATTTGTGTCGGCCTGTAGCCGCCCCTTTGCACCACGTATTGGGGCCAGGGCAGCCACAGCGGCAGCCCATAGGCCCCAATCCAGTGCTTTTTGGGACCAGGGAGGAGCAGCAAAAACAGCATCCCGTTTTTCATATACTTATCTAAATGATCATAGGAAAGCACTAGCAAGAAACAAGGGTGACAGCCTCTCCTGGTGACATAGATGACATTAATTCTGCATCTACTCTGCAGAATTAATGCAGTTTCACACTGCTTTAACTGCCATGGGTCAATGCTATAGAATTCTGGGATTTGCAGTTTTGAGAAATATTAAGCCTTCTCTGTTTGATAGCTCTGGTATTACAACAAACTACAAATCCCAGGATTCCACACAATGGAGTCATGGCAGTTAAAGAGGTGTCAAACTGCATTAATTCTGCAGTGTGGCAGCAGCCTCTGATCTTGGAAAGAAAAAATGGCCTCCATGATCACTAACGAATATCAGCCTTATTACTTCTACATTTGCTGTTGTCTATGAGTATGCAGAGGAATGCGGTATGGCTGTAGGTATGAGGGATGCAGTTAAGATGCCAATTAGTGGTTAAGGAGATGAGCACCGCCCTCTACAGTTGGTTATGACTAGATACTCATGTCAAGGGGAAACCTTTACTTTTACCTTTATAGGTATGAAGGTGCTGAGAGTTTTATGTGTCAACAAGACAATGTTGAATAGCTTACTGAGTATGCTCAGTACCAAACAGGCAGTCAGCTCTTGCCAGTTTTCCCTCAGGAACCAATTTAAAAGCTACACTGCCATCTTTTAGATATTCTGGTTCCATTCTGGTTTCAGTCTAACAAAAGAAGAAACATTAATATCCAATTGACCACTGGAGCACAGGAAACAATTGTTATCAGGAAGAAAAGGCCCAAGCAAACATAACAGATTTTCTTTGTCCATGCAAAGATCTAATTACCTCTCGTTTTCGCTGCTCCTTTTTAAGTTGTGCAATCTCTCTGTTTCTTCTTGATTCATTCATCCTGGCTTTCTCCTGCTCTTCTTTCATTTGCTTCATCAAGCGAACCTATATAAAACGTCATTCAGCCTCCTTTAAAATTAAGTTTTCTTCTTTTCTCCAGAAAAAAACATACACATACATAACTCTTCATTAATTTTCCTAAAAGGCTGAAACCCTGCTAACACCCATATTAACTTGCCATAATAATCATTCTTCTGTTTCTTTACTACCTTGAAGCCAATAAAGCCGTTATGGACAAGTTTAGCATCTCAGACACAAACAGTATCAGCATCCCCTCACATAGCTGTTTACTAGGTAGTGGTTTATTGCAGTGCGTGGAAAGCCAAATTTGTCTTTATTGTCTGTCTTCATGGTTAAAATAAAAAAAAAATTGTATCCAACCAGATTTACAAAAAAGGAAGACAGCTGTGAAACACTTTTCTCACAATGTGGGGGAACTGTTACAGTTGATTGGTTCCTTCAAGCAAATACTTACCACTTGCTAAATGGTCAACTATATTCATATGAACAAGGTCTGCAATGGAGAATAATTTCACTTTTCAACTGGCTAATACATTTAATCGTGCTTTTGAAGCAGAAAAAAAGTTACAGAATACGATGGAATACAGTCAATTTTTCAGGCCAGCATAGCCTCCAACATATTGGAGCATGCCTTTTTTCTAAATACATAAATACCTTTGTTTTCTTCATTTCTGCAACATCCTGCTGCAATTTTTTCAGTTGTTTTTCATACTGAGATTGGTTTTTCAATAATCTTGCATGTTCCTTCTGAGCAGCCTGTAGCCTTTGAAGTTCTTTATTCATGGACTGGAGCTTCTTTTCATATTCTGTTTTAATCTTTTTTGCCTTTTCTTCTGAGCAAGATTCTACTGAACCTAAATAATCATAATGGGTTTTTTCCATCAATAATAAACACTATGCTCAAAGCTTTACTTGCAATGTCAACAATTTTATTTGCGCATCACCTTTTGTGATTCTGCTAGACAATCTCATTCGCCACTATGGAGGGGAGGTGGATGCGTTTGTTACATGGCACTTAGCATAATTTAATTAAAAACAGACTGAGAAAAAAAAATGATGGGCAGAAATCTGTGTGCTTCATAACCAGGCTGAAGTTTCAACCAGGTTTTCCCAGTCCTTCATGTTATACTGTCTTATTTTTATTAGAACTTTTACCTCGGCACATTGCTTTTAAAAAGCTCTCCAGGCCATTTACATGAGAAGTTCAGAATATTCTTCTTCTTACCCAGGTTTTGAAGCACTTGGTCTCTTTCAAGCTGAGTGTCTCGAATTTTATGCTGTAGCATCATGAGCTTCTCTTCATATTGTCGTTTCAAGGTCTGAAGCCTTCGCTGGCTATTCTCCAGTTCATCTATCAGCTTCTGCTTAATGGCAATTTCACATGTGATGTTTGCTAAATCAGCCTGATAATGTGCTGTAATTTAAGATTTTTTTTAAAAAAAGATGATGGGTTGTGATATACAGCCTCTAGTGTCTCAAAAAACATATAAAACTAGGAAAGTGTTCCATATAATTTCAGAATGTTTTAAAATCATAGAGTAAATAATTCCAAAAATTAAGTATATATCCTCAATACAGTAGTTTAGTGAAAATATTAAAATATTAGCACTCTGAAGCCCAAACAACTTCATATATTATTAAAATAGTCATTCCAAAGGCCATTACATTCACACTTCTGAGATCAGTTAACACAAATTTCTGTTATCTCAAAAAGACATAAAACTAAGAAAGTGTCCCACATAATTTCAAAAAGCTAAAAAAAAGCAGAATAAAAAATTTCAAAAACTAACTATATATCCCCAATACAGAAGTTTAGCATACATATTAAAGCATTAGAGCTCAGAAGCCCAAACAACTCTGTATATGTTTAAAACAGTCATTCCAAAGGCTATTACACTCACACTTATTTCCAGAATCAGTTCATTCAAATTTCTATTCTTTAGCATGAAAAACTGATAGCATCCCTAGCAGAACCTGATCTCCTTTGGGACCTCTAGACCATAATCTAGAACAGGTTGAGGGGTGATTACAAAGAACACTTTTCAATTCTGAGTGCAATATTTTTAAATGCACTTATAGATGTTAGGTTGTATCCAAAACAGAATGGTTGGTAAACTGCAAATGTAATATTTCATGCACTGGTACTCTAAACAGCAACATTAAGTTAAACACCAGCTTGAGAACAGCCTATGAGAAAGCACATCAAAGAAAAAGAAAAATGCTACATGAGCAGAATCATCAGTATCTTGCTGAAAGGCATTTATACATAAAACAGATAGTTAAGCATCAGTGCCCTGATCCAGTTCATGAAATGGATGCTAGTACCTCCAAACTAATTCCCCTTTTAAAAAAACATGACTGCTTAAAAACTGCAAGTTTTTTAAAAAGGATTTTGTCACCTTTTTCATCAGAATCAGAATCTGATTCATCTGAACTTTCAACCACTTCCATGTCATCTTCATCTTCATCTTCATCATCATCATCTTCTTCATGATCACTAGCCTCCTGACCTTCTTCCTAGAAAAATAAAAGGAAAAAATGAAGAATATAAGATCCAAAACAGATTTAACTGCATAGTCTAATTTTAAAAGAAGGGAGGGAGGGAAAGGCAAAAAAAAAAAGGAAAAAGATACGTAGCAACACTTTTAAGACTAACCAGTTTTCATTTCACATGAGCTTTCATGAATATAAGCCTACTTCTTCAGATGCAGTACCAAGTGATAATAAATGCCTAGGTAAAAATTTTAATTTACTTCACACAAAAAAAATTCAATTTCTGTATTAAACCATTATACTCACTGCTTCTAATTCATGATTCTCTCTTTCGGAAATGCCCTTTTCATCCCTTTTCTCCTGTTCATTGTCTGTGTTCTCCTCTTTGACAGTACTATGAGAACAAATGCAATAGAAGGCATAAACTGTTGGAAAAGGGGTCATTGCTACTCAGCACAAACTAACAGCTAACTTACAGTATTGGTCACAAACTGGTACTTTGTTAAAAACAAAAAGCAATTGACGGCATCATAATTCTTAAAGTTTCAGCTAGTTTTGAAATGCAAGGGAAAACACAAAGATCCCAAGGACTTTCCCCAGACCCAAAGCATAAACCTGCATTACAGAGACAAATGGGGTAACGAAGTAGGTGGATGAGCAACAAATAGGAAAAGGGATTATGCTGCACAGCTTTTCCAAAGACACAAATCCACCACCAAAAAGGCTCTAGAAAACAGTTAAGTGATTCTGTCTGCATCATGCCAGAGCAGCTTGAAGTTAAGCTGGGTGTAAAGATGAGCTGGAACCACAAATCCACTTTTGGGGGGGAAATCCCTAAGACATAGTCTGGTACATAAAATAGTTATGTACCATACACAGAGGTAAGAAGCAAGAAGCGAGAAGAAGAAGAAGAAGGGGGGAGAGAGAGAGACCTGAACTTTTAGATGGTACCTCTTCCCTACTTGCACCCACCTCCATCTTATGGAAGAAAACATAGTGCCTTCTGCAGAGAAACAGCAAAATAACATATGCAGGTGTGGCAGTTAATGCAACACATGCAATAAAAGTCTAAGCATATTAAACCATATAAAAATCCAATTGTGTTGAATGGGGCACAGTTCCTTTAAAGTGTTCTGAATTACAGTTAATTCATCAACCTTCACAATTAGGCCTGAGACTGCCTTCATGGATAGGAACAATACATGGATTGCCTATGCACTGGCTGGGGAAAACACAGAGAACTAGTTTTATGATTGTTATATGGGGATTGTTGTTTTAAAAACAGATTTAACTAATAATTCCTATGTTTATTTTTGCATATGCTGACCTTTCAGAATGGACTGCACAAGCAGAAATGTAAATTCAAAAATTAAGAAAAAGGATGCTGACCTACTTCCCCAGCTTAAATGAGGCCTCTCTGATACTGCCTTTCTCAGTGTGACTATTTCCAATAACACAGAGGAGAGAAGAGGAAACATACAGACTGTGCAATGGGGATATTCTAGATTTTATGAAATCGTAATAAAATACCCACTGTAATGGGCCACAGATCACTAGTGTACAAGACCTGAAAATATGTAAGTTAGTCTCAGAGTTTCTACAAGCAAGTTACCCCAAAGTTGTGTGTATAGAACAAGGCAGAGTGCAACTCATGAGTAAAAGGGAGAGGAACTCTGGACAACCAACATATCCAGAAGCAGATCCCCACAGCAGGGCAGACACAGCAGATGCCAGCACCCTCTCTCCCTTCTTATGAATTCAAGCATGTGATGTTATTGAGCTGGTGTGGTGTAGTGGTTTGACTGTTGGATTAGCACAGACCAATATTATTATTATATTCTTATTCAACCATGGAAACTCACTGGGTGACCTTGGCAAGAAACACTCTTTCAGCCTAAGAAAAATTCAATGGCAAACCGACTCTGAATAGATCTTACCAAGAAAAAACTATAATAAGGTTGACACAAGTCAGAGTTGAAGGCACGTAACTATCCAGTAATAAGACCAGCAGAAACTACTTTGGGGCAACTTCTTCTTTGATACCAAATCTAAAGAGATGACAGGATAGCTTGTATTCCAATATTCTACTATTTTGTGCCTTTGGTTTTCTTCAACTCTCTTCCATTTACTGTACTAATTCACTCAATGATCTTGGTCTGTTTCTTGGTCAAAACCAATGACCTTATAATGCAGGTTCACAATTAAGATCTTTCCTGTAATTCTTTGAGAACTTTAATTACTACACTATGAAACATGAGTAATAAAAGAGCAGAGTTCACAATTAACCTTGCATTTATAGTCGGAGAAATGAGACATAACTCTACGCCTAATATAGCACAGGGCTCTTTACGGATCCATTATATCATGAAAACCTTCTCATCTACAGTCAAAGAGTCTCCTTCTGATTGCAAAGCCAATTAATCAGAATGTATATGATCATATACTTTTCATTACGAATTCTTTCTGTAGTGAGAACAGTTATTCTACCCAATAAAGTCACCTAACACATCCTTAACATTCACACAATGTCTGCAATCCACTGAGCATAGCATAAATGTCTGCAAGCAGAGATGCACTGAACCAGTACCACAGAACCCCGATGCAGAACAGCAACATTGAGCAACACATACCAATGACGGGGTGCCATTGTACAATATGCTATGTGCAACTTCAATAAGCAATGTGCAATGCTGCTGTATGTACAATTCCATTTTTACCACCATCAGCAGAATACGTCTGTTGTGCTATGACAAATAATTCACCCCATGTGCATAACACAACTAAATCCAGCCAATGTCTTCCATATGTTTGTATGAGAAAGAGAGCTTCAGCCTGACATCTCTGGCTACCAAAACTGGTGTTTGTTGAACCCTAATATGATCAGAATGTCAAACAAAAAATGTAAATTGAAAAAATGATTTTAGGAACAGAGGAAAGGCTAACTGAAAGCCAGTGTTGGTGAACATGCAGCAAGGCCTGCTCAATGCATGTATTTAAATGTCAGAGCACCTGATTATCACTAAACCCCAAGCTTTGTCTCCTAACCTCCCTGAAGGGTGAAGCATCTGATTAAATTCTTTCGGTTTATATAGTTGTGGCTTCAAGGTTGGCATATGTTAAATATTCGAAGTCTTAATACTTCCAAGCATGAGGGAGTAGTACAACAAAGTTTAGCTTCTCTGTGATAAAACAAGTCAATTTATTTGATGAAGAACTAAAGTATTTTGTAGAAGTTAGGAATGCCATACAAATTCCTATCCAGGAGAATTGTTTTCTACTGTGGTACTTCCACATGACTGTAGACTTTGCTGTTCAAAAAACCATTAAAAATAGTTTAGGATGTTTGCATAGATTTGTCCTGTACATAAACTGTTTTTCCAAAAAATATATATATTTTAAAAAAATAGTTTCAGGATTGAACCTTAAATTCTATTCATGTTTGTTCTTAATTACAGGCATGTATAATTATTAGCTATGAGTCCCATTTTAGGAGAAAGGTGGGACATATATCCCCTCTCTCTCTCACAGACACACATATACACACACATATATATACTCTGAACCGAATTTAAGTCAAAATCCTGATTGCTCTGTGTGCTCAGTAGTCAAAATGATTATAATATAGCTTTTGGACTTCTTTCTGTGTAATCAACTAAACTTTTATCATGTAACCACAATAGAATAATTCAATGTACCTTAAATAACAGATGCTTACTTCCTGATATCACTAGCTGATTTAACACAGACACCACTATCCTAAATGAGTTCTATTCAGAAACATACCACCATCAACAGAACACTTAATCACCCTGAAGCTGTGGGATTAGGCTTCAATACATGGATTTTGTCAGGACTTCAGTTTGGTAATTCTGCTTGTATACTCGCCACATGCAAAAAATTAAAAGCTGTCTAGTGTTGCCACTTTTTTGTCTATGTTTGCAGAGTTCCTATGTCTTTAAAAGTGAAATGAAAAGCAAAGAATTCAATATAAAAAGAATGTCAAAGCAGACTATTGCCTCTATTGAATTCCTGCCTGTGACAAAACCATAAAAACATGAATTCCCGGCTACAGGAAAGACAGTGACGCAGAGCTGATCCCTCCTGTCTTATGGTGAATTATATCATTCCCCACTGAATAATGGCATGAAAACACAACATGGCACCTGTCTTTTGCATGTGTTTCTTCTTGCAATTCCAGGTTATTCTAGAACTAATGCACACAAACACATAGGATGGACATAAACAAGAGGACATAAATAAAAAGTGCTCATCCCCAAATGTTCCCCCAGTATACCATATCCTATAAGTATTCTTGAAGATTTCCTGCCTGACAGGATCAGATTAGGTGGGATAGGAGAAAGTCCTGATGCATGAGCAGACATCCATCTGCCTGTGCTACTCTAGATCCAAGCCAACCCTTTATGTTACATCATGCAGGAAACTTTGAAGACACCTCTAAGGTGAAACAGTAAATGAACAAGAAAATGAAATATTGATGTTCCAGATCTATTGCTCAAGTAGTTTTCTGTAGACTGGTTTTTTTAAATATCAGGGATCGGCTTGCTATAAAAACTCAGCAGGAAAACTGAAAAACATAATCAAAATTATCTGACTAAATAGAGTTCATGCCATAATTTCTTAATAATCATTTTGAAATGGGTTCTAGTTTACACCCAGCCCCCTTTAAACTGCTCTGGTCATTTTCAACCCCAGATTTTCATATATGTATTATTCATATATATTATTCATATATATTATTTGTTGGTAGCTGCTTCAATCTGAGGGCCATTGTATAACAACTGACAGGAATTAGTTTTAGGGGAGGAAATCATCTGACAAAACTCTTTTGCTATATATATGTAGAATAGGTTGTGGATAGCTTTTTTGATGTTGTTACAATGACAGTTTAATTAAAAACCTGGGAAACATTCCAACCTTCTTTCTTCTTGACTGCTTTCCTCAAGTTTCTGCAGCCTTCAAAAGCACGAGGTACAGTATTGGAAGGCCAAGCCAATGAAGAACAAACCAGACAGTGAAAAGCAAGAGTAACAAGAAGGCAAAAACAAAAAAATGACATATGAGCTTGTGGATTTCAATTTTTTTAAAAAAAGAGACACTGTCAAAAGACCACCAATAGTGTAAAAAAAAAAAGCAATGCATTCTTCACAGCTTTAAAGTCATTAGAAAATAAAGGGATGCTACATACTGGGACAATGTTCTAGGGAGCTCCCACTGAAGTAAGTGGTAACTATGAAGAAACCCTTCCCAATGCTTTTGTCTCTCCTATAGATGAACAAATCTGCCAGTGCTGGTTTCCCAGTCTTAAGTTAGTTTAATTCCATTGCTGAAGAAGTTTGTGAACTTGGTTAGCATCTGCACAAAAATTCACATTCATTTTTGTATGAATTTCTTCCCATATGCATTTTTGCAAGCCATTTTTCATAATATAAGGCATTTTTTGGTATATTGCTTCTACTAATGTATGCACTCTTTCCCCCTTGCATATGCATTTTTGTATGCAATTTCAAATCAGAGAATCGTCAATTATATTTGTAAGCCACCTTGAGTCCCTGTACTGGGAGGAAGGTGGGGTATAAATAAACATAATCATCATCACCATCATCACCACCACCATCATCATCTCCACAAATTTTGAAGACAGTTTCTCCCACACGCCTAGTATCTCTAGCCATGTGCTTTTAAAGGGAGGGAGCCACATGGTGACTACATGGTTTTACTGGATAATAACTGAGCTGGACTGATTCTAGGGGTATTTGGTTCGGAATACAAGAATGAGCCCAACATCTGCCCATTCTTGTAGACTCCAATCACTTCTCCTGGCCCAGCAACAAATAGTATGGAAGCATTCACCTCCATTTTTTTTATTAACCACAACTGGCCATATTATCCAAACCCAGATAAACTACAGTTAATTGTAACTACAGTTAGTGAAAACAAGCCAATTTCAAATTGAACTCCACAAATAAAAATTAATAAATAAATCAATTATAGTTGATGAGGCTAGTCCATTTTTCTTAGCCTCACCTAAGACTAACCAGAGGTTAAGATTCTTATAGTACACTAAGTAAATATCCTCCTACAACTGCATCAGAGACCGAAGAGGGGAAGGTGTAAGCCCCATGGAAGATTAGGTTTGCTTTAATCCAAATAAATAAATCCTATATCCTCTCCTGAGAATGATCTGAAGTCATACAATATGGTTTTGCTAATGGAGGTCTGGCTGGGTCACCTCCAGGCTGTTCCAAACTCTTTGATAAAATGTGGTAAATTGGTGTACAGAAGAATAGTGGTTATTTTCAAGAACTCCTATAGTGTAATTTGGGGGTGTTTTAATTATTTACTTTACTAGATGTGACATCTTTCTCCTAGCAGTACTCTTAGTTACATGATAGTTTACATCATTTTTCATATTCAATAATTTTAAGTAATATTATAATAATAATAAATAAATTGTTTATTTATAGACTGCTTTTCCTAAGATCAAAGCGGTGTACAGCATATAAAATAGGTACAATAAAAATAAAATGGGACATTAAGACAATGTAACACACATTAATATAAGTTACAATCCAATGTCAATTATTTAAAAACATACAATTCAAAATATTAAAATCCCAGGTATATATACATCGTAGTCAATAGGGGAAGACTTTTATTACAAGGAATTGGGAGGATAAGCTTGTAGGAAGAGGTACGTTTTTAATGCCTTTTTAAAGGCCTCCAACGTTCCACTGAGGCGGATCTCTTCTGGTAGAGCATTCCAAAGAGAAGGCGCTACTGCTGTAAAAGCCCTTTGATGGGTAGTCGCCAATCTCATCTTAGGATGATTGAGTAATAATGTACCTGTTGTTCTGAGAGTGCGGGGTGGATTATGCAGGGAGAGGCGTTCCCTCAAGTAACCCGGGCCCAAGCCATTTAGGGCTTTAAAGGTAATAACCAACACACTTATAATGATACAGGTAGAAGCCTGAAGGATAGAAATAAATCTCTTGTGATCCCTTTTGCCAAAAATTGCCTTATTTAGAAAAAGGTGCAAAAACCTTTGTGCGTTAAGATTTCAACAAATATTTTTTTAAAAAAATATTACTCCACATTTCATATGAAAACTTCAAGTCTTTATATTTTTGTCATAATAAACAAAAACTTTAGAATTCAATATGTGTCAATTATAGCTTGTTAGAAAGAAAAATAAACCTCTATTGTTAGAGCAATGAAAAGAATGTAGCATCCATGCCTAATTTTTTTAATGAGATGCACAGAGAGGGGTATATGAATTACTTTCAGTGAGGTTTGTGATTGCTGAAACTGTGACACTGAATGACACTGAAACTGTGAACCAAAAGAGATGGAGAATTTAATGAAATATGTAGTAGTCAAAGGCAATATTAATGTGGAATAATTAAACATAGCTTACGGGTATCTATTTTGGAAGTATCTTAGAAAGCCAAATAAACTCACCAAATTTATATAAGATTAACTTCTCAGCTCCTTTTTAATTTGTTGCTTAATAGTTTTAGTCATGTTGAACATCATCAACTCAACTGCAGAGACTCTCTCTTTCTCTCTCTTTCTCTTGCCCCCACAACAGACACACACTACATTTCCCACAAGAATGGGAGGAAGGAATATTGTCCATGCTCACCTTACACTTCAAGTCCTTATAAACAGAGCTATTACATTTGATAGAAGTTTAACTGACTGAAGGGCTATACAAATTGTTATGTGTGAAAATGAATCAGTCCAGAAGAGCAGCAGGCCAGTACTTAAGTTATTACTTTATACAACTTACTGCTTCAAAAACAGTGTTTAAAGTAACAGTCAAGGCCCAATATTTGTTCAGTTCACTTTTTCTTTCACTCCCAACACTGCTAAGGTGGCTCTCACCCTATACTGCTATTTGTATGCACCTGACTTTATGTAAGCACAGATAGAGACCAGTAGGAAATCTAGGCACTAAAATACTCAGGACAACAGCAACTACAAAAAAGCAGCAACAAATGTCAGATAAAATATGTCCTTCTTTTGGCCAACTATGAATGTGTTCGTATTTATAAGAGATAAATGTGATATATTAATTTTACAATGATATTTAATAGGAAAGCAAGGACTACCATCTACAAGTAGGAATACTGCATGCAATTTATTGTCCTTGTTTTATTATTAACTTTACGAACTAAAATAATGTATGTTGAACTTGTTGCAGATTGCAGGAGTTAAAAACTAAAGAAAGAAAAGGAAGGGTGTATGCAGTGATACAGAAAGGTGGCAAGCGTAAGCAGAATATGAAGAAAGCAAAAGAAGCCATTCTAAGAACTATTAACAGTTATTATCTTTCAAATAAGAATGTGTACATGAATCATCACATTGATGGCTGCAAAGTGGGCCATGAGATGGACCACTTGCTTAAGTGTGATACACGTGACAATACATACAAGGAAAGCATCAAAAGGGTCTTTTTCACCTTATAAGTTAACAACAATCTTTTTTTTAAAAAAAAGAAAGACACATTTCTAGCTAAACATAAGAATTTTAAAGTGTACCTCTTTTTCTTCTTCTTTTCTTTTTTCTTCAGTTTTTCTAAGTCTTTTTTAGCTAGATCAAGAATTTCAATTGTTTCTTTATCAGAAGGAAGCATTGCAGCAGAAAATGCTGAATGGCCACCAAAGTATGCTGGCCTGGTGGAAGCTCTCGACAAGTTGCGCCGAAGGTTTTCATTTACAGCTTCACTTTCCAGTAGTTTTGCCCTAAACATACAAAAAATATGTAGAGGAGAAAGCAGAGGCAGACACATTTATTAGATGCATTTGTTCCCACTCTTGTCTCCTCCTGTGACACACTAATGAGGAGGCTGAAAGATTTTATTGACTTTTTCTTAAACAAACTGTACCATTATGTCAAAACCCAAATAAATCAATTAATCTCAGCTACAGTTTTCCTGAAACTGCCCAATTCCCAAAGTTAGCTTGCATCCATAAATCATTATTACGTCTATCTACATTTAGAAGGCAATTCCATAATAATAAACCCATAAAACATGGGTTTCAGAGAAACAAGTCATGCCAGACAAATCTTATATCTTTCTTTGATAAAATTACCAGCTTGGTAGATGAAGGGAATGCTGTGGATAGGGTATATCTTGATTTCAGTAAGGCCCTTGACAAAGTTTCCCATTACATTCTTGCAAACAAGCTTGTAAAATGTGGGCTAGAGAAGGTAACTGTTACATGGATTTGTAATTGGTTGACCGGCCAAACCCAAAGGGTGCTCAGCAATGGCTCCTCTTCATCCAGGAGAGAAGTGACCAGTGGGGTCCCACAGGGGTCTGTCCTGGGCCCAGTGCTATTCAACATCTTTGTCAATGACTTGGATGACAGAATTGGGGGCACACTTATCAAATTTGCAGATGACACCAAATTAGGAGTAGTAGCTAATACCCCAGAGGACAGGATCAAAATTCAAAACGATCTGAATAGACTACAAAGCTGGGCCAAAGCTAACAAAATGAATTTCAACACAGAGAAATGTAAGGTACTGCACTTAGGGCGGAAAAATGAAATGTACAGATATAGGATGGGGGACACCTGGCTGAATGAGACTATATGTGAAAGCGATCTGGGAGTCCAAGTAGACCACAAGTTGAACATGAGTCAACAGTGTGATGCGGCAGCTAAAAAGGCCAATGCAATTTTAGGTTGCAGCAATAAAAGTATAGTGTCTAGATCAAGAGAAGTAATAGTGCCACTGTATTCTGCTTTGGTCAGGCCCTACATGGAATATTGCATCCAGTTCTGGGCTCCACAATTCAAAAAGGACATTAAGAAAGTGGAGTGTGTGCAAAAGAAGGGCGACTAAAATGGTGAAGGGCATGGAAACCATGCCCTATGAGGAACGACTTAGGGAGCTGGGGATGTTTAGCCTGGAGAAGAGAAGGTTAAGAGGTGATATGATAGCCCTGTTTAAATATTTGAAGAGATGTCATCCTGAGGAGGGAACAAGCTTGTTTTCTGCTGCTCCAGAGACTAGGACCTGAAACAATGGATGCCAGCTGCAGGAAAAGAGATTCCGCCTCAACATTAGGAGGAACTTCCTGACAGTAAGGGCTGTTCAACAGTAGAACACACTCTCTCGGAGTGTAGTGGAGTCTCCTGTCTTGGAGGTCTTTAAACAGAGGCTGGATGGCCATCTGTCGGGGATGCTTTGATGAGAGTTCCTGCACGGCAGTGGGTTGGACTGGATGGCCATCTGTCGGGGATGCTTTGATGAGAGTTCCTGCATGGCAGCGGGTTGGACTGGATGGCTCGTGTGGTTTCTTCCAACTCTATGATTCTATGATTCTGTAGTTTGTCTTGGTTGAGGTTAACTGTTAAAAGGCAGTTAAAGTCCCAGGAGTGTGTTCACATGTACATAATGTGCAGCCTATGGAGACCCTAAGGTGATCCTATCATGGGGTTTTCTTAGCAAGATTTGTTCAGAGGGGTTTGCACTTGCCTTCCCCTGAGGCTGGGAGGGTGTGACTTGCCCAATATCACTCAGTGGGTTCTCATGGCTGAGCAGGGATTTCAATCCTGCTCTCCAGAGCCAGAGCCCAATGTTCAAACCACTACACCATGCTGGCTGTAGACATGTGCATATACAATCCCATATATTTTGGTGTGTATGTGTGCGCACGCATGTATGTTTATATACATACACACACGTATACACAGAGAGAGAGAGAGAGAGAGAGATACAGAGAGAAAGAGAGGGGCAAGTGCTTCCTATGGTTAACTATACAAAGACACTATCTTTAAATTACAAAGGCTGGTGTAACTATAGGGTCATTTACATCATGAAAAAAATATATAAGTGAGCCAAAAGTTTTACAGATGAGAAATATTACCTAAGATCTTCAATTTCCTTGATGTAGTTATGAATCATGTTGCTGATTTCTTCATTACCTTCACCTTTAAAAAGAAGGGATTAAACATTTAAAAATGTTTACCAGGATTGCCAAACAGATTAAAATTATTTAAATACAGTCGGCCCTTCTTATACACGGATTTTTTATACACGGATTTAAGCATACACGATTTGAAAATGTTCCAAAAAAGTATAAATTTACCTTGATTTTCCATTTTTTATAAGGGACACCATTTTGCTATGTCATTATATGTAATGGGACTTGAGCATACACGGATTTTGTTATACATGGGAGATCTTGGAACCAAACCCCAGTGTATAACAAGGGTCCACTGTAAATTGATTTAAATAACTGAAATTTGAGGAAGTGTGTGTGTGTGTGTGTGTGTGTGTGTGAGAGAGAGAGAGAGAGAGAGAGAGAGAGAGAGAGCATAAGTACACACACATGTGTATGCATGTTCCTGTCGCATCATCCAGTTCTGACTGAAAGATGGTAGAAGGACTAAGCCAAGGGCTGCATCTATACTGTAGAATTAATGTAGCTTGACACTGCTTTAACTGCCACGGTTCAGTGCTTTGGAATTCTGGGATCGTAGTTTTGTGAAATATTTAGCCTTCTCTGTCAGAGAGCTCTGGTGCCACAACAAACTACAAATCCCAGGATTCCATAGAATGAAACCATGGCAGTTAAAGCAGTGTCAAACTGCATTAATTCTTCAGTGTGGCAGCAGCCAAAGTGGTTGATATAGCAGTAATTTAACAAAATGTAGGAGGCCGACACACTGGCACTCCAGCAAAGGTTATACACATTTAATACCACAAGGTAAAGGTGAAAGTGGTCCCTTGACATGAACGTCTAGTTGTAATCAACTGTAGGGCATAGCGCTCATCTCCATTACTAAGCTGAAGGGCCAGCGTTGTCCGAGGACTACTCTAGTGGTCATGTGGACAGAATGACTGCACTGAACCTGTTACCTTCCCACCAAAGTGGTACCTGTTTATCTACTTGCATTTCCATGCTTTCGAACTGCTAGATTGGCAGAAGCTGGGACTAGTGACAGGAGCTCATCCCATAATGCGGCCCTTGGGCCTCGAATTGCCAACTTCCAATCTTCCGATTGTCAGAATTGGTGTCCTAACCACTAAGCCACTACTTATACCACTAATAGCACAAGAAGGAATGTCTGGGGTTTGACTCATAAAGAGTTCTACTGGTTTACTTAATACAGTGGGCCCTTTGTATCTGCTCTGGGTTGGTTCCAGGACCCCTGTGGATATCAAAATCCATGGATGCTCAAGTGTTATTAAATATAATGGCATAATAAAATAATATCCCTTATATAAAATGGCAAGATCACAATTTGGTTTTTGGAATTTATATTTTCTCAAGCCATGGATGACTGAATCCATGGATAAAGAAACCAAGGATACAAATGGACTGACTATACATACAAGTTTGTATATTCAGCATACCCAAGTATTTCATATAGCCTACTAAGTTCTAACATGTGGAGCATCCTCCCATTTGTGAAATCAATCCATAAAGATCAAACAGTGAAGAATCCTCGAGGTATCTTTACATAGCTTAGTTAGAATTTTCAGCCATTACATGATTCACATAACTTGCCACCTTAGGAAAGCAAACATGGACAGTGCCATGTTGGGATTTTATACCCTAACTAACTGCTCTCTATTTATGATAGGATGCTATTGCAATGAATGTGATCTATATTAACCTCAATTGAGAAAAACTTAATATTACAAGTTCTTAATTTTAAGAAGTGCCCAAATATTTATCTTTAAGTCAGGCAAGGCTTGTGCATTTCTCTTGTTTATCACCATAACAGCAACTTAAGCTCTTCTTCTCACTTCTTATAGGTGTACAGTTTGCTTCTGCCTACCAGCCTTGCCTAGAAATATCCAGGTATCACAGATTGTGGGGTATTTCTATATTACTGGGCCTATTCTGTATATTTCTTGGGTCTATCTAATTACTACTCAAGAGTAGTCAGTTCAAATACCCAACATTATCATGGATAAGTGAAACCCTATTAGTAAAATATTTCTATGACTTGCTTTCCAATCTATCTCTTAAGACATTGTCTATTCCAGGAACAATGTAGCAAGGCTGTTGTTGGTTTTTTACTGTACTGGAAACCAGATTAGGTTAAAAACATATACAAATTGTGATTGTGGTAGGACCAGATTACTAACTGCTGTTTCCTGTATTAGGAGGGAGTGGAAATGCTACATAACTGTCACAGTACTGCATTAACTTCAGTTAGGAAATACTACATAGATGACAATCAGTGTGCTTATCTTTGGACAGTACTCACGCCAAACTAGATGTACAGTGGGCCCTTGTTATACGCTGGGGTTTGGTTCCAAGATCCCCCATGGATAACAAAATCCGTGTATGCTCAAGTCCCATTAAATATAATGACATAGTAAAATGGTGTCCCTTATAAAAAATGGAAAATCAAGGTTTGATATTTGAAATTTATACTTTTTTAAAACATTTTCAAACCGTGGATGCTTGGATCAGTGTATTAAAAATCCGTGTATAAGAAGGGCCGGCTGTATCAATATTGAAAAAATTAGAAACAAAGTGAATGAGGATTTTTCTAAAGGTGCAAATAGAGGTGGGGAACCCAATCCTGAACTCTAAACCGGCAGAATGGCAGAAAGTTTTGAGACTTTGGCCCTAATGACCAAAGCTTCTACAAGCACACATACAGTTGCTTTCCTTCTAAAGCAAACAGACCCTGAAGGGGCAAAGGTGTATTTAAAACACACATAAACCTGCAAACAAACACACTTAGGTCCAAGTCTGGGATTAGGACTGTACACTCTCTTGTAGTCCCATAATACAACCTAAAAGCCTGTTGTGTGGGCTGGGAAACTGTCTGCATCCATTTTCTGGCACAACTGAGGGCTATAATAAATGGAGATGTAAAGAAATCTCCAGTTCTGCTGGCACCAATGGGTACAGAAATGTACCACTGACTCTCCTTCAGTTGACTGCTATTGATTCAAAGTGTGCCATTCACTTAATACATAATTGTACAAAGCATGTTGCAATTAATTTGTTCCATCGACACAACAGTTCTTTGCTATAACAGTACACATTACCTGCTCTGGCAAGAACCTGATTGGCCTGATCGCTCACAAGCTGTGTGATTCGGGCTCTGAGTGCATCAATAGTCTCTTGCATGGCCTTTATCCTGACTCGCAGGTTGTTATTTTCTGTTTGTAGCATGGCGTTTTCATGAAACATGTCATTAATACTTTCAACACCTTCCTCATCTATAATCCTTTTACCCTAAGAGAAGGTAAATATAATTATTATTTTCTCACTTGCCAAGGCCCAGTCCTAACAATTTTTTAAAATTGAAATCTAGGCGCCCTGTCAATTTAGTATTTCAGCTGACTCCCAACAGGAAGACTATAATTTCTTTGGAATGCACAGCTTAATCCGACTGTGAAATGTTCTTAGTATATGACATCAGGGTGGGGGGGGGGGGATCAGAGATACAACATTTGTCAGGTATGCACTTAAGAAACTGCTTATAAATATCTAAGAATTGTCTCAAACAATGGTGATGCAATGCAATTAATTTCAGTTAGGGAACTATATAGAAGATCCCAAGCATAGGGATTCTGTGCACAATGATTTTGTATTCTTAAAAATAAAATAAAGCTTCATCAAACATTTGGAACCAAAATTAACTATGTCACAAGAATACCAAGTTTCTAATACATGATATAATTCCACAGTGCTATCCCTTCCTTCATGTTCTTCCAACATATATTTCATAGGAGGCCTGCAAAGTTTTCAAACTGACTGAGTTCTGACAATATGTAGAGAGATCTTGTAGCACCTTTGAGACTAACTGAAAGAAAGAAATTGGCAGCATGAGCTTTCATAAACTTCAGTCTACTACCAAAGTCTATGAAAGCTCATGCTGCCAACTTCATTCTTTCAGTTAGTCAAAGGTGCTACAAGATCTCTCTATGTACTGATTCTACAGACTAACACGGCTATATCTTTGAGTTCTGACAGTAATCTTAAATAAATTTACAATTTTGTAAATACATTTAAGTCCAGAACGTCTGCAGACATTTAATATTTGATGGGAAAGTGTGTAACAAACATCAGTCTTGTCTTTAGCAATACATTTAATAAAACCACTTGTACAATCATTTAGATGCTATATCATTTATGTAATTTAAACTGCATAGAAAAGGATTAAATGCCACCTGTATACTATACAATAGTTATTGTATCACTTTGATTATAATTTTGCAGAAATAAATAGCTAAGTCATTGTCTACCAAATGCATAGAACTGCCCCTGAAACCTAAGTCAACAAAATAATCTTTTGCAGATGAAGTTTCTCTGGGGGCTTTCAAGCCTCAGACAACTCTGGATTAGGTTCCAGAATTAGCTAACTGTGAATCCAATCCAGAACAAAGCAGCTATTCACTCAATCCGAAGTATGCTGAGCAGGGGAGGGGTGTTAAACCATGGTATGGGGAACAAATACAACCTCTAGGCATGACTGGCAACAGTGGGGGTGGAATCAGAGTTTGGAAGAGATAATCTCGCAGAACCCCCCCCCCCCCAGCTAACATGGCCATGGAGACTGTCTTGGAAATTATGAGAGCTTCAGTTAATTCTTTCATTCTCTGCCACAAGGGGGGGCAATGAAGCTACTGAAAGAGGACAACCCCCTCAAAGCAGTGATTCCAAAAATAGACAAATACAATTGATGAAAAAATATGTAAACTTTGACAAATTTTACCGTTTTATACTCCATGAGTTCCATCTGAAGCCGAGTAATCTCACTCCTCAATGCATTAATTTGTTGGCTAGCTCTGTCTTGATTGACCACCACTTTGTTCTTGATATTTCGTGCTCGATTTGCATACTTCAGAGTGTTCAATGTTTCCATGAAATCTCTGTCTGAAGGACTTACACATGCTATCATGACTGTCTGGCTGCAAAATGAACACAATTCAATTTTATTACTCAAGGAAAACTCTCCAATTATGCAAGAATAATATGCTGGTACTGGTACAGAAAGAGAAAGAAAGAGAGAGTACAAAAGTGTATTGACATATTATGGACACAAAAAAAAGTCTCCAGAATGTATTACACACCCCCTACTGCTACTGCCAGAAAATTCTGTCTTAAAAGTAAAAAAAATGTTGAACACATCAGAAACTACAGGTGTACTGGCTGATGAATACTGAATACTCAATACTGAAAATGAGAACCAACCTCCTACATTTATGCCCTTATAAAAGCTATTGAAGGGCAGCTGTAGCTGGCAGTACAACTATGAAGACATGTACAAATTTATCATATTAAACTATTTAAAATTTAGCCATATCCTTAAGAAGGCCATCCAAGCAATAAAGGGAATGTATTTAAATTCGCACAAACAGAATCGACTCCAGTGTTAACCAAAATACATCAACAAATATGGAAAACAAAACAGTGGCTAAGAGTTTGGAAACAATCTATATACATCCCCAACCACAAAAAAGGAGACACAAAAGATTGCAGCAACTATAGGACCATAGCATTCATTTCCCATGCAAGCAAAATTATGCTCAAAATTCTTCAGGATAAACCCCAATCATACATGGAGAGAGAAATCCCAGAGGTACAAGTACTGTTCAGGAAAGGAAAAGGCATTAGGAACTACACTACAAACATACAAATGTTAATGGAGTGTACCAATAATTCCAGCATAAAATCACCATGAGCCTTATAGACTATAATAAAGCCTTTGACTGAACCGATCACAAAAAGCTATGGAAAGCTCTTTAAAAAATGGAAGTGCCACTACATTTGATACTCCTGATGAGAAATCTGTACTTAAGACAATAGGCTCCTGTTAGAACAGAATAAGGAGAAACAGAATCGTTCCCAATTGGCAAAGGAGTCAGGCAAGGATGCATTCCATCATTCTATTTGTTTAACTTGTACACAAAAAAATATCATATGAACAGCAGGTTTAGACTCAGAAGAAAGAGGGGTGAAGAGAGGAGAAAGAAATATCAAAAATCTACGAGATGCATATGATACCATATTATTAATGGAAAACACCATAGACTTGAAATAATTACAAAGGAAACTTAAAGAAGAAGTGGTAAGGCAAGTTTACTGTTAAGATTGGCTTACTTTTGAACACAATGCAAATAAAAATAATGACCACAAAGTATCTCCATAAATTCAACCCAAACAATAAGAAAAATGAAATAAAGACTTTCTGTACCTTGGATCAAATATTGATCAGAATGGAGACTGCAGTCAAGAAATAATAAGAAGACTAGGAATGGAAAGGACAACTATGGAAGAACTAGACAAAATCATAAAGAGTAAAGATATACAACTGAGCACTAAAGTCAGATTCCTGCAAGCTACTGTATTCCTCATCACCATTTATGGATGTGAGAGCGGGACAGTAAATAGAAAGAAAATCAACTCATTTGCTAGAGCTAAGGATACCATGGAGGGCCAAAAGGACAAACACACAGGTCCTAGAACAAATCAAGCCTGAACTTTCCCTGGAAGCCACGATGATGAAACTGAGGCTATCACACTTTGACTCCATCATGAAAAAGCATGACTCACTAGAAAAGATGATAATGCTAGGAAAGGTAGAAGGTCATAGAAAAAGAGGAAAATTGCACATCAGATGACTAGACTCATCTAGGGAGGCCATGGGCCTGAATCTGCAGAACTGCATGGGGTCTTGGAGATGTCTCATCCACAGGGTCGCCATGAGTAAGGATCAACTTGAGGGCAGTTAACAACAACAACAACAACAAATTTAGCAAAAAGGCATTTGAGTAGCAACAATGCAAATGTAGACAGTTATTAGGATGGAGAGAAAGAATAACAGAAATGTGCACTTATGTTGTAAATCAGAAATGTTGATCGCTGGAATACTACCCAAATTTAATAACAGATTATAAACCTTCCAATGACAATCCATAATTAAATATGGAAAAAGCTACTTTGTGGAATTAGTCATCCAATGTCCCAGTGCACGTCTTCCCATTTTTCCCTGCTGCTATGGCTTTCAGGTTTTCCAAGATTATCTTGTTTTTTGTTGTTGTTGTTTTGCTTACACTGCACTGCATTTTGTGCACAACACTGCACAATACATTTTGTGACCTTTCCTTAAATTCTCCATCCTTCTTTTAAACAAAATTACATTATGGCTCAATGAAGACAGTTTACACAACCATACTATTAAACTGCATACATCTGTATATACATTACCTCAATAACACTAAAATTTGTAATAGCTGGAATAAAAATATCTGAAATTTAGAGCATGTATTTAGTTTAGCTTAATATTTTTACCACATTTTCCCCCTAAAATAATAATAAAAAAACTTGTACAATATAAAAAAATTGTATTCTGCATAGTACATCTGAGTGCTCTTTTAAATTCGGGCTCATAGAAGTATAAGCCAACAGAACATAGCCCCTATCCTATAGTTTCTATCTGGTATCTGCAGATTTGCACTTTCCACTAGCACTGCCAAACTAGAAAGCCATTTTTGTAAAGCAACACTTCTTTCCTATTATCTCCTGCACTCCCTGGGAACTAGGGAGAACCAAGGAAACCTGGTAGCCCCATGTGCCATCAGGCTTCAACAGGACTCCTGAAACAACTGCAACAAAAGGAGCCCCGGGAGCCATTCCTGTGATGAACTTATGAATTTCTAAAGCAGTGGAGTGGAAAAAAAAGACACCTGCACATTATCTATTGGCAGATCCAAGGGACCCTTGCTTCTAAAACCAAAACCACAACAGAATTGTACCAGGCCACAACAAACTGGAGAAAACAAGGCCACAATGTTATTGATTACAGCTGCCCATAACATTAGGAAGTTGGCTTATATGCCCTCATACTGGACCTGAGAGAAAACTTCCTGTCTTTTCCCCCAAGTCCTGCCCACCAGCCAAAAAACATCAATTCCCACTGGTTTGAGGTTCCCACCATTTCTCCAGACCCTGAACAAAGGTGCTCAGCCTTCTTGGAAGAAGATGGATCCCAGCAGTGCAAGTTCAGTTCAGTTCAACTTTATTACAGTCATAGACCAACACACCAGCAGTTCAAGGAAATGGCACTGCCTGATCCATCAAGCTGCCCAAGGTTGCAAATTCACCGGATGGTGAGTCGAGAAGGATGCTTCCCTTCATGTTAAATTTTAAGAACACTAGATCTCTGTGCCCAAACTAATGTCTTTTCAAAGGCTATGTTTTTAAAAAACTTATTATAAAAACCCTCTGTTTTAATAATGTATCCAAATCAGAGAATAAATGCATATCAAAGTGAGTATTCCATTTAGTAGATCATTTACTTGTCCTGTATTCTGGTTTCAACATCAGATTTTCTGTTCAATGGATCTTAAAAAGGGTAGGTGCCAATTTCCTCATTTATTTTGACAGAAATTTCTCAGATTATCCATAATACAAGGATGAATTGTGTCACAATTCTTTTTTCCTCCAGTGAGGAGGAAAATTACTGTTTTAATCAAGATACACAAAGATCTATATAAATCTAACCTAGGTTTTACATTTTATTGTATTGATATACTTTAGCCTTAGCAATAGCAAGTTAATTATTCTTTTAAAATCATTCCTTTTTAAAATAGGGTTCAATACAATCTTGAATACGTTCTTGCCCATACCTGTTTCCTCCGAGAGAGTCTTGCAATAGTCGTGTTAACTTTGAATCTCTGTATGGGACATGAGTAACCTTCTTACTCTTATCTCCCAGTGCACTTATTACATTGCCCAATGCCAACTAAAGAATATTAAAAAAAATCAATTAAAAATCAAACAAGTAAAAGCAGACATTGACACAATTACAAATGTTATTGTCAAGAGTTGGATGCACCAGAAAGGGTGTGTGAGTCAATGCACATAGAAGAAATGTACATCATTTTTTTAGCTACAATAATTCTCACTGCTAACAAATCATGCCACTGTTCAGTTTTAGAAGTGGCTTGCCTACTGAGGCAGGGGAAACAGAAAAGCTTCACTATACACACTGTTCCTGCCTACAAATGTATGATTGTTTTATAGATCCTGATTCCTGACACTTGTCATTTTCAGTATTTGGGTTTGCTTTGTAAAAATTGACCTACAAAAACAGTTTTAAATCATAATTGTCTTAATTTGATATACTGTAAGGCAGCCCAGTAAGTTTTAACAACTCAAAATTATATTACATTAAAATATGATGATGCTTCATATAAAGCAGAGGTGAAGTACCTGTGGCACTCCATATATTTGTGTATTTCAGTTCCAATTAGTCCTATCTAGTATAGCCAATGACAAGGCATTGTGGGAAATGTAGTTCTGCTACCTTTACAGGATCACAGGTTCCCCATCCAAGATACATAGGAATTATCCTTTAGAATTGTGGGGAAGGAGAGATGGTGTTTTAACAGACCAATTCAGTTACAGAAAAATGATGACTGGCCTCACATGCAAAATAAATAAACCTCGTGGCCAGCAAAATATCAGCATATTTATTTACTAGATTATATATGTATAGGAAGATATACCCACAAGTATGGGAGGTACAATGGAGCAAATAGCTGAAAAATACAATTGTATGTGACAATTTTAGGGAAAACATAAATATTACACAAGATGAAGGCACAGTGCCTATTCATAGGAATGGTAATAATCCTAGCTTTGCTATAATCATCTTTGCTTTGCTGTGTTTACTTACATCTTCAGGTGCAACATGAACAATGATTAACTAGGCTTAAGGAATTAGTTGGTGACTGCAAGACTGTGTGCACTCCACATTTCCAACCCCACCCTTCTAGTGAATGAATTCCCAATAAACATGGTTTGTCATTTAATATGCAACCACTGCATGTTCTTCAGAACTTGCTAAGTTAGTCCAGATCAAGGATTTAACACAGGAATTTGAAGGTACTTTGCTAATTTTAATTAGAGAACAAGCAGTTATGCTATCTGCATTAAGCTAGCAACAATTGCTACAATTAGAATTACAGATATACTGGGTTTTTAAAACTGAATATTTAGTAATACCACATTTCCAAGAAAGCTCTAAAATGAAATAATTGATAAAATATATTCTAGTTGCCATCGCTTGCTGGTCCTGCTGCAACCAATACTCCTCCTTACTATATAATTATAGTAGCAGTTGTATTTGGCCAAACAAAGGGCACAAAATGCAACACACCAGCATTCAAAGGTAACTGGCTTCTTCATCAAAGATGCCAAAAAAAAAAAAAAATCATACAGGAGAAAATATGTGATGGATGTGGGGTCAGAGGCCCACATTTTGTTTGAAATATTTGTTAAGGTCATGTTTAAAAGTGGTCTCAATTGAAGGCTGATGTAGGTAAAGGCCCCCCTTCTTGGCCATAGAGGGACTGATGACAAAGGGAGCAGAAGAAATGCAATATAATTAACCTGAGATACTTAATGCTGTGCATTAAGTATCTCAGGTTCAAGGAATCTTCCAATTAACAGTGTTTACTGGCAAGGCAGAACAAAAACTTAAACTTACTAGTCCACAGTTGATAGAAATGCCTTCTTTCGCTCTCTCTCCAGTGGCTCCTGTACGTTTTAATCGTTCAGACCCTGCCAGGTCCACAAAATGAAACTTGGCCGTAAGAGTTTCAAACTCATTCAGCTCTGATGACTCTGATATTATTCTATTATCTGTCATGTTGTCCTATGGTGAAAAAGTAAAATCTATAAAATTACAGTTAGAACTTTAAACAAAAGCTCCATTTAAAGCCACAATATATTTAGAAATCCAGAAAATGAACTCTGTAACATATGGACAGCATTCAATCATTAGTTTTATAAAAAGTAATACCATAACTTTCTGTTTTCCCATTACATCTTATTACCTTCTTCAACATCTTGGACAGCTCTTTTTTCTCCTTTACAAAAAAAGGACTTTCCAAGGAACCTGAGCTGTTAGAAATGTCTTAACATTATGTATATTTAGCTCTTAAGAATATCACTTTTGTTCCCTTCCAAGCAAAAAGAGGAGTAGAAAGGAAAATTAGGGAAAAAGTAAAATCACATCCAGAAAGACATTGACTATGCATTACTTCAGCACTATTTTCTCCACAGATCCAATTATGTCACCTTCATCCTTAAACAGTGAGGTGTTGATCCACCAGGAACTACCAGTTTTGTTTTCTGTTGTGACCCAGATGATTACAAGTTAAAGAAACATTTTACACTGGTGGCCTGGTAGTACCTATGATTGAGAAATCTCTCAACTGTTAGATGTCTCAGCATCACACTAAAAGTACAAGAAAGTGTTTAGCCCAATAATACTGATTTATTTTAAGTTGAACATAATAGTCCATGGCATTCCCCTGCACTCATGGTGACAAAGAGATTTGTCCTGAACATTTGAGGCAAGCCAGCAATACAGATTGGAAGACAGTGCACTGAAAAATAACAAAAAGAACAGTTTTTAAGCATGTTAGAATCTGGAATTATGTGTTATACATGTTTAACAACCATGTTTTAGGGGACATCACACTCCTCAGACCTCATTGTGAGGGGGACACACAGCTCCCGAGATGTTGTTGAGCTGCAGTTTCCACCAGTTTTGGCCAGCATAGCCAACGATGAGGGACTTACTGTCCAACAACATCTAGTGGGCTGCAAGATTTTCATCCCTGTCTTAAACAACTTTCAGCTTTCTTAAAAACCTCCTGCCCTGAGATGAAGAGAACCTGTACTACTTTCAGCTGTCGTTAAAGAAAAAGAATGTGGAATACTTGTCAATCTACATTTCAAAAAAGGCTGACCAAAACTTCATGCAGTTAAGTATATTAAGGAATCCCTTCTACTCAGCAAATTCAGAATCTACTGAAATTCAGAATCTACTGAAACGTGGCCTCAGCCTCAATTACCCTGATCACTGATCTCCAAAACCTTGCAAAACCTCCTGATAGGTGTTACAGATATTAGCAGAATTTACTCCTAAATGGTGTAATGCTTACTCATCACCTATCAGGAAAAATGCTTTCTGTTGACTACACTACATAGAACTATAGAGTTGGTGACTGGTTGGTTGGTGGGTGGGTGAAACTGAGTTGCTGGAGATGTGTCCCCTGGGCTCCTATTTGCCTTCGAAGAGCTGGAAGGATCAGTACCATTGTTTATTTTTTTCATTGCACTCCAGATATGTGAAGCTTTGAAGCTTTGGTCTTTGACTATTTGCTTGTCTTAAAATGTCCTTTTGAGTAGGGTGTTGGAGGGTGTTTCATGGGGCAAGTGCTATAAAACACTTTTCTGGGAGTAAGAACTATTGAATTAAGTAGGAATCACATCTGAGTAGACCTGTATAAGACTGCATCATATGCCAATCGTACATCCAATTTCATGGAAATTAATTTTTTTCAATGATATAGCAAATTAGATGGGGCAGAGGCAACACATGTGAGGGCTGAGGTAACTGCTCAGATATGAACCCAATCCAATGGGAATAAAGTTGGTGATTGAAAAAAGATAAAGGCTATTTGATTATGCATATATGCACATGCATGGCGTGAACCAACCCTCACCCACAGCTGGTGTGGTCATGAGACCAGACATAAACCAATACTGGGGATACATGCACACCCCTAGTACTAATGTGGCTAGGGGACTGTGCAGACCAGCCATTAAGACCAGCTTGGGGGTAAAGTCGGGGTGTAGCATCCATATGACAAACACCCCAACTCTGCCCCATGGAGGTGTGATGCCGCGCACTGCTCTACACGGCGCACAGCATTACAGTGCTCCTCTGGTGCTGTATTTACACAATGCAGCACCAAAGGAGTGCCTTAAAGCCACAGCGCCACACCTATCATACCCTTTCAGGAAACAAAAGGAGCCACTTTTTGCAGCTCCTTTTTGTACCCTGGAAAGGCCAGATTGGGGCTGCAGCATGCTGTTGCTGCGGCCCTGATCCACACAGCTGCAGGCAGCTGCACGCTACACCTTAGGAGCAGTCTGCACAGCCTCTAGTACTCCCAGATTCTCCAGGCAGCATAGGCACTCTGGGCTCTGGTGTTATGCTGTTAATATGGTACAGAGGTTTGGGCTACTACGATAACCCAAGAAGATTTTGACTATGTGGGTAGAGTTAATGGAACAACTCTCTCTCTTCCAACATTGATCCAGAGGTACAACAATGATGGCCACAAGAGTAGAGAGACACAGATAATCTCATATCACACCTTGGCATCACAGGAAGGTGTAGCATTCCTGCAGATTCCACAGAACCAATGTAATGTGGGACAACAGCATGTGAAAAAATGCTTGGGTTCCATACTGGGATAAAGGTGGGATTTATTAAATCAATCACTCACTCAAGCAACAAAAATTGTTCTGGCTACAATTCCAATAACACTCACCTAGCCTTCACAAACTCCAAAGTTATTTCCAAGTGTGTCTCCTGCTCCCACCCACACCCAACACGTTTTTTTCAACATAAAAAAACCCATCAAACCTTAAGATACTTACTGCATCAATTTGAGAACAAATTCTAGTTTGACATAAGTGGACGGTGAAGATTGCATGTGAGCGGGAGCTCTGGACATTCATTTGAGTGCTGGCAGTGGTTCGAGATAAAGCACCCAGCTTTAAACATTGCATCATCTGTATAACAATAGAGGGGAAGTGCTAAAGATTGTTTTTATTTTTTCAAATGGGCATGTGAATCACAAGCCTAACTACTCTGAAGATTAGAATAATAAAGAAACATATTATTTTCACATTTCTTTTTCAATTCTCTGAAACACATACAAAATTTCATGAGGCCTTCAAAGCATACGCCTCTAAACAGCTGAAAATACACCTGCTTCAAAAAAGGCTATTCGGTGCATTTTTGAAAAAGCTTCTAAAGAAACTATTGTGATCAATGCATCTCCATGCTATCAAGTTACAGAAACTATATGTCAACTTAGTAGAGAATTAATAATTAAGACGTGCCTGGTATTTTAATCTTGCAGAAGATACTCAGAGAAATGCACATGCCCAAAATTGGGAGAAGTAAATGATGATGAATCTCAAAACCTATCAAACTGGGCTAAGTCCGTGGACTGCAGAAACTGACCTGCTTTCACTGAACAGAATACCGCTTTATGTTGTTATAGTGACCAAAGGCATGCTGGCAGAGTGTGCCTTTGTATTGTTTCTCCTTCTGTTCCCTGTAAAAGTGCTCTGAATATTTAATGCCACAGCAGTAACAGCCAGAGAAACAGTATAATGAGAGGTGAGCCAAAACACTGGAGAGTGAGTTTTGCTGGTCTCAAAGGTTCAGGGAAAAAAAACCTAGGAGCAAGCAGCCTCATCTCCTATCCTTTTCTTGTTGTGCACTTCAAGCTGTTTCCAACTTCTAGTTACCCTAAGGTGAACCTATCATGGGGTTTTCTTGGCAAGTTTCTTCAGAGCAGGGTTGCTATTGCCATCCTCTGAGGCTGAGAGACTTTGCCTTGCTCAAGGGAGTTTATCAGACAAAGGAAATTGGAAGTATAATCCAATGGCAATCTGAACACAATCATGGGGTTTCACGTTATTGCGTGATAGACTACCACACGCAATTTCAGGCAATGGGAAGCCAGTCTGAACGCAATCATGGGGTTTCACGTTATTGTGTGATAGAGTACCATATGCAATTTTGGGCAATGGCAAGCTATTTTCGGGCAGTTCGGATGCAATTCGAATTCACATAAATTCGCTGAACTTACCCTACTTTCTTTTCATTCGAAATTAAGAGAAATTCCTCCCGTGTGATAAACTCCAAGGTCACCCAATGAGTTTTGTAGTTGAACCCTGGTCTCCAGAATCATAACCCAGTACTCAAACCACTACACCATGGTGGCTCATTTATGCACAACAGAAAAGTATCAGCAGGCTCATGGAAAAGTGGGTAATAAGGGAAACAAACCCTAATTCTATCTAATGAAGGACTGAACCTATCCAGTAGACATACTTTTGGGAGATGAAAAGCTAGAGAAGAAGAGGAATCATGGAGGATCTAGAAAAACTGAAAAGCAGAGTAGCATATAAACCCTTCATCACATATTTTAAAATGTATCTACTTTTAGTTATTTGTATGGGGGATTTGTGGGTAGTGGTACCTCCGATTCTGCATTCACATTCCGTGTTGTGACTCCCACTGTATATATTCCTCCTGCTGAATCTTCATGAATTTTGATATTTGATTTTTTGTTCTTTGAATCAATGTCACGTGTTGTATCAAAGAGATCAAGTATTTCTTCATTGTAAAGCTAATTTAAAAGAAAAAAAGACAGTATAATTAGGATGCACAATTAAGCTCAGCACAACTTAAGATGAACAAAATGATGCAGTTTTCTTATGACAGCTCTTGGTTAAAAGACTAATTCAAAACAGAGACATAAAATTTCCAGAAAATTTTAAGCCAGGGGTGGGTGTTTTTGGAGGAGAATGGGAAAAACATACATTTTCAGAAAAATGGGGAGGATGAGACTGGTATCCTTTCCAGTCTGAAAGTCACTTTCTTACTTTAAATCAAAAAGTATGATATATAATTTAGACTGGCATAAAATAATCATGTTTAGTAAATGAAATGTACCATTTATTTGGACAATAACTACAAACTGAATTGTTTTACTTTTTGCTACAAATGGAGTTACAAGGTCCTGGAATTCAAGGAACCTTCTCAGTTTTGCCAGTTTATGAAAAACAGGCAAAAATAAAAACAAAAACCGAAGTAGCCATTACCATTAGTAAAAGCGACAAAATTATTTTGTCTCCTCTAGGTCTCTATAGTGTCACACTGACATAAAACATTCATTCCCATAAAAAGAACTAAAATACAACAAAAAACCAAGACTAGCAGCTGCAACGATCAGACCTTGTGCATTGTCTCATATAAAAGTATTACTGTCGATCATTTTTAGAAACAATTTGGGGGAAGTAAATATATGACAACCTTGTCTTAAACATTGTCTATAACCTTCAAAAAGAATATTCTAGAATCCATTTTCCCCCAGTTTTTCCAGAGGGAAAAGGGGCTTTGGGGGGGAATGAAAAAAACTTCCCCACTCCAGAATTTTTCTAGCCCCCTGTCAGGTTTTCACCATCTTTAATACAAAATACAATTAAGTTACAATAATAACTTGCTAATAAAGTTATACAAAACAATGAGATCAACATCATACTCCCAATCCACAATCATCATCTGGGAAATCATCAGTTTTGCTCTTCATATATTTTTAAAATTCTGCTCATTTACACTGACTTAAAGTTGCTGAATATAGAATATGAAGCAAGAGACATCACATCATACTCTTCTGCAGTATGAGAGAGGTAAAAAGTATTTTGTCTGCAAAGATCAATTCATACATTACATTTCAACCATGACAATATTTGGGATGGGGGTGGGGAAGTGGAACTGAGGTTCACGTGCTACTGCTTTACATCTCCCTCCTATAAACACATACATCCTTAAGCAAATAACTGAAAATGGCAGGCCCACACTTAATACAGGGTGGATCTTGACTTTGGGAGATTAAATCCATCTTTTTAAAAATCCAAGGCAAGGGCATAGCAACATTCTAACAGGACCTAATGGTCATAGATATGTACAGAAGGAGGGCATGAAAGGATGTTGTTAATGCTGGAAGGTCAGAAGATAGGTACAAATTTCTGTAAAGGCCTTCAGGTCCTTCACGTTCTGGAATTTTTCTACATGCCTTTCCCCCAAAGAACAATATAGTCATGCAAATGTTGTTCAGGACGTTTTCAAGGGAAATGCTGAAGCAGCAGGAGAATTTCCTTAATCAGCTCTTGACTACGTAACTGCAAGCAATAGAACAGAACAATGTTCCCAGCTAATGTTTATTCCTTCCCATTAACTTTGGAAGGGCACTCAATGCAATTTAGTTTTTTCATAGGCAGGGAAGCTATTACGTATGCAAGAATCAAATCCTCATGGGGACTATGAAAGCCTTTTCTATTTGAGGCTTCTTCAGTCTGCAGTTTGGAGGCTAATATGGCAACATCTCTGAACTAAGCAGCAGGGTCTTTGTTGCAGAATTATCAACCTATGCTGCTTTACACTTGACCCTAATGAAAAGTGACAAAAACAAAACACCAGAATAAAAAAAAACTAGCTTGGGGCTGAAAAGTAGAAACAATGCTTTGTTAATACAATGCAACTAGAAAAGGTCTCTAAGAAATGAGAACTAAGTAAAGGCGGGATACAGACCGCCCAGAAAGGGTGGTCTATCCGCACCTTGTTTTGCTGCACCAGGGAGCTGTAGCGGACAAACCCGCTTTGATCTGCAAAGGAAAAGCGGGCTATAAATAAACAGTTTATTATTAGTAAACCGCACGGCTCCATCGTGCAGCAAAAACAACCCGCAATAAGCGGGTTCTTTCTGTGGCGCCATTGTGATGCCACAGTGTGCCAATGGTGTACTCGCGGTGTCACAATGACGCCGGGATGCGCAGATGCTAAATGTCCGTCACGTCAAAATGGTGGCGCCCGTGTGTACAGGGTGCCGCCATTTTGACACCCTTGTCACATGCTAGAGGTGAGGCACATATGGGCATTGCACCCTTGGCCAACCCCTAGCACGTGATGAGGGCACACTTTAGGCCCATCTAGATCGGGCCAAATTTACTGTTTTATGCTGAGAAAGGAGAAGAATGTTTCATAACTGTTGTGAATGGAAAAAAAATTTTTGCATATTCAATGTTGAGTATTTTGTATTGTTGACCCTTGGTATCTACAGGGGATCTGTTTTGGAAGTGCCCCTCGGACACCAAAATCTGCAGATGGTCAAGGGACAACTGGACTGAAGTCTTCCCTCCCTCCCTCCCTCCCTCTTCCTTCCTTCCCCTGGTCCCTACCCCTCAAAGGCTTCTGCTCTGGGCTTGGCTTTGGGGGCACTTCTAAGGCAGAGGTTGGAGCTCTGTCGGCCAGAAGGAGCCAGAGTCAGGGTCAAGGCTTGGGTCTCGGAGCCCCCCCATCCCCCAGCCCCAACACCAGGGACAGAACCTTTAGGCTCTAAGACCCAAGCCCTGCCCCCAGTTCCAGCTCCCTCCAGGGCTCCAACCTCCACCTCCAAAGCCAAGCCCAGGGAAGAAGCCCCAGAGAAGGGATGGAGGACTTCAGTGCAGTTGGCTCCAATGACGGCATGGCTGGGTGCAGATGCCGCCATTGGGGATAACACGTGCTTGCCATCAGCAGATGCTCAAATCCACAGATGGCAAGTCCACCATACACACATATAACTATGACAATGAAATTCATTTCAGTTCCAGATTATAGCACAACAAAATGCGGAAATGTCAGAGGAGTAGGGAGGAACACTCCTGCAAGACAAAGTAACTACAACTGAACACAGCTATTCTTTTAGTTAGTGACTAGGAAGTACAAACACAGATTTTATATATTTGCTCATTCTATATATTTGATATCTCTTTATAAAACACACACACACACACACACACACAGACTGGCAGAACTGTTTTATTTTGTTTTTGTTTTTTAAGAATGTCTTAGAGGGTTATCTTTTTTTTTCATAGCAAGCATGTACATCCCTCTATTTCTCTGTCCTCAAACAAATTACTGAACCTAACATATTTAGGGTTGCAGTTTTCATTCAAAAGAAGATTACATGTTTTAGAGGTAAACCAGTTCTTAAACATTATTAGTTGAAACACTTAAAGGCTGAAGTACCTTTTGTAAATTAGTTTGGTTTGTTTGCAAGTGTTTGGTTCTCTACCTTCTATCCTCCCTCCCCCCATAGCAAATGATTAACACCAAAACCATTCATACAGCGAACTTCGACCTAAGGGGAACCAAAGGGTTTACCTTCATATTGTGTGGTTTGCATACCCATCTGTTCCTCGACAGTAGATAAATATTAGCCAGAAAGCTTTAATACTGTACTTAAGAGTGACAGTCCAACTAGATTTATTATTTTGTTTCTAATTTGGCACAAATGGAATACCTGTCCATTTATCTGCACCAGGAGATAGGTAGTTTTTGCAGTCTATAATTTTAGTATCTTGGCTGTTGTTAAAATATACTATTATGCAGAAAGGCATGTAAAAACTAACTTCCCTCAGAAGTCCAAATGTGGAAGTGGAAAACAGGAAAACAGGACACATTTCACTGTCCTTATTCAAGTACGTTGTCCCGTTAAGATAGGAGACAACTTACTGACTTGTATGAACAAGGGATTTTTCCTTGGCTTTCAAGCAAGCACTAAATAGCTTGTGTTTGCAAGAGTATCACCTGATGATGTTCCACAATATAAAAGCTTCTAACTCAAGATAAGGAAATTTAAATTTGTTTCCTATCCTCCCTGCCTAAAACAAATATAAAGATTAGCAGGATCCATTTAGAAGCAAGGCAAAAAGAGAATGCATGTCTACTAAGCTAACATTAGTTTTACCACCATTACAATCAGAAGTGCATATGTACTAATTAAGATCTACTAACAACTTAACTCAGGAAAATATTTGAAATGTGAAGGCTTACCTCTAAGAACTGGGCATTCACTTTAAATTCTGGTGGAGGAAGTCCTTGTTTAATAGCTGCATGCTTTTTTTCTTCAATACACCTGTACAAGTGTTTTACAGCACGTGGGATAATGCCCTGTTCCTCTTCCATTATGTTCACATCAAATCCAGTTCCCATTGTGTATGTTTTACCTGCTCCTGTCTGCATTTAAGAGACCTACCATCAGTAATATGCAACAAACATCTACTGCACTTATGCATAGTCTTACTTCATATTAAAGAGCACAAGTTATGGATACTGAAAGCTCAAGGCTGATGAAAAAACTCTTTGACTCCAGCAGAACAAAACAAATAACACAATGCATGCATATACATTAAAATCCATCTATAACTACTTTAAAACCCATAATTTAAAAATAAGCTGGATAGGCCTGCAGGAAGAGACTGGTCTTTACTGCTGATTTAAACTCAAACAGTGTCTTGAGCTGAGGAGTATCTTCCAGCAAGTAATTCCACAGTCCAGAGGCAGAGGAAGAAAATGTCCTCTGGGTAACAGTGAGCCTATTTTGGCTGACTAACATAGAGGTCAAGCAGACCAGCAGCTTGGAGCAACCTCTGGCTGCTCCAGTCCCAGTCACACCAATGACATAGGACCAGGCCAACCAGGGCAACCAGACGCTGCAGGCCCAGATGGGTCACCAGCAATGAGTGCTTTTTTGCACTCCTTTTGTTAGTGGCACTGGCCAACATTAGGTGGTCGCTGCACAGCTTTGGCCCAATCTGGGGAGATTGGCCCGAAGCTGGAGCTTTTGGCCCATGTGTTTTGGGCCATAGGTGTTTCCCAAAGGACCTGAGTGTACAAAGCAGATTATAAAGGTGTAGGTGTGTAGGTGATTTGGACCCAAACCATGTAGGGCCTCTAAGGTAATAACCAATGCTTTCTACTTTCCCTGGAAACTAATTGGCAGCCAGTGGAATGATTTTAATCTTGGTATAATATTAATATTGGTGGAATACTCCTGGATATACCACTAACCAATCTGGCTATTTAGAGGGTCAAAAAATGGAGTACATAATACTAACTTATTATTACTGAACAAGGATCCAAACACATAAATTGAGGAAATCAGGTGCCCAGTTCTATGTGTTTTATTAAGAGAAAAAGCAATTTCAGTTGCAATATAGCCCTAATTGTGAGTATCCATTGTCTGGAATTCCAAAATCCAAAATACTCCAAAATCTTCCATATGATTAACTGAGATAGAGACAATTTTTGTTTCTAATGATTCAGTATATATAAATTTTGTTTCATGTACAAAATTATTAAAAATATTGTGTATAAAATTAGCTTAAGGCTATGTGTATAAGTGAATGTTATGTTTAGACTTGGGTCTCATCACCAAGATATCTCATTACGTATATTAAAACATTCCAAAATCCAAAAAAATCCAAAACACTACTGGTCCAAGCATTTTGAATATGGGAGACTCAACCTGAAGTTATTTTTATAGATGTGGCCTACTTTTGACAACAAGAAAGTAGAGTTCCTTTCAGAACTATGACTATAATGGTGTGTGTGTGTGCAAGTGCCTTCAAGCCACCTTTCAACCTAGGAAGATTCCATGAATTTCACAGAGTTTTCTTAGCCAAGGAATACTCAGAGGTATTCTTTTTTTCTAGTTCCTTCCGCTAAAATATAGCCTACAGCACCTTGTATTCACTGGTGGTCTCCCATCCAAATACTAATCAGGGCCAGCCCTACTCTGCTTCCAAGATCAGACAGGTTCTAGTGCCTTCAGGGTATTTAGGCCAGAACATAACTATAATATTAGCTAAGTATTTTCATGATACTTTGAACTGTAGCTGCAACTAATCGCTTTTTAGTACATAATGGTAGTGAACTACTTTGGGCTCAAAGCTGTAACTACATCAATAGGTTTGTGAAAGGAACCTCCAAGCCCTACTCTGATTGAGATGGATCCTTTCCATTGGATTCACTACAATTCACATGAGGAGCCAGCATGGTATAGTAGTTTGGGCACTGGACTATGACTCTGGAGATCAGGGTTTGAATTCCAGCTCAGCCATAGAAATCCACCGGGTAATCTTGGGCAGAATCATACACACCCAGATCGTGGCAAAGGCAACCCCCATGCCCATCCAAAGAAAGCTGTCAAGAAAACCCCATGATAAGTCCCACTTAGGGTCACCATAAGTCTGAAATGACTTAAAGGCAAACAGCAAACAGCCCAAGTAGGATCAGCATATAGAAAGAACTTGTAGCACCTTTGAGACTAAATGAAATAAAGAAGTTGGCAGCATGAGCTTTCATAGATTTCAGTCTACTTCCTCAGTTGCTTTTGGTTCAAGTTCAAGTAGGAGTGTGTGCTTTCCCAAACTCTCTTGCTTCACTATTAACAGCCCAGCCATACTTGCAGGACGCTGCTGCTTTGCACTTCCATCTCAAATGTATCAAGAAATTATTATTTAAATGTTACTAACTTCTCACACATTGCAATCTACATATTTGTTTTCACCTCTGTCAAAATGTGAAATTCAACCCGCGCTTGAATGAAACCAATCCTTCCTTACAACTGCTTTTTTATTCACTTCAAAAAATGTTTGCCATGACTGAAAAGCAAACAGTTCATTTGGAAACATACACAATGCTTACCTGACCATAAGCAAACACAGTAGCATTATATCCTTCAAAGCAGCCTTCGATCAGTTTGTCTATGCACTGGACGTAAATTTCCTCTTGATGAGATTCAATATCAAACACATAATCAAAAGTGAAGGCTTTGTCTTTCCCCAGGAACACTTGAGGTTCTCCAGGTGTGACAGATGTGCAGATGTGGCATCCTTCAATTTTCTCTTTGGCTAGCTGAGGTCTGATTCTGTGAGGAGACAGGTGGAAAAAATCAAAAGGCTAAGCATTACATCCCTGGAAGCAAACAAAATACATATCTGCTTTTTTTAAAAAAAATCTCAATAAATTAAAAGCATCAGACTGATCAAAACACTACCTTTCACTTCCACCAAGGGACAAGTAGTACTATCCAAATCTTGATATGCTTTTCTGAAGTTCATTTGAATCCAAAAATGCCAGAACAAGCATGTGGCCAGGAAAGGTGTATCCAAGTCTCTAGTATACACCATCTATCTTTCAAATTGGCCTCTTGCTATTCTGAAGTGGCTACCTTAGTTAAAATTACTCAGGACAGACTCTTATGGAACTCAGTGGGACTTTTCTGTGAATGAACAAACATGTAACTCCTTACAGAAGTTATCCAACGATGAAATGACAGCAGAACAGAAAGCTCTCGGTCATTCACACTATTTTTAAAACTGCAGAAGCCTACAAAAGCAAACAACTTTGGCTTGAATAGACTTATCCCTGTAGTAACAAGGATAGGGAACAAATCATTCCAGTTTAGTTTACAAAACCCTAAGATGATGACAAAAAAAGAACAAATAATGTCTTCCCCACCCCCACAGTAGTTTGCAGGTGATAAATATCCCTTTCACATTTCAAAGGGAAAAAACATGTGGCTCATATGGTTCAATACTAGACTAACAATTGCAGCCTTCTTTTTGTAACCCAAATAGCAATTACAGCACTCTGTTTTCTTCGTACTGCAGTTTTCCTAATGTTTCTGAGTATTACAATACCTAACAGTCCTCATTTCCAACTTGACGATCTAAGAATACTGTACAAAATCTTTTAGTCACAATCCCAAACAGAATCAGAATAAACTGATGGACGAATAACAGGCTACATGCAAAAATGCATCAGTGCCAGCTCTACTTATTAGGCAAAGTAACCTCAGGTGGCAGTAAAGTGTTGAAGGAGAGATCCATGTGTTAGGCAGCCAGGCCTTTACTATCTAATACAAGGATTTTCAGTGAGCAGTACACACAGACACACCCTGGAGGACAGTGGAAAGATCCAGGGAGGTGGTGAGGGAAAAGGGGGCAGCAGCAGGACAGTGAAGGAAAAGGGGATGGCAGAGGGGCCTTCAATCAAAGTATGGTATGCAAGAAAGACAAGGGGAACCAGCAGCCTTTAGCACCATGGTGGTGATGAAGGTTGCATAAAACCTCTTTTCAGGCTCCCTTATAATGACTACAAAGCCTCAGTGATCACTTCATGTATGATGTCTCCTGCTCTTTGCCTGCTCACATGAGCTCACTCCTTTAGCCACGTCTTTCGCTAGTAGTAGCAGGAAACTCTCGCAAGCCTTGGGCACAGAGCATCATTTCTATGGTTCAGAGTGGCATCATTTTGTGACAGACTGACTAACTGGAGTGAGGAGTTCCAGCATGTGGCAGTGGGGGAGAAACAGCAGCAAAAAGGAGTGGGACCCTGCTTAACCTTTGTGAGCTTTGCTGGGACTTGGCCAGCAGACTCGAGCTGTGTTGTTGCTCCTGCTTTCTTTCATCTGACAGACCAAGAAAAGAGGTAGCAGAAGAAATTGGGGAGGGGATCCTTGAAGTTGTGTGGGGATGACATGTCTCTGAGGAAGGAGGGGGACAAGTATCTGGGGTTGACTCTTGGAAGGAGTCCTTTGCCTTGGAATGGTTCTTTCACTTTCCTGTCCATGCCAGTCTCATCCAGAGCATGTGGCCTCTGTAAGCCCCCTACACACACACTGACTGAACCCCTCTCTGCTCTGATGAAGAAGAATTAAGAGTCGTTCCTTGCCAGGGTCAAGCTTGTACCCTTGCACCTGATCATCTTCAGTGTAGCAACTAAACAGTAGGCTGAGCTGTGACCGAAAGGCCTCTTGCCCAGACTCACCTTTGCTGCAAAGTTAGCATGGGTGAGAAGCTTCTCAGTTGCTGCTCAGCCAACTGCTCAGTTTCTGACCCAAAGTGATAAGGTGCAAAGGGAGAATCAACCAAGATTGGTTATTTTTGAATATGTAGTAGAAGAGTAGACCTAATATCAAGAAATAGGCTGTTATGCAAGAGAAAAGGAGGCAGTAGCCTCAAAAAGTCTGGGGACCACTGGCCTAAGCAGATCTTCTGCTTGCTTAATGGTAAAGAATGTGTTCTATTTGCTGGTGTTGAAGAAAGATTAAACTGTCTATCCAATTGCTTTTTGTTCATAGGGACTATGGGAGGCACCATCTTGTTTATGAAATTAGACAACAAAATGCCATGGGCTAGCGCTGCTATGCACAATGGTGCCCTGACAATGGCAGACTGCTTTTCTGAGTAGAAGGCCGATCAGCAGGAAATGTGCTTCTCACTTTAACCCATCACTCCTGGAGCTGAATGATGGACATTCATGAGCAGAATTATTCATTTAGAATCTCCAAGCAAAAGAGTGACTTGAGGGACAAACAAGTAGGAAAAAATGGCTGGTGGGGAGAATATCCCTTCAGAACACGGTTCCTCTAAAACAGAACTTCATTAAATCTAGTTCCATGTGACATGATTTTGATAATTAAACTAATATTTGCATTTCAAAACCTTGAAAGAGAAGACTGTTTCTCAACATAGCTGTCTCTTTGTACTCTGGTACAACACATCAGATACCAGACACACTAGAGGCACAATGTTAGTCATTCTGAATTTATTTAAAATAACAAGACACATTTAAGGCGTGTGGGTGCTGTCCAATGAGCATCAATGAATCTTCTGCTATGGCAGCAGGGTTTGCATTTTCTGTAGACTGCAAATGTGCAGCTGATGGCCATTATTCCTGCTCCTTTCTTTTTGTTAGCAAATCATTAACCATTTTAAACATTTTACAACTTATTTCTTATTAACTGGCAACACAGGAAAACATCGAGGTACAATCCTAAATAGGAGAATGGAAAAATATAGCATACTTCATTTCACTTGTATTTCTCACCTGCACTATTTGAGAACAGTGCAGGACGTCCAAAGAGATAAACTGTTCATATAAAAAAAATGTCAGCCCACACAATAGAGTTTAATCTTATTTATAATTTTACTGCTGGTAAACCTCTTTACAAGATGATTTCAAGAGCCTATCCACTCTATCTGCTATAAGAGAGTTAGAAATACCTCACCTCTATTTGTAACGATATGTATTTTAAATGATTATTTAGTCAATGTTTTGTACTGATAGCGGTTTTAATGTTTTATTGAGTGTATTTTATATGAAATTGTAGTTTTTTATCTTGTAATGTTGTTTCTATTGTTGTAATCCCGCCTCAATCCGGAGGGAGAGGCGGGAAATATATATAAAAATTATTATTATATGCCCTGAGCATAATCTGAAATATATGATGAAACGGGAAAACCTATTAATGCCTACTCTTAAGCGAACAGTACTGGTAATTTGAAACCACACACTAACAATCTGCCAGCTAGAAGAACAAATTTTCATTATGGAGGTCTATTTTGCCAATATTAACATTTGTGTAGTGACAGACTACAAATGTCTCTGCTGCACACATTTGCCCTGCAAAATCACTCATTATTTTATGCCTCCAGTAACCTGAAAAAGACAAAAAAGTTGAAGAATACTGGAGGAAAATCCAGTCTAGAATGTACAGCTTTGTCTAGAATACTACAAAGAGGTTTTATGAGGTGATTATTAGTATTTGGCTTGAGCCCAGTTTACCTATGGGAATGCCTCCTCCCATATAACCCTTATAACCCTTCCTGCACACTCAGGTCCTCTGGGAAGAACCTACTGCAGTCACAGAAATCTACACTGGTGGCAACTTTCCCAGAGGACCTTCTCAATTGCCGCTCCAAAAATTTGGAATGACCTGCTAGAAGAGATCTGCCATATTACATCTTTGGACGCTTTTAAATAGGTGATTAAAATGGATCTCTTCTGGCGGGCCTTCCCAGACTACCCTCTGAATAATTTAGGACCACCTGCCCATCCAATTAAGCCCTCTTTATTACTATTGTTATTGTTATTTTAATTGATTTTAATTAATGTTATTTTGAATTGTAGGATTGTATTTTAATTTATCTATATGTGTAGGGGAGGGATGGAGGATTGGATGAATGAGGAAATGTTTTGTATAATTGTATAAAAATCTGTTGTTATCCGCCATGATTCTCGCAGAAAGGCGGGCTATACATAAATATTTATTATTATTATTATTATTATTATTATTATTATTATTATCCCACAAAGACTAAAAATGCCAAACAGCTACTAAGCAGCAGCAAGAGTGTGGGGTGACAATGGTATAGGATCTCTCAAAGACAACAGCAGTGGCACTATGGTTATCACTTCTTAGTATACTCTGTACAGAAGGAGGCATGGTAAATTCCCTTTGAATTACTTTTACCACATAAACCCTATGATGAAACTATCCAAAATGAAACAAGAGAAAGTGCCAAGATGAGATGCCCAGGTCAGAAGGCACTCAACAAGCTACTGGGGTACAGCAGTGGACAATTATGAGTAGCGCTGTGGCTAGTGGCATAACTGGGCTCAGGCCAAAAGGATGTTCTGCTGTTGATATGGTCAGAGGTCAAAAGACAATCTGGGATTGCAAAACACATAGCAACATGGAATGGTCTAGAACATGGAATGTGAGAAGAATGAATCAGGGAACCAGTCAAAGGTGAAAAGTCTATTTTCCCCTTGTCTAGGCACTGTAGATTTTGTTATGTTCTACTGAACTGGTTTCATAATTTCTTTTTTGTAGTTTCTGTATCTTTACATGAGTTCTGATCTTTGTATTATGTTTATATTTAGTCCCATACTAGCTGGTCTGGGAAGGAACAGCCTGAACAGCAAGAAATAAATATTCTAATAAGCTGTAGAGAAAAAAATACTGATAATATTAGTAATACAGTCATCGCTCACGATTTGCAGACTTGGGAGTCCGCAATCTCATCTGTTTGTAAACGGCAAGCAGGGAGGGATAAAATGGTGTCTGTGCCCAGGGCCACTGAAACCAATGAAGACTCCAATATTGGCGTTTTTCCAGATACATGGGGTGGGGGAGGGAACAGATCCTCTGCGAATCAGGAGGGGTGACTGTATATGATTTAGGGATTTTCCCTCTGAAGATACTCGGGAAAGAACCATTTCATTGGTTTTTAAATTAAACAGGATTCTACTGCTGGTTGTACATTTTGAAACTTTCTTATTAGTTTATAGTGGATTTGAGTCTACAAAGCATTATTGTTTTTAGCTGCTTTTAACTGAATTTTGATGTAAACACTTTGTGCTGTTATTTAGTCTGTAACCACACTTTGATCCACCGGGAGAGGCGGGAAAACATAAATAATAATAATAATAATTGTTGTTATTATTATTATTATTATTATTATTATTATTATTATTATATTCTGGTTTTCTCTTTCCCCATTGTCATCTTCTTTGTGCTTCCAAATATCTGCTCTTGAGGATGAGGGACTCCCTAGAATGACATGAGACAAGGAAGCTTTAGGAATTAAAGTATCAGCTTGTCTCAGCAGAAATAAATTTCTGATCATGCTCAACATCTTTGAAACCCAAAACACTTTGGTACAGATTTTTGGCATTGAAAATCCCTGGTCATATAGACAGAAAGGAAGACAGTAGAAACATAATTCTGGTGATGATGATGACGATGACAGTGGCATTGGCTAATTTCTGGCAAATCCACTGATCTCTGCAACTTATGAATAGCAAATAAAACAACTGACAGACATGCTGTCATACTCTCAATTTTTAAGAAAGAGAAATACATCAAAAAGACCTAAGCAGAGAAGCTGGAAAACTACAAGCTGTTACTTTTAATTGGCAAATAGAGAGAGGGAAATACTGTAATCATGGCAATGTAATTTAATTAAAGGAAAATATTGCACTGGAGTAATTGGATTTGTCTGGCGACAGTTCACTTATGCTGCTGTCATGGGTTTGCTTCCCTTAATGAGATTTATTTTCTTAAAGTAATTATCTTTTTAGTGATCTTCCATTACAACTGGCTTCTCTATATATAAAAGGACATACACAAGATTCGTATTTATTTCACTGCGTAAGCATTTTCAAGGCTGCAATATTGCTTCCTTCCTACATTTTTATTTAGGTTTGTTGAACTTCATCTCCATCACTGGGCTGTTACCAATGTTAATTGGAAATAAGTCAAGCTGTGCTTCCCTTCCTGCCCCCAAATCAACCCAAAACAGTCTTTTGGCAATTTTGCAAAGGTCTGCCAGACAGCCCAGTATAGATGGCATCCTCTTGCAGCCTGACAAGATCTTTTGTTTGCTTGACAATAAGAAAGCTCAATTTTGCTCTCAGGAAAACAAATCCCCCTCTCCCAGCAGGTATTCAACTTTCCCTTGGAAGTGCTGCACAAATATACCACATGCAGATAAGAATTTGGGGTTAAAGGCCAGGAGGTGAAACCATACAAGATGTAACAGTGCCTGTATGGCAATAGCACATTACCAAATGTGGCTTGGGCCACTTTCCAATTTAATATTATTTAAATTCTTGTTATCAGAACTGGTCTGCAGAGTGGATTTTAAGAAGATCCATGTTCTTTCCATATTGATATATGGGTAGGAGTACATTTGTACATACATGAATGCAGACACAGAATTTATTATGATTATATCCAACCTTTCTTCCACACAACTTAAACAGGTTTAGATGTTCAAAATCAGTTTTTCATCCAAGAACTAGATGCTCTTATCTGGAACAAAGTGGATGTGCCATGTGAGCAGCCATCAGACCATGCCGGAAAACAAATACAAAGAAAAAAACAATCAATGACTTATGAGACTAAGAAATATGTTTCATCCATCTATCTTTGGAATGTTTCAGGCCTCAAATCAGACACCTACAATGCTGAGAGTATAATCTGTATTACTTGCAAGATGTAGCATAGCCGATATGAGCCCATTCCTGATCCTCCAGCATGAAACACTATGCCATGGTAGTGCTACATGTAGTGACTTTATTTCCATCCCTCCAAAAGTGCAGGGAGGTATAATTCTGTACATACATCTTACAGATATATTTTACATTTAGAAGAGGGCACATAACATAGTTCTAATATGATTGTCTGAACCAAGATTATAAATCAGTTTAAGGTCTTGTTCCTAGAAACAGCACAATTGATTTTGTTAGTTAACTAGACTCAACTGAATTACATGTGGAAAATGGACTTACAGTGCAGTATTTGGGATGACGGATCATTTTCCTCACTAGAAGTGGGGGAGGAGTGCAACAAAGACAAGTGTGAGTAAAGGGAAAACATAAAAGCTGTGGGTCGGGTAGCTCTGACATGAAACAGAATGCCTCAATGTATGGACAAAGCTAGAAATTACCACCAAAAAAACCATGTGAAATTTATAGGGGATTTTCACATTCTTAGCTTTATATGTCACTCATATAGCTAACCCTTTAAAAATACATATAAAACCATAGGAAGATGAGCACATGTACACTTTCAAGCTTTATGATCAACTTTATTTTTCTTGTCCCAAAGGATAACCAGAGATCCTCCTTTTCCAGGACATGTCCTACATTTCAGCCTTCTGTCCAGTGTCACAATGTCCTCCATTTTGAGCATGACTAAGACACATGATTTTACATTTATATTAGTTTTTAGCTTTACTTTTGTCATGTCTTGAACTTTCCTGAATGTCCTACATTTTCAGGTGCCGTGTCCTCCTTTGTGGTTCTGGCATCTGGTCATCCTGCTTGGTCCTCAAATTTCATTCTTTTTCATCCCTTGGCACTGGTTGCTCCATCATCCAACTTTTATAAAGTGTAATATCTTTTGCATGCTTTTCATAAAAGCGCCAAACCAAACTCCAGGAGGAAAATTTTCCCCTCATATTTACTGTTGACTCTTTCTAGGGAACAGAAGCTGCTCTGTTTTTGAACAGAAAGTAGACTGTTCATGCAAGGCCTAAATTGTTATGAGCTGGTGAAATTTAACTATGTAGCGGTGGGGAAGAGGGGAGCAGAATGCCACTTCATTTCAGAATCACAAAATAGTCCAGACAGAAAATTATAGGTTTATCCATACTGTACTTGGATCTGAATTACATTTTTGAACATTCCCAAATAGCAAAGCTTGATTCTAATCCTCTAAATATGTTACTCTCTGGAAGGGCTGGGTGTGGTGCACTCAGCTGGAAGAAAAGGGGTGGGACTACATGCCATCCACCAACATTTTGGCTGGCAGAACTTAACACGCTGCCTTGCTATTAACTCTAGGTTAATCTTTGCCAAAAGCCCTATATTTGTTAAAGACTTTTCGCAAAACCACAGTTTCACTGAATCACGAAGGATGAAATTCATCTCACTGTGCTAAAACATAGTGTCAAAACATAATACATGAATTTCCAAGTGCTCAACCTATTCCGGAGGTAGGACTCAGTCCTTTAAGGATAGGTTCCTTGAAGTTAACTCGGGGAAGATTCACCAGCCCAAAGGTACTAGAGCTACCTACTGACTCAATGAGAAAAACACTTCCAGAAGGTCAGAAGCCTGGAAGTTGTTTTTACAGGATGAGGGTACAAATCTCAAATCTGAAGGCAATATGCACTTAGTGAGTCAGCAGTCTTCTTCCCTGTCTTCCTATCAAATTGTTTTCCTATTGGCTTTTCATGTTTCCAAAGCCCTGAAAATTATGTTGGCAAAGAGTAGCCTTTGAAAAAGAACACAGGTAAGATTGATCTTAAGGGCAATTTGCCTTTTAGAATAGCATAATAGGATGCAGATTCCTTAAACAGGTTCTGAATTAATTCCCAGCTTACCAACTTCATATGGCTGTAAATGAAAAGCTTCAGATATACAAGTCACAAAAGAGCAATGCTACAAATGGGTGCAACTCAGTAGCACAGCACATACTTTTCCTGTAGAAGGACCTTCTGTTCTCTTGTCCCTGCCATCTACAGTTCCAGACTAAGCAAAACAGCTTACCAATACCCTGGAACTAATACCAACAGGGCATCTGGGTCCCACGTCAGACGAAATGTGGGATTTAATAAAAGAAGCAACTTTATACAGGTTGAATATCTCGTATCCAAAATGCTTAGGACCAGAAGCGTTTTAGATTTACTTGAGTACAAAGCCTTAAGGTGATTTTGAACAATGTTTTTCATAATTTTGTGCATGAAACAAAGTGTGTGTACACTGAACCATCAGAAAATGTACATTGTGTACACTGAACTCTCACCTGCCTATTTTGGATTTTGGAGTATTTTGGATTGTCAGATAAGGATACTCAACCTATATATAAGCCTTGTTTCCACAAACACAGAAATCCATTAGCAATGTTGCAAACAAGGAGTTTTGCTGCTCCACCCAAGCTATTGCTGATGTAGTGCTAGAGATTCTTCTCCTTGTTTTGTGAGACCAAGAGGAATTCTCTACCCTTGCCATAGGATGCCTGTTACACAACATTAAAGGGAAATACCACCTGTAAAACCTAGGGCTATAATGCAAAGTGGCATTGTAAACCATGTTAAGAGACATGAAGACTATGTGAATACAGGCCAAACAATTACCAACCAAGTGCACATAGTGTATCATCTACATTTAAATAACTTAGAAACATACTGTACTCTTCCTCTGTTTTGGCAATTAAAAAAAACACACAGATGACTGTAAAGTTTGCAGTCTGAGTCTGGAATTTAACAAAGATCTCTCTTCAGGCTATTTTCACAGTGGGACACTTAAAACAGTATTGTATCTTCCACGTGTTTATTTCAAGGGTACTGGCTGATACACTCAATAACTAGGTATCATTCATATCCTATAACCCACAGTGTTTACAAGGGCTACAAGGAATTCTTAGTGACGTTTGTGAAACTTCCGAAGCCCAAAAATGGTGATCCACTAGCTGAATATTTGTTCTCAGTGTAACTACGGTAGATTTTGACCAATACTGCCCTTGCCTTCTCACCATTAAACTCAAGTATATTTGGGGGTGTCATTAGGTGGTGTGTGGGGGGGTGCGGACTGCACCAGGTGATACACTTGGGGGCTGACAGCACTGCTCCCCAAACAACTGCCTTTTGGCAGACAGGAGCTATGGTGTTTGCCTGAATTCCTTTAAAGCACTGAAGAAATTTTGTGCGTGGGGTGAGTCTCAGTGCAAGGAGAAAGGAGAGGCCCTTAGTTTTTTAAAAAATATATTAAAATTTAATTTATTTTTAAAAAATAAAATTAAAAAATATTATTTTAAATTTTTCTTTAAAAACATCACATATTATCAAATTTTCACTTTAACCACATGATACTATGTACATGTAAAAACATTTCAACTATGCATGTCGTATTGCAATTTAAGGTATAATTTTAATTTTACTAGTTGTTTTATGTCAAAATTGCCAGTGATATATGGGAATTACAATTTGTGAGTAACATGAGTACAAAAACATTACTAAGGATTTTGTATGGTGTAGTATGGGAGGAGGTCACTGGGGGAGTGACACCATGAGTTACTGCACTGGGCAACACCCCTCTAGTGATACCACTAAATACACTGAATTTCATTTCTGAAGACTATTATCCTACAGTTGTCTTCTCTCCCTCTTGAAGCAAAAATATAAATTCAAGCCCACTGCAGAGTTATTTAAAGGTGTATGTTATGGAAGAAATACTCAGCATTGGAACATTAAAAAATCTCATCCATTTTTACCTGAGTTTTCCAGACTTTTTTCTGAGCTCTGGAGTCAAATTCATACATTACAGTGAAGCGGCTTAAATAAGCTACCCTTCCACTTATCCAGATATACTAAATTTCAAGAAATGTTGAAGCTATACAGGACAGGAGATCTTATTTCAGAGGGAGATAAAAATTTATGGGGAAACTGAAATATGTACAATAGTTGCTTATCAAATCTCCTTCAATACAAAATGCATTAATTTATAACACAATACAACTTTATATAGTAACATAATTTATGAAGCAATTTAAATATTTTTATGTTGCCTTTTAGGGTAAAAACCTAGCTGCCATAAAACAGTGGTATATATTTTTACTCTAAGCTCTTTTAGGAAAGAACGTACAGGATAGCAGCCTCTCAACTATAATTACATGTCTTACAGTGCACTCCTATACATTTTTATTCAAACGTAAGTCCCATAGAGTTCAATGGAACTTACTCCAGGTACCTGCAGCCATAGTTTTGTAACAGCACCATTGTGATAATATATCTAAATATATGAGTGAGAGAGAAAGACTTGCACTCTATGCCATCCAAACTGATTTAGGTTTTGCCACCTGAGAAGTAGAGGGGAAAAAGTTGAAAAGAACGCACAACAGGAAGGACATTTATTTGGTCAGGCACAAATTCTGTCTCAGTACAGCATTACACACTAAAGCTGTAGATCATTTTAGATTGAAATCTTTATTATATATATGTGGAGCTAGTATAATCTTTTATTGCCCTTTAGTGCCCTTTGTCCCCAGTCCCCACGAGGCTATGAAGGGGAGTAGCCTTCCTGCATTGATATCCCTCCAGAACATCTTAAGTGTCAACAGAAGTAACATCTGAGACAAATATAGGCCTGTGACTCTGACATCATCACTTTCTTCTCCTGAATGATTTTTAATATCTTTGCCTGATGGAGAAGCTTCTGAGGTTTGCAGAATGTATATTGTGCTTTTTAGGTGATCTAATAAATGTATCACTGTTCCGTGGATTTTTGACAAAGCTGCCCTGAATCTGCCTTCACTAATTCCAAAAACAGGCATAGGTTTTGGAATATATATATATATATATATATATATATATATATATCCCCCTCAAAAACAAAACCTGTCCAGTCCCCTCTATAACTTTTACAATATACGTTTTTTACACTTCTATCGGGGGGGGAAACTTGTAAAATGTGGATTTTGCAAGCTGCAGCTAGCTTGCAAAACAGCTGATACAGCTCATCCCTGCAGGGTTGTTTTTATGCTTTGCACAAGAAGCAAATCAAGAAAAAGATTCACTTCATTCAACTGCATAAAGTGGTCCTATGTTGGTCCTAAGCAAAGGAAATACTTGGCAAACATGGTTAATCATTTTTGCATTTAGCCCCTTTTCTTCTCTAGCTCAGGATATATGGCTGTTAATACAAACTGGACAGATGAAAGGCATCTTTTTCTTGATTTTGCATCCCAAAATCAAGTCTCAATAAAAGCTGATGTCATAGTATCTACATTCACATAACATGAGGCAAAACTGTTCAGATGGTAGGAGGCCTCAGCACTGAAATTTAGAACTAGCAGTAGCCCCTTTCCTTTACACTATTACCAGGGGGATGTTTCATCCACAGCTTTCACACAGAACCATTTCATGCAAAAACAGGCAGAGTCTATGGGATCTCCTTTTTCACTCAAACCCCAGGGCCCACCTAATTAGAGCTACGTGAAAAACAGTTTCTAAGTCAGGCAGAAACCTCTGAGGTTTTCTGTTGTTGCTTCGCTTTTCAGAGTTCTTGGCATGCTGTGTGGCTCCAGAGGGTCCCTAGGGACACAGAAAATTGGTGCCACACCTGCCACAGTTGCCCACCCCAAACTAAGCAACTGCAAATCAGAACTGCAGACTGTAGTGAAACATCCAAAGGTCTGCTCATAAACTGTAGTCTGTCTTCTGCCCACCCCGTTGTCTGCTTAATGCCAAAAACTAGCCTTCAAGGCTTGATATAAATGGCACAGGTTTGTGTCAGTCATGAACACAAGCCAGACATGTATATGGCTGTGTTCAAAATGTGCTCTACCACAACATTCGTACAGCTGTTGGGGAGTGGAAAGGGATAGTTGGGTTACCCTTGCATATCTAACATGGCATGTTTCATGCTACAGAGCTGTCATTTATTTAGATTTTTTTAGTAATTTGTGGAACAATTCTTTCCTTATTCTCACAGCTGCAGCCAGTTCAGAGCTCTGCCAGTCTCACTCTGCTCCAGTTCTTCATACAATGAGGTTAACACCTGATCTTAGAGTCTCGCCTATTAGCTGAAAGCCCTGCTGCAGTTCCTTGGGGACAGAGAGAAAAGTTCATCTCAGATTAGAATTTCCAGGGTTGAAAACTTTTCTCTTTGTCTGAATGGAATTAAATCAACCCCAGCCTCCCCACTTGGGCAGGGGGGGTGTCCAAATCCTGCATTTCCCAGCTGCTGTGGGAAAATCATTAAATGTAAATTATTTCTGACTTGTCTTTATAACAATGTCCACAGAAGCATCTTTAGTAAAAAGGGGAAATAGAAAACTCTATCCTAAATGCAGAGTGATGTTCTTATCTGTGCATTAACTTTCAAAAATAGATTTTTACAAATATTAGCTTTTATGTACACACCTTTAAAAAAAGGTTCTTATAATAATTTATGGTACATGGGCTCAAATGTTGAAGCCTTGACCTTTTAAAACTAAACCTCAATTCTCAGCACTGACCTTTTTAAAAACCTGTAGATTTAACATCACAGTAGCAGTTAGGCCTTCTTGAAAAAGATTTATTCAGATGCTCAGCTTTGTTTTGGTTTTTGCCTTGATAACGTTACATCATCATGATTTACTGCGACTATTATGAAACCCTGTTGACATTTCACTTCTTTTCTTCCTCTAAGCAGAAAATGTGGCAGGACAGGAGACACTCAAACAAGTATAGGTGGGGGGTGGCTGGAAACCTGTTTCCTACTGTGAAAAGGTGGGGAAAGGCCTTTCCTACAATAGACTTGTGGAAAGTTGAGGCAAGAAGATAAGCAACAACAGGCGACTCACGCCTGTCCAAAGTAGTTCACTATGACTGCTGTAGGAAATGAAAAGAGGTGCTAGGCTACATGCAAATCCCATGGTTTGTAAACTGCCCACTTTTGTCTACTTCAATGCATAAAACTGCATAATCCATTATGAAGGAGCATTCAATTTAGCCTACTGCATTTGAAGACTCTGTGAAGTGAAGCTGCTTAAGAGTCAAAAAGATACATCATGTGATGGAGTTTTGCCCACACTGGCTTACTCCATTTGTGTTGGATTATAAACACATCATTCCCTGGAACCATGGACATTGGTTACACATCTGGGACAAGGTGGACATCACCACAGCACATCTAGAAAGGCACCAGGTTAGAGAAGTCATGGATTACAGTCTTAGACCAGGGTAACGGGGTTCAAATGCTTAGGCATCAATTTAACCAGGTTGCTCAGAGGATTTGGAAGGAGAGGGGAAGCATGCACAAAACTGAGCTCCTTAGAGGAAAGGTTGTGTGGGAGGGAGGTGCTGATATAAATACATGGGTAACTGGCATTCACCGTTTGCCAGCAGCTTGTGACTTCTGGTAACCCACTGGTAATTTTTGACACATCATGTTGCATTTCCCATGATAGGCCAGATCTTCTGAGTGAGACTCTCACACAGGCTGAGCTTTGCCCAGCCTTCCCCTCCAGATGTGTTGGACTCCAACTCCCATTACTCTGAGCCAAAAACACTTGTTCCCTTTTCCTGTATAATAAATGTGTTTAAAAGACAATTTGATCTTAGTGCTTTGATCCTAATTCATCAGTCTCATTTTAATTCTAATCTGTCATCTGAAGCATTTCTCACTCTGCCTCCAACACCACAACAAAACCCACTTCTTTTTTTCCTGGCCTCATCTCATTTATAGATTTGTCAAGTATATGCTCCACTCAGTCTCCTTCAAACTTAAAAGTATGAAATCCTAACTCTGTAATTTGGTGCTTGTATGGGCAAGACTGTACATCTGAGAGGAAAAGGCAAAAGACAAGAAGACAAATTACAAGTCTGAAATATTCATTTAATTAATTTATGAGAGACTCATGATGAGCCACAAGAGTCACAAGCAAATATAGTGCTTTTCACTAAAAATTAAATAAGAGACAGTGTCAAGAGTCTCCAAAAGATGACCAAACTCCACTTAAGTATTTATTCATGTAAGGAAGGGAGTTCCCTGTCATTTGAGGATCCAGGAAGCAAGTAAACATTAGCATTCTTATGACTATATGAAGCTCATCCATTGTCAAATCACTTGTCCATCTAATCCAGGGGTAGGCAACCCTTTTAAGCTGGGGGCCGGGTTGCTGTCCCTCAGACAACTGGGGGGCCGAAGCCCAAAAATAAATAATTAAATAATTTTAAAAAAATTAAATAAATAAATAAACCAGGACAAATGTAGGACAAAATTTTCAAATGGAGGGCACTTTTTAATTAAAAAATAGAGGACACACGAAAAAATTTGCTGATTTTTTAAAAAATGTTAAGATAAATGCATGTTTCTGAGGCTTCTATAGACAATTGCCCCACCATGCCCCTCGCGCGAGACGCCAAAGGCCCCGGCGGCAATCGGCGGCAGGACCGGGCTGGGGCCGGTCCCAAGGCCTCGCCGGGCCGCATCCGGCCCGCGGGCCGCAGGTTGCCTACCCCTGATCTAATCCAAAGGAGGCAAACTTCAGCCCTCCACATGTTTTTGACCTACAAATTCCAGTAGCCCTAAACAGCATAGCCAATTATGAGGGATTATAGAAGCTGTAGTCCAAAAACATCTGGAGGGTCCAGACCTAGTCCAGCTTGGTGCCCTTCATATCTTTGGGACCAACTCCCAAGAGACCTTGGCTAATAATCAACCATGAAAATTAGAGCCTGAACTATCAGAGGATGTCAGGTTGGGAAGGCTGATTTAGGGCCAAAACAAATTGCACAAATAATCTGGTTTGAGACTGTTTTAACTGCCCTGGCTCAATGCTAGGGAATTCTGGGAACTGTAGTTTTGTGAGACATTTAGTCTTCTCTGTCAGAGAGTTCTGGTGCCCAATAAACTCCAATTCCCAGGACTCCCTAGCACTGAGACAGGGCAGTTAAAACGGTCTCAAAGTGGATAGTTTCTGCAGTGTGCTTTGGACCAGTGTCTGTTATGATCTCCTCTTGTTGGCAGTGGCTCTCTTAGGCTTCAGTGGAAGACCCGTCCCACTCCTGCTACCTAATGTATTTTTCAAATGCAGGTTTCAGGATTTGCACCAGAATTTTGTGCAGATGGTACAAGCATCCTAACCTATTAATTATCTACATGGGTATTTGTATTCCTCTACTCTTTACAAAGCAAACTGAAAAAAGGATCATAAAATTATTCACAAAAGAAGAGTTCATAAAAGACATAAAACTATAAACAGGAGGATATTGGGGGAGAATTTTTGCACAGTTCTTCCGTTGCCAACCTCCATGTCCTTAGCAATAGCAGCTTCATTTATATACTGCTTCATACCACACTAAGCAGTCTCTAAACCAGTGATGGTGAACCTTTTACACACCGAGTGCCCAAACTGCAACCCAGACCCCACTTATTTATTGAAAAGTGCCACGTCTCTCTGGCTTTCTAGTAAGAAACTCTGGCAAACTCTGTGCTAGGGCAACAGTATGTGTGCACACAGAGAGGGCTCTGAGTGCCAGTTCTGGCATGCGCGCCATAGGTTCGCCATCACTACTCTAAATGGTTTACAACTGTAAGCCAGTTGCCCCCAACAAGCTGGGTACTCATTTTAGTGACCTCGGAAGGATGCAAGGCTGAGTATGTCCTTCACATGCTCATTTTGTGTGGACTGTTGAAACCGTTTAATAGTAAAAACTGTATCCAGCTTCTTCTGGGGGCGTGTGTGTGTGTTGATTTAAATATGTGCATTTTTGAAACTGCACACATTGTTCACACATATCCACTAAAGCAGGGGTCAGCAAAGTGGGTAAAATAAAATTGCTCCAAAATGCCCCTAAATGCACTCTAGGGACTGTGGGGGTCATTTCCACTGCATTTGGACAACCCCCCTGAAGGGGCCACATAGGTCAAAAACAATTTTTGCCAAAAAAAAATTGAAAATAATTTTGCCCCAAAATGTCCTTATGGGGCACGTTTCCACCACATTTTGAAACAAACACACACAGCCAATTTAGGCCCAGGAGAGGCCTGTTTTTAAGTAAACAAAAAATTACTTCTGTCCATTGCCTATTGTTAAAAGGGGAACCTCTCCTGAGACTAAAATGGTCCAGGAAAGCCCAGAAACATGGTGAAAATGGCCCCCAACACCTCAGAGGGTGTTTGAGGGAGAAAGGGGATTTTGTGGGGGAGGAGGTGCAGCCATCCAAGGTGTCTTGGGGAGCTAATGAAGCCCCATATATTTCCACAGTTGCTCACTTCTGCACCGAAATATAATGTACATTATTCACTCTTGAAATATATTCACTTTTCTATGTTTTTCAAATGCATATATAGATGCATTTTTCTGGATGATCCCCCTGTTCCAAGGAGCACATGATATATTCCAAAACAATTTCAAAATGCAAAATATTTGCTTTTTTTTTTCATTTGACACAGATCAGATAAAACTGGGAGAGGGGAGTCCAAAATAGCAGATTTTTTGTGGTTCATCCCTACATAAAACACTTCTTTGCTCTAGAAAACTATGGATCAATTAATAGGTTTGTTCATTCCCTTTCCTTCCCCCACACAACCACAAAGAGCCTGGAAGCTTATGCTTCAACTTTTAGTTAATAACAACTTCCCATATTCACAAAACTGCACCAGAAAATGAAGGCATTTTTAGAGCACTGTACACAAAACCCAAGTTTTCTACAGAGGAAAGAGCTTGCCCACTAAGCCTCCAACTTACAATGTATTTGTTGATTTGAATTTTGCCTTACTTTTCCATTCCAAAAGACTCCGAAGGATAACATCATATTGTGACACTTAAGATTCCATCCAACTCATACACTTCTTCTTCATAGGCACTTTGTCCCACAAATATGTAAAAAGAGTTAACTATATTGTTATTATCTGCTGTCAAGTTAGCTTCCACTTATGAATGAGAGCTCTGCAAGAGTCATGAACAATCCTGAAATTTTGTAGACTCAGAAGTAGGGGCTCCATCACTAAATCAATCCACTGTAATGCGTTCTTCTTCTTTTCATACTACCTTTCACTTTTCCCAGCATTATCGTGTTTTCAAATGAGTAATGTTATCTCATGAAGTGTCCAAAGTATGATAGATTAAGGAGCTTATCGCATGAACTTTAAAACCGGCTCCAGCCTCTGGGGCTAGAGCTGGGACGCAGGATGGAGGCAGGGATACTGCATGCTAAATTCACTGCCTAATCGCCAGCCGCCATCAGCCCGGGTCCAAGCAGTCCCAGCTGTGCTCTGCCAGCACTTTTTTGAAGTTGCGAGCTTTCCGGCTTCTAAAAAGTGCTGGCGGAGCATGGCTGGGAACCAGGTCAATGGCAGGCGATGATTAGGTGATGATTTAGCATGTGATAATACCTGCCTCCAACCCGAGACCCGGCTCCAGCCCGGGAGACTGGAGTCAGTTTTAAAGTTCACACGAAAAGCTTCTAAGTTTATTCATTATTGTTCTAATGAGAGTTCAGGCCTAATTTGCTTAACTAGGTAGCCCTCTATTTAATTTCTGGTCATGAGTTACTCAAGCAAGTTACACTTTATATGGAAACACATATTCAATGCCAAAGATGACTTAGCCTTTCAATACTTTTAAAATCTAACTACAGGTTGAGCTTCCCTTAGTCAGAATTCAAAAATCCAAAATATTCCAAAAACCAAAACGTTTTTTTCATGGGTGTCTGCGATAGGGACATGTTTGCTTTCTGATGGTTCAGTGCACACAAATTTTGTTTTATGCACAAAAATTATTTCTAAAATTACCTTCATGCTATGTGTATAAGGTGTATATGAAACAAGAATGAATTTTGTGTTTAGGCTTGGGTCCCATCTACTAGATCTCAATATGTATACACAAATACTGGTATTCCAAAAGGAAATACTGGTATTCCAAAAAGAAATCCAAAACACCTTTAGTCCCAAGCATTTTGGATAAGGAAGACTCAACCTGCACCATCTCAGTTTTAAGAATTTGGTGAATGACAGTTCACTCTGACCATACTTATTCATCAGACGAATGAAATTGACTCATGATGGGTGATCCTCCCAAATGAGTCTGACATAAGTGCTGCATTATGTTTGGACCAGACACTCTTTGCTTCACCACATTAAGTTTAAAACTAAGGGGGGGGGGGGACATTTGTACATGCTTCTTTTTATCCAAACACAGGCATCATGGAATTGGGGAAAGTGCATTTGTAACTTGCTTCTCCCAAACCATATGCAACCCATGTATAATTATTTCACAGAATCATCTTTACAGTCATCAGGTAATAGCACATGAAACACTCACTCTTTAAATACACAGCTTTTCAACCACAATCCTCCTCTTCAAGATATGCAAGAGCAAGTTTCTATGGGGAATGATTTTAGTAAGCCCTGAAATGTGCCCCCTGTATAAAATACAGCAGGTAAATAATGAATATCATTCTCATTGTCTTCTTTTATTTTCATGCCAATTTTTAAAAATCTGCTCAAAAGTGCTCACAATGTTTTAAATTCTGTATTCTGCAATATACTGATTAATCTTATAGTACAAAGATCTTTTGAAACAGATTAGCCTCATGTGAAAGATGCAATTTGAGCACTGAGTACCTAACTGGTGCTGACATACAAGTCAACTCAGGCCCATTACAGACAGGCCTTAGGAAGCTGCGGCACTTCCGCACCCCCCCCCCAACCCTAGTACGTGCTCAGCATGTACAAAATGGCGGCGGCCATTCCACACGGCTGCCGCCATGACTACGTCACAACCGCGCCGCCTCCAAATGAGGTGGCACGGTTGTGACGTAGTGGGGCTGCGCGAGGGCGCCTAGTGCGCCCTTTCCGCGGGCCCGGAAGGAGCTCTGTTTCAGAGCTCCTTCCAGGTTTGCGTCGCTGGGCACAGCCTTTAGATGGCTGCGCCCAACGACACAGAGAAAGGGGCCAAGTGGCCCCTTTCTCCTCCTCCCCACCACCGCGGGGTGTCCTTGGGGCTTGAAGCCCCAAGGATACCCCTTTCCAGGCCTCGGGGAAGCGGCCTTTTGCCGCTTCCCCGCGGCCTGGAAAGCGGCGGATTGGGGCCTCAGCGGCTGCCGCTCTGACCACTGAGGCCCCGATCCGGCGGGGAAAGGGGCGGGTGCGCCATACTATCTAGCTGACTGCAAATAATGCGCCATACTATCTAGCTGACTGCAAATATTCTATGAAGCTAAAAATGTCATTGTGGAAGAGGCAGCTTACTTTCATTATGGTTACACTTGGAAGCAAGGACATGACTAGGGGTTCCTAAGTCTATCATACATTGCAGCAATCAATGCCTAGGACCACAGCAAAGCTTTTGCCACTAGCTTGGAGCTGCAGACATCTCCAGAAGTTAACAGTAAGAAAGGCTCACTTATTACCCATCTTGATAGCTAATGGAAGTATATTCTTTGGCTGCCCAGTAAAACTCCTGTGAAAAATTATACTCAGTTCTAGAAAAACAGCAGTTGAAACAACTGCTGTTAATGAATGAATAAAGGCATATAGGTTCCTGCTGACATGAATGAGATACATAATGGAGACCTCAGAAGTCCATGTCCCTGACACCTTGAGGGGTCCTCCTCACAGGCAATCTTACCGCTTCCACCAAATGTGGGTTTTTCCAACCCTTATTCCACCAAATAGAAGAGTTTCTTCTTCTGTAGAAATACCTCTCTTTGCAACTGTGGAGATTCCTTTCAGAAAATCCCATCACTGTGGCCAAATGAGGGACTTCTTAACCCACTAAATTCTCAAGAGAGTGCTTTTCCTGGTTCTCATCTCTGCCACCAGTGTAGAGACTTCCTCCTATCCCTCTGTGAGACACCAACTGTGGGGCTCATCTAAATGTCCTCAAGGTTCATATGAAGATTTATGCAACATCAATCCACAATGGAGACCACCCTTCTAGTTTCTACTGTATTCTGAATAGAGGCCAAAGAAAGAAACAGGGAAAACAATTTCTCAGTAATATTCATCAGAAAGAATGTATCATTGTTAATCTCATGAATTTAGTTTAATTCTTCCACCTTGTCTGCTCTGCTCCACTGAATTCAGGACAGAAACTAGAAAGCTTGCTAATTATCCAAATCACATAATAAACCAAGCATGGATGTTCAAATCTGTCACACTAGCATATCAATCAATTGTCAATGCTGGAATGTTCTGAAAGGTTACTTAGCTCATTAAAAACAGCATGCTTTATTTAGTCAAAGCTAATGTTAGCTTGCTGCACAAAAATCCTTATAAATACTCTAATATCTCCAGGAATTGGATATAACTGGTTCAGAATCATCTCAGTCCCAAATCCCCCTTGACACTTTCACTGAAGAGAAAAAATAGATTAAGCATTAAAGTGCCCAAAGCAACATTTAAATTATTCTCAATCTTGTTTCTGCCTGTGTGACAAGGCAACAGATGGAAGAAGTCAGACATTCATGTTTTAATATTCTCAATTATGTCAAGGATGGGCAACTGTGGCCCTCTAATAATTTTGGACTGCAACTCCCACAACACCTCAGCATTGATTATTATGGCTAAGACTTTGGGGAAGTATAGGCCAGAAGCATCTGAAACACCAAAGCTGTCCTCAACTGTAGCCACCCATCAGACAATGAAAAGATCATCTGATAAGAGATCTCTTTAAATTTGTTTTATGTTATTTGCAGAATGCCAATTTGGGTATGTTGTTGAGTGACCCTTATTTGTGTATACCCTTTTAGAAAATTAGAACAGCACACCTTCTTCTGTCCATAATCTAACAACTCATGCTTGTTCCAGTAGTACACTGAAATTTGCGCACTCACTCACAGCATGTGGAGATCATACAAAAGTATTAATGGCAATTCTTTCATCCTAAGATTCTGGTACTATCAGTTTTCACTGTTGCAGTACTTATTACAGTAGGTAAAAGCCTCAGGATGATTGTAGCTGGTTTGTAAGATTTGGAATGACTAAAGATAGTATGTGGGAACTTCCTTAAAGGCAAGGATAAAAGCTTAATAATTCCTGATTTTGTTCTTCATTTGCTTGAATTAGAAGTACAAATCATCACACTAATATTTCATCTGCAAATGGTTTAAGATAAACTAAATCCCTGGATTACAAGAATCATGCATCTGAGCATCATGTATAATTTGGCCCTCAGGATCTTGGAGAAGAAGCCATGACATCAAATGTAACAAAATTACAGTGTCACAGACTTGCTAGATTAGAATGCCATATACTAGATTTCCAGCCTTGATATGAACTACTGCACTATAAAAAGACAGATGGATTGAGAATATAGTACATGCTTATTTCTAGTTCAAGTGTACTCACTCAGCTGGTGCTATAATAAGTTTTTAAAGAACTGCAAGAACATTCTTAGCTGTGTAAGCAAGATGAAAGTAGACTGCTGCCTACTGATGCGGTCACAAACCGCACCAAGTAATGAAGAAGGACCCACCTTTTACTGTGAGAACTACAGTGTAATTTGAAATAAAAATAAAGTAGGAATTCAATCATGCCAGTTTTCAATTATCTTAAATCCTCAAGTGTAACAAGGTGAGTCCTATGAATACATTACCAACCTTAGCTAGAATTCAGGAATTCTCAGTTCACATTTCCCTTGCCAAGTGCCAAAGTAACTAATTTGTGGAAGAAGTGTAGGAGAAACAGAGAATTCCTGATTCTTTCCCTATAAAGTCATACTCAGCTTGCCGATTTCTTTGTTTGTTTTATTTTTACATTAAAAAAATACATTGTAATCAATACAGTTTACAACATAGATTGAAACAAAGTATAACTAAAACTTGACCAAATCCCTCTGCCAAATAATTAGCAAAGTTATCCTACAACTTAAAAATAGTACAGTTGGCCCACCATATTCACAGCCTTGAGACTCATGGTTTCGAATTTTTTGCGAGGTCAAAGCCACTAATGTAAACGTTCCTCCTCCCTTTCCCTGGCTGATCTCTCTTTGGGCAGCCCAGGGAGAAACCAGGGAGGAGAAGGTCTCGGAGGGAGTCAAGGCACCTCTTGCCTTCTACTCTCCAATCCTCTCCCTGGGATGCCCAAAGAGAGGAAGGGGAGGAGAAGTGTCTCAGAGGGACCAAGGCACCTCTTGCCTTCTCCTCGGCGGAGAAGGGGCACGAAGCCAATTAAAGGGGCAGGAGGATGGGAAAAAAGGCCTTGAGATGAACCCCTGCTCCTCTTCCCCCATTCAGCCTTCCCTTTAACTGGCTTCTGAGTGAGGGGTGGAGTTATTTGCAATTTTTTCATATCCATAGGGGTCTCATTCCCCTAACTCCCTTAGAATATGGAGGAAGGGCTGTACAGTCTGCCCTCCCCATATCTGGGGGATCCGTTCCAGAACCACCCACCCCCCGCATACTGGGAAAACAGTGTATGCTCAAGCCCCATACAAAATAATGGGGCATGTGCTCACAGCGGCGTGTCCTCGTAATGGCACAGGTATGTGCCCCATTACTTCTGCTGGGGCTTGCCTTCCGTGTAAGCTCAAAGCTGCGGAAAGCAAGCCCGCCTATGGGGAAAGCTGACTGTATTTGAAAATAGCAGTAAGACTAAAAGTACAGGAAACACACAGAGACCATTAAAAATCATTTCTGCACAACCAATTAATAATCATATGCCTGACTGTATAAAAAGGTCTTTACCTGCCCAGAGAAGGACAGTGTATGGGACAGCCTCCTATGGAAGAGATACCACAGCCTGAGAAAAACCACTGAGAAGGCCCTGTCACACATCCTCACCAAAAAGGCCCTGGGACAATGGTAAGACTGAGAGAAAGCTTCTCCTGGGGTTCTGAAGGCACAGGCAAATTCACATGGGGAGATACGGTCTTTCAGATAGTCTGGAATACGGCATAAACCATGTTGAAAGTCATAACCCACACTCTGAGATGTACCAAGAAATAAGCTGACAACCTAATTCTTAAGAGTTGAAGAGCTCAACATCGATGTAAGTTTACCATAAAGTAAACCTCAATGAGTTCAGTGGCGCTTGCTCTGAAGTAGGGAAGGTGCAGCCTAAGTAAATATTTACTAAGTTTCTAGAATTTCCTCTAAAGCAGATGGGCAACCTGCAGATCTTAGGCTAATTTCTGAGGACCTCAGACTAGTTTCAAAGGCCGTCTGCAAGCGAGTAGTTCACACTTCTGCCATGAGAAATTTGTCCCTTCCTAGGAAGGCAACCCAGGAAAAGATGCTGAGCTGGCAGTCAAAAAGAAAAAGAGATATACTGTAGTCCAATGGTTCTCAAACTTTCCCTCTCTGGGCTCCCCTTTACAACTACAATGTACATGTCAGGGGATCCTCCCACTCAATGTAGTATATGGGATTTTGCCTTTAGTAAAGAAACTGTCAGGCTCCGCAAGAGGGGAACCCACCAATTGAGAACCTAGGCTGTAGTCCTTTACAGGTTAAAACCCATGGCATATCCTTTTGATTTTTCTCTTCTACTTTCTCTTTTGTTTTAATATTTCATTAACTAAAAAGAAGCCAAACTGACAAAAAACAATATCCTTACAATTTTTACCACAACATTTACCAAGTAAGAACATCTGTCCTCCAATGAAAGCCTAAAACTCATCTTCAACAAAGACCAGATGAGGAGTCATTATTCTACCAAGACAATAAGTAAGCACATTGAGATCTAAGATCCTCATAGCATTCTTGGCCATGTCTTTTGTCAATACAGTATCTTTTTTTAAATTAATTCAGCTTTTATGCCTAAAACAGCCAAACAAATTAGTGACCTGAAACATAATATAATTTCAAGTCATATTCATTTTCAGGCAAAAAATTACTCAAAGTGCATATCAGCACTATGTCTTTTGGATGCCAGTGTAAGAGCATGTACTAAAATTGCAGATAGAGTCTCATATTGTTGTTTTTTTAATCCAAATCAGCAAGATTTGCCATATAATTGCACAAGAAAACTTTATTACAAATCCAATAATACTAATTTCAGATTATTAGGTAGTGTGTTGTCTTACTTTTTTTAGATATAAATAATGCCATCATTGGGTAGTGTAGTGGTTTAAGTGTTGGTCTACAACTCTGGAGATGAGTTCATATTCCTGCTCTGCCATGAAACCCTCTGGGTAACCTTGGGCAAGTCACACTCTCTCAAATTTTGCCAAGAAAACCCTTTGATAGGTTCATCTTAGGGTCACCATAAGTTGGAAACAACTTGAAAGCACACAACAACAACAACAAAAATGTTGCCATTAATCAACTGATCATGGTGTAGTGGCTGGAGTGCTGGACTAGGACTCTGCGAGACCCAATTTGAACCTCCCCTCAACCATGGAAACCCATTGGATGAGCTTGGGCAAGTCACACACTCTCCACCTGATTGGAAAGCAAAGGCAAACCATCTTGGAACAAATCTTGCCAAGAAAATCCATGGTAGGGTCACCTCAGGGTCACTATAAGTCTGACGTGACTTGAAAACACACATCAAACACACAACTTGCATTTCAACAATCATGGCTGGTTTACAAAAATAACCGCATCCCCTTTTTGTGTTCATATTCAACAACCTCTTCTAAACATGCAGAAAACAGAGATAAGAAAGACTAACACGTCCAGCACAAAAACATGCTGATCTTGCTGAAACCTGCTTAATGCAGCTGTAGAGAACACAGCAGTTTTGAACTTCTACTAAGATTATGGCATGGGAGTATGGTCAGAGAAAAGCACGTGAAATCCAAGGAGGGGAAATGCTGAGGCATAGTAAAAATTCCCAAGCTACAATCTAGTCCTGCCTAAAGAATCAAAAAACCATTTAAAAGTGCTATACTTTGCAAACATCTACAGACTAAGGGTCCCTTTGCTAATCCCTACATACCCAGGCTTGCCTTGTTTAATGTCATTGCCATGGTGACACCTTTGAAATCTAATTTCACAGTCATTCATATGGTAGTAACTCAGTTTCATTCAATGGATTTTTATCAATGCCTGGAAGAAGACTGAGCTCTAAGATTCATTTAATGTTTCATCTTAAAATCAATTTAAGGAAAACTTCTAAAATGTTGTCAACATGAAAGATTTGAAGGAAGAAGAGCAAAAGAGAGTCTTTTAATGATGAAAATATTGGTCCTTTCAAATCAAAAATTATAATGTTCTCTCTCTCTCAAACACACACCAAGGATACTGTAGGACCAAACATAAATTAATCCACTTAAATAAAACACTTCCTAGTTTTAGTCCAGATTTAAGGCTCTCTTATGTTGACTCAAGATCCAAAGTAGTAGGAAATAGAGATACCAGAACCTGAGATACCAAATGAGGCAAAAGACAGGTTTGAGGGAGGGAGGGTATGGTGTTATAACTGAAAAGATGTGATATACTAAAGGATTTAGTATTTTCTTCTGACAAAACACCTCTTTGGTTCAGGATGTACTCTCCCAACACTATTTCACAATAGAAAATCCTTAGTTCAATGTTTGTTGTCTGCTTAACAATATTCTATGTAAGTCCCTGTAAACACTTTTCAAGCAGACGGAGCACCGGTCTTACAAATGTACTGATACATAATTAAACAACCAAAATAAGTTTTCGTAGATACCATGTTTCAAGTTATTAAACCAACTGATAGAATTCAAAGATTATGGCATGGGAGTATGGTCAGCGATGGTGTAATTTTTAATTAATTTTGTGGTTTATAATGGCAGAATCTTGTCACCACTCCTGGTTTCCCTGAAATATCACTAGTTTCCCTTTGCCCACTGGATCCAAGAAAGCCAAACCCATAACCAGAAATAAAATACCCAGACTCACTACAACAGTATGTGACCATGAGACATCTGTACCATAGAAATAATGAGGGCCACTGAACCCCAATGCCTGCAAGCTAGGGCAAGATTTCCTACAGTCAACCCAATTTGATATCTATCTATGCCCCATCTAAAAATGGCCAAAGACAATCATGAACCATACATAAATTCCCATTGTTTCAGTTCCTTTAATATTCACAGACTCTCATTTGAATCTATATTTGTCTTGGCACAAGAAAAAATGGATTTGTATTGGCTTAAAGATCAATTCTCCCCAGATCTTTATTACTCAAACAGGAATGTGGGGAAAGTTGTCCTTCACACCAACACACAAGCTTAAGTGCCACCAGTACAACAATCTCATTACCCATCGATGCTCAGCCCAATCGAGAGTGGATTTCTAATTTGAGAAGATATGCTCCCACGATGGAAATTAGGCCACTGCTGTCAAACTACCACAGTTCAAACTATTACAGTGTGCCTAGAGCACAAAGCAAGAACTAGGAATGTGTGCAGAGCCAGTAACTCAAGCATACAACCTCACCCATATGCTACATATCCAGTCACAAAACAGGTACATGAGTCTTCAGAAGACAGGCTAGAAAAAGGCATCCATTTCAAAGATGACATACATGAATAACTCTTAATTTTCTAAAAAGTCTTGTTGTTTTCCATTGCTAGTAAAAAGACCCCAAGACAGTGAAAACAACAATGTCTGGGCTTTGAAAATAACTAGCCAAACCAAGCCTCCCATTTGCATAATGAATTCCAATTCTGTGCCCAGCCATTTGGCCACAAGGCCAGGGGCCCTTCCCTTTCTGCTAATTTACCAGTATTGTTGTTGATAACCACTTTCAAGTTGATCTTGACTAATGGCGTCCCAGTGTATGAGACATATCCAAGGCTCCTTATCCTCCACTGCTCTGCTTAGGTCCTCTAAATTCATGTCCATGACCTCCGTAATACAGTCCATCCATCTACTTCCCTCCACCTTTCCTAGCATTATTGTTTTTTTCCAATGAGGCAGCCTCAGTTGTATCATCCTGGCTTCCAGAGAGATTTCTGGCTTGATAACTAGGACCCATTTGTTTGTCTTTTTAGCTGTTCTAAGACCCATTTGTTTGTCCTTTTGTCTTTCACCAGTATGCTCCTTGCCAATGGACCTTTCATGACAGTAATCAGCAGAGTCGCCTTGTTCCTTTATGCATGGTCCCTATTTGGGAGGGCAAGAAGGAACTGTACAGAATTCTCTGAGCAAGTTAACTAAGAGAGAAACAGTATATTTGTGTCATTTAAAAAAAAATTGTTACCATACCAAGCAGCTTACAGTCTGGAACATAATTAGACCACTGTTTCAGCTCCAAATCTTAGAGGGATTTAATTCCCTATTGAACAAATGTGTAGTCAGGTCTCCAAAAGGATTATATACAGCAATCCCTTCTCCATTGACTGATCAATAGTCTGATCCAAAGGACACAGTCATAAATAATACTTCACAAGACAGAGAGGGCAGAATGGTAATTGAATTCTCTACATTTTTAATCTGAATGGAGCAGCAATCATTATCTGTCTTTTCAGTTATTTTCTCTTATTTTCTACACTTTCATTAACTCAACTCAGGCATTTAACCATTGATAGATAAGCATCGCATAAAAATTCAAACAATATGATCCCTCAGCAAATAAATGTTTAAGACACGATACACCCATTTCTATACCAGAATGAATACACTGACTAGGTGATTGTCACAAACCACATTATTATATGGATCTTATCACCAAAGTACACAAACATTTGAGACATACACAAAACAGCAAAGACAAAGGAGCAGAATGTTAGGGAATTTACTCAACTGCTCTGTAATAATATTAGACACTGGACAAGGAAGAGCTAGATCATCTTTAGAGATGTTCCTTTGTTGGCATCTATACGCTAAAATAAAAGAAAAAGTAGAAGTAAATTTAAGGCAAGTCACACTCTCTCAACTTTAGAGGAAGCCAATGGCAAAGTCCCTCTGAAGAAACCCCATAATAGGTTTGCCTAAGGGTCTCCATAAGTCAGAAATGACTTAAAGGCACACAAAAACAAGGACAGCCAGATTTGCTTAATAATGATTTCAGTTTGAAAAACGTATTGAAAGTTGTGCTTTCATACCTCTGTAGAAATAGCACACACACTAGAAGACCAAGGGTACTGTCCTTAGCAGTGTTTCCTTAAGTTCAACTGACATCAACTTAATGCTAAGTAAAAATGTTCAGGCCTCTCTACTTCATTTTGCAGAGTGATCAGTCCACGTGTTTTCACAGAGTCCCAATTTATGGCCTTCCCAATATCACTGAACTATAGCTTGTACTACTGGCTAGGCTGGTTAGAGTTGATGGGTGCTGCAGTCCAAAAACATCTACAGGGACACAAGGTACTAACTTCTGCTTTTAACTGAACTGCTTGATGATGAATCCAGACTCTCTCTCTCTTTCTCTGTGTGTGTGTGCGCGCGGCGGTTTTCTTTGGCAAGAAATACTAAGAGGTGGTTTTGCCAGTTCCTTCCTCTGAAATATAGCCTACAGCACCTGGTATTCTTTGGCAGTCTCCCATTCAAGTTCCACTAAGTACAACCCAGAACCCACCCTGCTTAGCTTTCAAGATCAGATGGGATCTGGTGCCTAGTTTAGGGTATTTAGGCCCTCAAATCCAAGTTAGTCCTCATCTTTTCAAGCCATGTTTCCATCATTAGTGGCCATCAGGTTCTCTGCTTTCTTCCCTTGCAATATTGATGCTGCAATTCAATGCAGTTACTAAGGAATACATCTCACTTGAGTTCAGGTGGAGTTACTATGCAAGCAAGCATAGCAACAACTTTTTCTTAGCAAACCTGCACTGGATTATACGGTTAATCCTCATGGCTGCCTTCAACTGTTTTTATGACTGTGGGCATTTCTTTTTAAATGGAGCTATTTATATATTTAAAACCAATATTTGTGGTCTATTGTGACTTCAAACACTGCGGCTTGTTATGTCTTTCCACACTGGGGGAAGATCATTTTCCCAAAAAACAAAGATTTCCCATAATTTATTAGAAAGGAAATAAACTGCTGAAGCCCTGCCTCAAGCAAATAACTGACCATCATTCTAAGATTTCATCCAACATCATTCACATAGATTCAAACCTGCCTCCCTGCATGCTAGATATCTGCCTTAGAAAAAGAGACATGGAAAGCAGGAGGTTTCAGGGTGCTAAAGTCTGTACTTGTTTACAAATTATGTATTTGTACAGTGTGACTGCAGAATTGCAGCAACTACATAAGCCAGATATGTTCCTTGTCATTTTACATCCAAATGCCTGTACATGTAAATGTCAAGAAATAAAGAAAACAGCCAAGTAAATGCAATATGGTGTAGTAATTCAGAATACTGAATTAAGGCTTGGGAGATGCAAGTTCTACTCCCAACTGGTAACTCACTTTTATCAGGTCACTAGTCATTCTCTCTCAGCCTGACCTACCTCACATAACTGTTGCAAGGAGGAAATTGTAGTGGAGGAGAGCTATGCCTGCCACCTTGAACTCACATGAAGGGTGAGGCAAGATAAGTAAGAGCTTGAGGTACAGGTTAAGTATTCCTTATCCCAAGCATCTTGGGACTAGATGTATCCAACCTACAAGGCAAGAACAGGGGGGGGGGGGGTAAACTATTAAAGGAAATGCAGTTTAACTAAATATAAATATAAATATATTTACTGCACTGAGAAAGGAAGTGCTCTTTCTCCATGAAAGAGATAAAAATTTGATTACTTTTGTAAAATATAGCCTAAAGAATTGATTGTGAACAGCATGTTAGTGTAAAACCAAATGTTAGAATGGAAGATAAATCCATTTGAATTCATAGACAAAACATTTTTTATTTTCCAGCACTTGTTATCAAATGATTTGGCTATCCTCTTAAAGGCCCTCAATTTTCAAATAATTACATTTTTTAAAAGATGCTCTTTGTTAAAGAACTAATGGATGCCTGGAAAATGTAGAAAAGTATCTTTCCCACTTTGAAAATCACAAAGAGAGCTTTCTATGGATCTTTTTTAAAAAAATTAGAAGGTCATAAGAGTGAAATATTTTGATATGTAGGAGTACGCAGTTCTGAAGCAGGGCCTGCAAGTTACAGCATGCAGATGCACTTCTGTCTGTGAGCCCTTCTTGAGCTCACTCTTTGTTAGAGAAGAGGACCAACGTTAATAAAGTAGTTGTCTGAGACCAATAAAAGATATTGCAATTAAGGTTCGGTTATTTTTCTTTTTAGACACTTCAGAAAGTAGCGGGATTTGTTTTTATTTATGGCCATTCACAAGTTTTTGTTCCTCTGCTGCACTGGTAAAACAGTAGCAAAACTAGTATGAACACTGCCAAGTCTACAGTGACTCTGGCCAAGATCACCGTATTATTTATATTTCTATGTACTGATGTATAATTTAAAGACCAGTAAATTATTTTTTCCAAAACACCACATGCAACACTTACTGTGCTATCCTGAAGTAGTGACAAAGAAAATGTTTCAGCTTTTCCAATTATTGCAACCCTTAAGCTATCATCTTGCACACTAATTATTTCAGAATATTGTGTATAATTATGGGGTAGTGAACAGTGTACCAGATATTCCTGTTGAGTGAAGCATGAGAGCCCTGAAAGGCTTTTGGCAAATCATCCTAGCAACTAATGTCCAACTTGTCACAATAGTCATTCACTGTTGTCATTCTCCACTGTAGGAGCATAGCTTTAAATTATGAGTTGGTGATGAGCCATGACAACATTCAAAGAGTTTGCTACTTCCTCTGTGCCTTTGATCAGGCACAAATTCTCAGGTATTATGTTTTCTTGTTATTATTATAAAGTTCTTGTAGTGTTATTCTCATGTTTAAAGTCTAAATTAGAGGATAATATTTTGTGGGGCATAAATAGAGAAAAAAAGAAAGAAAAGATAGACTTGATTGTAGTTACCGGTATCCAGGCATGTCACTATAGGCCAGGGTGTGGGTTACAAAGTATGACACCCTAAAGAGTGGTGACACCGCTGCTCCCCAAAGATCTTCCTTTTGGCAGAAATGGGCTGTGATGTTCGCCTGCATCCCTTCAAAACACTAAAAATATGGTGTGAGTGGGGTGAGGCTTAGTGGGAGGAAAAAGGAGAGGCCCCAGGTTTTTAAATAAGTTTTAAATTTTAAAAATTTAGAATTTCTTTTTAAAAATCATTTTAAAAAATCGCATCTTACCAAATTTTCACTTTAACCACGTGAAAATATGTACATGTAAATACATGTAGGCTATGTGTATGATATTGTAACTTAAAGGTATAATTCTAAATTTGCTAGTTTTTTAATGTCACAACTATTGCCATTACATCCAGTGATATACTAGGAATTATGATTTATGAGCAATATTACTACAAAAACATTACTAAGAATTCTGTATGGTGTGCTATGGCAGGAGGTCAACAGTGGGGGTGTTACACCATGAGTTACCGCACCAGGTAAAGCCATTGCCAGACTGTTAAACATAACTAAATTTCCCCCTCCCCTACTGTGCATGATATAATTTGTAAACTTACAAGGACATTGGATTTTCTAGTTCAAAAGTGAGTTGTCCAAGTATCCAGTTCTATTTCATTTTACGGCCTCTGAGAATCCCATGAACTAAGCGACCAAGGTCTCCTTTATACGTACACAGTGCTAATGTCAATGCCCTCTAAGTGATAAAGTCTCATACCTTTGAGACAGATATGAATGTTGGAACTACTTTAGTAATACCAACTTGGATGACACTCTCTTACCTTACCATAATCACACCTATTATGTTAACTATCATGACTACAGAGTCTTCGGATTTGTAGTTGGGTGACTTCTATCAGTCCCAGACTTCTCTCAATGCCTCACCAAACTACAAATCCCAGGATTCCATAGGATGGGACCATGGCAGTTAATGTAGTGCCAAACTGCTTTATTTTTGCAGTGTGGAAGAGGTGATAGAGGCGTGCATTAGTTTATCGCCTAGCTATCCTATTTTTGCACCAACTGATTTTTCCCCATGCTCTTCAAAGGCAACCTTACTGTAATATAATCAAAGCATGGATGCTTGCCAGACTAGTCTGGCTAAATAGAGATACAACATGAGGATGGGGCTGATTATAAGAGAAAAATAATCCAACTTCCTGACTAACAACAAACATGAACAAGGAGTTATTTAGATTGTAGTCCAGGTAACTGTTTAAGTAGCAGCAGTAACAGCACAGAGATCACAAAAGTATCCTATGGCATGGATCTAGGACAGTTCCCACATTAAAGCCACCTTGCTAGTGTATATTAAGAACTCTAGATTATTTATTGCAACCGCTGAGCAAACAAGATCATATCCTTTTCATGAATTTTCACTGGAAGATTCTAACCATTACTACAAAAATCCAGATATTCTGCATGGCTCTACTAGGATGTTTGATTTGAATGACAGCCCTCTCCCCATCCCATATCACAACTTGGGGTTGAATTCCTCTGCTATTTAAAAACAGCTTGCCATGCAGCAGGAGGAACTACTGTTAGAAACACAGATTCAAGTCCTCTGACATGACCAAACTGTTTGCATATTTCTCTGGACCACAGCCGTAATTGGTTATGCTGCTGTTGTGTGCCTTCAAGTCACTTCTGACTAATGGCAGTCCTAAGGTGAACCTATCATGGGGGTTTTTTGACAAGATTTTTTCAGAGGTTTGCCATTGCCTTCCTCTGAGGCTGAGAGCCTGTCTGGCCCAAGATCAGCCAGTGGGTTTCCATGGCCAAGCAAGGAATCGAACCCTGATCTCCAGAGTCGTTGTCCAACACTCAAACCATTACACCACACTGGCCTATCTCGATAATTGGTTATACTGTGTCTAATTCCCTTGTTCATATATACTGCAATCTCCTTACATACAGTATAATGCTCCAATGCAAACTCACTGTCTTATAACCAGATTATCAGAAGTAGCTCTTCTTCCAGTATGTACCTAGTCATGTGCTAAAATCCACTGAGCAGCCCTTTGGGGGTGGGGTGGGATATACATCAATATTCAGGAGTAGGCTACTCCTTCCCAACTGTGACCAATCACATATGATTTTCTGCTAGCATATTCTTTGGTCCATAATAAGAATGGACAATACACGTGCAATATATTATATTATGTTTAACAGAGGTGATCATCCTATACCAGCATGATGCATTTCCTTTATTCAACTACTGCCCAGTTGCAAAGTCAGTAACACCCTTTGCGGATTTTTAAGATAACGCATGTGAATTCCACGACAGGTTGCATGTGAGATCATCGCATCATTTTGAAAAGAAAGGCCTGCAGTATTCATCAAGTTTCATCTCACTCTTCACTGGGCGTTGCCTTTTCATGCACCAGACTAGAAGCACTGCCAGACTCTCATGCAATGCAAGCATTATCAAATGCCAGTAATCCAATTACATCCATCCCTCTGCACCCCTCACATTTGGCTTTTTCTGCAGCCTTGTCAATGCAATGTATGCAATACCATTCTACAAAGCCACAGTGAAAACTAAATCCCTCTCTCATGGTAAATATCCCAGCTGCATCATAATGCCTCACCACAAAGAATACATATTATTTGTTCCCAGGATCTTTATTTAATACAGTTCATTGTCTGAGACTGACAAACATACAGCAAGAGAGGGTAAAACACAGCCCTCCACATGTTGCTGAATTCAAAGCTGTATTAGTCTGTAGGATCAGTATGTAGAAAGATCTTGCAGCACCATTGAGACTCAGGGGCTGTGCAGAAGGCCCCTAAAGGGATGTCTGTCTTCGCCAGATTGGGGCTGTGGCAACCACACGCTGTGGCCCCAATCCTGCCTTTCCGCAGGGCAAAAAGGAGCCACAAAAAGCAGCTCCTTTTTGCACCCTGGACAAGGAGACATAGTCACTGGCCCCACTGCTTTCATCTAGACGCAGTACCAGAGAAGTGCAGTGACACCTTGCGCCATGTGGTGTGTCACACACTGTCACGCTGCACCGGGGGCAGAGTCAGAGCATGCGTCGTGTAGATGCCACACCCCAACTCAGCCCCTAGGCCGGCCAAAGATGCTGGTCTGCACAGCCCCTAACTGAAAAAAGCATGAGCTGCCAACTTCTTTCTTTAGTTAGTCTCGAAGGTGCTACAAGATGTTTCTAAACTTTTACTGTCAGCCTTGAGAACCTCACTGGCTATGCTGCCTAGGGTTGATCAGACATACAGTAAAATGACAGCTGGAGGAGCACAAGATTCCCACCACTGATGCACAGTCTAGTGCGACTCCAGGCAAACAGGGAGTCCATAGGATGTAAATGTAGTACCAGAATAAGCTTCTTACTTATACTCCAATTTCACAACAATATTTGGGGGATAACTTGATGGGCCTACAAGCTGATGTGACATCAGCATTTTTAAGGTATCGCAAACCTTTGCTCTGATATAATAAGCAAACTTTAACTTCACACATGCAGGTTTTAGGTGAAAACTAGATATGCATTATGGTTCCAATTGGAAATGTCTGTTGCAATTCACCTGTAGCTTGATTTTTTCTTCTCCCACACTGACAGTTTCATATATTTTGGTGACTCAAACAGAAGGGAAAGTTTATTTGGATGCCATATTATTATGCATGGTTTATCTAGTTTTCTATCAAATCTTGCATATGTGAAGTTAAAAGTTTGCTTACTATATCAGACCAAAGTGCCTCACAGAAAGCAAAGGTGTGAGAGAGTCTTGTCTCCATACATGCAAGAACCTGAAGGATTACCTTCTCAAGTAACTTTGGCAGGTAGCTCTGTAACCCATTTATTCATGTCCAAAGCACCGCTAGAGCAAAATGAACACCATGTAGATGTGTAACTGGAGAATTAGCACTTCATTAAGTGCTTCATCTGTTTGAAGATTGCCAATGAAAAAAATTATTAGCACAGAGAAACCTCTTGGGTAACTTTGGAGAGAGGCAGGAAATTGTTGGCACAAGCCTAGCTGAGATGCAGGTTCTCCCATAAATGCTTTATTATTTTTTTAGTCCAGTAGAACAATGTTGCAATTTCCCATGTAAAACCAAGGCACTTGCTCCCTGAGACTTTTTGAACTGCAGCTCTACAATCCAGTTATAGCCCAATTTAACAACCCAAGACTGCAACAACAGCCATACTGACCAGAATAACAGTTTACCACTCAAGGGAATGACTTAAAAGCATCACATTTTATGGACTGTTGGCTCGAATCATTTAGATGTTTAAATCCAGGACAGGAATACATTCAGTGACCATCTTGAATACCATAAGAGAATAGGCCTCAAATGTAGGTTTCCCCCATTCCTTTACCATTGGTACATCAGCCCTATAAAATAGCAGCCATTTCTCAGACACAGCTGGGACACCCTTAAACACCAGATATTAAACCATGAAGTATCTGGAGAAAAGCAAATTCCTCCCTCCAACAGCTGCAAGCAGAGCTGTGTTCTGCTCTGCTTACAATATCTCAGCTCTCCATTTTCCATCCTTGTTTCAGAGGTCCACCTCTAGCCAAACCTCTAGCTGTATTCAGCACCCTTCCAACATCTCAGCTCACCAGTAAACCTGATTTCTATCCCTTTTTTGGAGCTCCACCTCTAGAAAAACTTCAATGTTCACTACCAGCATCTCTGATGCTGAAGGCTGCTCTGCCTTCAACATCTCAGCTCTCCAGAAAAGCCATTTTCTATACTTGTTTCAGAGTTTCGGAGGTCCACCTCTAGCCAAACCCTTCCAATATCTCAGCTCTCCAAAAAAGCTGTTTTCCGTCCTTGTTTTGGAGGCCCTCCTCTAGCCACACATTATTTTCCCCCTTGGTCTGCCCATGGAGATCCTTCTGTCAACCACCGAGGCTGTTCCCAGTTCTGGAAGAAAGGCGGTGAGTTAGCAAGGAAGTGTTATTTCTGAACCACAACCAACCTGTCAACATGGCCTGACTGGGCTGCTGGAGGACAAGGCACAGTGAAGGGCCGAAGAGAAGGGCTGCACCCACACTGCAGAAAGAATCCAGTTTGACACCACTTCAACTGCTGCATGGCCCCGTGTTATGGAGTTCTGAGAATGGTAGTTTGTCCACTTTGGTGCCACAACGAATTACCATTCCCAGAATTCCACAGCCATGACAGTTAAAGCAAGGATCCAAACCGGATTATTGCTATAGCATGGACACAGCTTGTCTCCATCCCCTTCCCTTTTCCTTGTACCTTCTCAGGCCAGACTCCCAAGAAGTACCCCCCCCCAAAAAAAAAGAATCCATTCCCAGAATTCCACAGCATGGAGTCACCATTACAAAAGTGGTATCAAGATGGATTATTTCTGTGGTGTGCTTGTTTCCATCTCCTTGCAGCTTCTCAGGCCTGATTCTCAAGAAGCACAATTATCATATCAGAAAACATGCAGGGAGAGCTGTGTTGGCCATTTAACAAATCCAAACCAAAAAAATCCATTAGAGATACCTTTAGGGGCCAACCGAAATGCCCAACAGATAGACTTGTTGCTATCACAACATATCACGTGGCTTAAACCACACTGCAGAAATAATCCAGTTTGAGACCACTTTAACTGCCCTGGATGAATGCCAGGGAATCCTGGGAACTGTAGTTTTGTGAGACATTTAGTCTTCTCTATCAGAGAGCTGTGGTGCCACAAGGAACTACCATTCCCTGGATCCCACTGAACCAGGGCAGTTAAAACAGTCTCAAAGTGGATTATTTCTGCAGTGTGGACCCATGTGTCACAATGTTAAAGTCCCCAATCCTCAAGTGCCTTACCTGACAGCCACCCTGACAGAGCTCTCCTCTTGGCTGGCCGACATGCTTCCAAGGTGGGGTGATTATTAATTATTAATTATTATTATTATTAAGAGGAGGAGGCACAAGGGGAGTGCCAGACAGCCCCCTGGTTTGGAGAGGTGTCTCTTCTCCTTCTGCTTCTGCTTCTCCTTCTTTCTCCCCAGAGAGCCCTGGAGCACAGTGGTGTCTTTGGGTGGAAAGGCTTCTCCTTCTCCTCCTCCTCCTTCTCCTTCTTCTTCCCAGGGATTTTGGAGGCCCAGGGCTCACCTCCGTCGCCTCCTCCCCCTCCTGCTCTCTCCAGCCATTTTAGGTGCCTGAATGGATAGGTAGCAGAGAGGCAGCAGACTGAGGCAGAGCTCTCCACTCCTCCTCCCCCAGCCAGAAGCTGGGTCAGGGGCTCCCTCGCAGCCCCACCGACCAGGCCCTGCCCTCTCCTCCTCCTGCTGCTGCCCCCCAGCAGACCCCCAAAGCAGGCAGCATCCAGCTCTGGCTCTCCAAGCGCCAGCAGCAGCAGCAGCCGCAATGCGTAACCAGCCCAAGCCCCTCCTGCTCTCTTGCTCTAGTTGCTTCTGCTGCTGCTGCTGCTGGGTTCCCAGGCGATTAAGGCGGCTGCTTAATGGGGGCGAGGCGGAGCCAGCAAGGCCAGCTCGCCCTTGGCACTCAGTGGCCCAAAAAAAGGAGGAGGAGGAGGAGGGAAAGCAGGAGCGCGCAAAGGAGGAGGGGAAAAGAGTGGGAGCGCGCGCGCGCCAAAGCCCACACGTGAAAGGAGGGAAAACAAACATCTCCAACAATTTGGGGAGTGTTAGGGGTGCACACCTCACCAGGTGACCCCCCTCAGAAGGGAAGGGGTTCCACCCCACTTCTCCTCAGACACTGACCCTTTGGCAGAAAAAGGGGAGCTGAGGTGGCATTCACCTGCTTCCCTTCACAGTGCTTTAAGTCACAGTGGTTCTCCACCACACTTTAATACACTTCCTCATGCTGTGGTGACCCCCCCCCTCCCCCAATTGTGGTGTCTCAATTCCTAAGACCATCGGAAATGCACTCATCCCTCCATATTTGTGGCTTTGATATTTACAGATTCAATTATTCATGGATTGGATGAATATGTTCTCTAGGAATATCGAGGTCCTCCTAGATTGAAACTCTGTGGTCAACTTTGAAAAGTTGCACTGAAAGAGCTAGAGATTCATAGAGAGAACACTCCACTAGGCAGGGACGTAGCCAAGGGGGGGTTTCTTGGGGTCCAGACCCCCTCCCTTCCATTAGAAAAATGAATAGTGTGTGCTGCTGTGCCGCCGCACCCAAGCACCATTATAATGGTGGCACTTAGTCTTGACCCCCCTTCCTAAAATCTTGGCTACGTCCCTGCACTAGGCATTTGTAGCTCCTCCAGTGCAGTTGTATGGTCAGCGTCTGTCGGACGCTGACCACAGAGTTGCACCGGAGGACCCAGTGATTCGTAGAAAAGTGTCCTCTCAGGTAAAAACATGGTGTTTTCGTGATTTGCGGTTTTTCCATATTCACGGGGGTCTTGGGCCCCTAACCCTAGCAAATATGGAGGGACAAGTGTATGTGTTTTCCAATGGTCTCCTGTGAAAGGGTCGTTTGACCGCCAAAGTTGAGAACCACTGCTTTAAGAGATGGTGGGAGTGGGGTCAAGCTCAGTGGGAGGAGAAAGGAGAAGCCCCCCTCAGGATTTTCTTTTTCAATTAAAATTTGAAACTTTGAAAAAATATATATTAATTATTCTATTATTGTTGTTATTATTATGTTTATTTGTATAGCGCCACAGGCATTACATAGCGCATTACAAAGGAGAGAACAACAACAATCCCAAATAGAAACAAAAGCCTGCCTAAGGCACACAATCTGAAACCACAAACAAGATGATAAAGGGTGTATCTACACTGTAGAAATAATGCGGTTTGACACTGCTTTAACTGCTATGCTGCCATCCTACAGAACCCTGGGATTTGTTGTTCTGTGAAGTGACAGGACTCTGGCAGGCAAGGATAAAAACCTTGTAAAACTACAAATCCCAGGATTCCACAGGCTGGAGCCAGAGCACTTAAACTGGTTTTAAACGCCACTATCTCTACAGTGCTAATGCACCCCATGGGAAAGGTGCTAAAAATTGGAAAGAGGGGTATAAATAAGATTAAAATTAATAAAATATGACTATAACAAAGTTAAAAACAATGTGTAAATCAATACAAATAATATGTCATGAAATACACAGTTATAAAACTAACTTTAGAAACTTTAAAAGCATCACCTTTCAAGCCAATCTTGACTACGTCTACCTACATAGAGAGCTCTTGTAGCACCTTTGAGACTCACTGAAAGAAAGAAATGGGTGGCATGAGCTTTCCTAGACTTCAGTCTACTTCATCTGAGGAAACAGACTGAAGTCTAGGAAAGCTCATGCTGCCAACTTCTTTGTTTCAGCGAGTCTCAAAGGTGCTACAAAATCTCTCTGCATACTAATTCTACAAACTAACATGGCTATATTTTTGAATTCTATGTCTCTGTGAATACATTTAGGTTTGTGCGTATGATATTGTAATTTGAAGGTATATAATTTTAATATTGCTGCTTGTTTATGTCACCACTGTTAGCGTTATGTTCAGTTGCGTATGGGGATTAGGGTTTACAAGTAACGTCAGTGCGGGGGGGAGAAGCATTACTAAGGATTCTGTATGTATAGAGATTGTGTAGCACTTTTGAGACTAGCTGAAAAGAAAGAAAGAAGTCTGTAGCATGAGCTTTCATAGACTTTAATTTACTTCTTCAGATGTTTATGGTGGAGGGGAAGCCAAGGACAGACAGGAAGGCAGGAGTTTAACTGAAGAAAACTGAAAAAGCATGTTGCCTACTGCAGGCCCAGTCAGCATGAGTAGAACCCATGAGCTCTACATGAAACGTAGTTTGCAAAGGGCTCCCCACACATAGGTGTGGCAATGGGAGGAGGTCAATGGGGGGGGTGACACCATGAGTTCCCACATCGGGTGACACCAACCCTAGGGATGCCACTGCCATGCCGCCATGTCTCCTGGAAAGGAAGAGGGTTTTCCAGATGCTTTACCTTTCCAGCAGTGGCTATTTCTTTATCATCATCATCATCATCATCCTCATCGGCATCACTAGAGTTGGTGTCACCTGGTGTGGTAACTCATAGTGTCAACCCCATTGACCCTCTCCCATTGCCACACCATACAGAATCCTTATTGATGTGTGTTTTTATTTTTGGTATTGATGTTACTCGTAAATCAGAATTCAATTATATCCCCTCACTGAACGTAAGGACAATAGTTGTGACCTGACTAGTAAAAAAAAATTTAAATTACCTTTAAATCCTAAATAGGTTCATGTGATTTGGCAAAAAATGATTTACAAAAAAAATTAAAAGAATTTTTAAAAATTAATTAAAAAAAACCAATTCATTACTGCTGGTTCCATCCTTTCATAGGTCAGTAAAATGAGTACCCAGCTTGTTGGAAGCAATTGGCTTACACATTGTAAGCTGCTTAGGGAGTGCTAGCTCACTGATAAGCAGTATAAAAATGTACTTGCTATTGCTATTGCTATAATATCAGTGGTAGAGTTAAGATTGTCCATTTTCCCCATAGGAGAGAATGACAGCCAGAGCATATGCTCACCTCAGGCTGCACATTCTGGAGGGCAGGGAGCAGCAGTGAGGTGCTGAAGGAAAGAAAGAGGTGTGTACAGCATATATATCCTGTTTGTCCTGAGATTCCTAAACTGGCTGCTGGCCTGGGAGCAGTACACAATTCACACTATGCAATTAATGCACTGTATGACACTCTAATTGCCAGGGTGACAATTGCCTATGGGATCTTTAGTTTGGTGAGGCACTGGGTCTGCATCTGCACTGCAGAAATAATCCAAGCTGACACCTCTATCATGGCTCAATGCTATGTAATTTTGGGAATTGTAGTTTTATGAGACTTCTCTGTCAAAGAGCTCTGGTGCCACAACAAGCTACAATTCCCAGAATTCCATAACACTGAGCCATGACAGTTAAAGTGTTGTACAACTGGACTATTTCTGCAATGCAGATGCAACCAAGATCTCTTTGACTGAGAATTCTAAACCCCCCTCCCTAAACTGCAGGTCCTAGGCTTCCATAGGATGTTGCCAGGGCAGTTAAAGTGGAATTATAGTACTGTAACTGTGCAGCATGAATTGTGTACTGGTTTCAGAGTAAAAGGGCACATATAGACAACACTCTCCTATCTTGTGGCTTGTATTTGAAGTAAGATTCAGCCACCAATCAAGTCTGCTACTGATATGAGATGGAATCAGGTTTCTCTCTCATCCACCTCAGGCAGCAAATATTCCTACATAGCAGAAAAAGAAGGCTCTATAATTTATTTTGCAGGCATTTGTGATTAAGCAGAGTAAACTGGTTAGGCTCAGATCTGAGGTGTCATGAAAGGGATGGAAATATTTTGGTTTTTATTGCCAGGCTCTTCTGTTGTTTGTGCCAAGATAACTGGGCTGGCTTTTGGTGCTATGCAGTGTAACAGGGTGGGCATGGCTACCATTTGCTGCTCCAACACTGAATGAAAGTTAATCTGCTCTGTGCCCCTAGACGCAGGATTCTGTGCCCCTAGATGCAGGATTGGGTGTCTTTCATGGTCATTAAAGTAAGACAGCATGATGATGAGAGGAACAAACACCTAAAGTCTAAAAGACAGTTGGGCAGTTTAATGATTACAGCATAATATGGCCAAGCAATCTGATAAAGAGGAACAATGGGATTGTGAAGGATTAACCAGAACTGTGGAAACTTGCCAGGAAGGCAGGAAGACAGGAATTAGTCAATAAACTGGTTTTGGGAGATGTTGAAAGTTAACCCAAAAGAAGATGCTGGTTAAGCTATGCTTGCATTTTAAAATGTATAAAAGGTTTGAAGAAAGACAATGGGGTGTGACAGTCTTGGAATTGCCATGTAGGCAGCTGTCACCCCGTACGGAGAATAAAGGTGTGCTTATTTTGAGCTACAGTTGGACTCTGGACTTTCTTTGTTGCTGGGTGCTCCAAGGACCCTTCCGGCATAGGTTGGGAGGGCTTACTACCCTCCCCCTTCATTTTCTGGTGCGGTTGGCCGGCAAGTGGAGCACCCTTGCCTGAGAGTTTCAGAGGAAGGTGTTAGCCTCACCCAGCTGGCACGACCCCGGCGGATGACGGTGACTGCTGTACGACGAGAGGGGCCCCACTTCTACTTGACCGTTGGCAGCTTTCCCGCTGTCCTACGAGGACGTCTCAGCCAGAGGTGCCGACTTTTCAAGTGGCCAAAATAACCGCATAAAAAGGGAAGACCAGCGCGCTGGAGGAGGCAAGTATTAGTGCACATTGAAAAGGGAAATATTGTTGGGAGGTTTTTGTGTGTTGAGTGAGTGATTTTATAAGCCTAATCACGATTCCTGTGAGCCTGCCGTCTGCGCAACCGGGGGCCCAGGCTGGTGGGTTGTGAGTCAAGCAGCTACTCCCCCATTTCCTTCAGTAGCTGTGAATCCCTGTTTTCCCTGTGTGTCTGTTGATTTTGTACCGCGGTTGGGTTATAGTAAAAGAAAAGTCTAGACTATAGATTTGGAGGGACATAAACCTCAGGAGCAATTGCATAGGAAGTCGGACTAGGTGAGGGTGCCCCAAGACCCTAGTTTCCGCAATGGGGGGGAGGACAGTCAAGAGGAAAGACTCCCCCAGAGAAAACAGTAGAAAACAGTTGTTAAGACAGGCTAGTGAGGGTGGGTGCCTCCACCCAAGACCTAGTCTGCAATAAGACAGACTAAATGTAGTCTGCAAGGAAAAAAAAGAAAAAGAAAAAAAAAGGGTTCAAAAAGGCAAGACGTCTTTGGATTGTATGCTAGCAAACTTTGGAGAAAAACACTTTTCGGCAGGCACCGAAAAGCAGGGAAGTTGGGGAAAAAAAAAACAAAAAACCTTTTGTATGTTAGAGTGGCCACTTTTCCCTTTAGATTCCCCCTGGCCAGTTATTGTGTCCTTGGACCTAGAACTTATAAGGAAAGTGTTAGTCTTTACAGCAAAGTACCAATCCAGATCAATGCTACTACAATGCTACTACAATGGTACAATGTTGTAAAAGAAAATCTGCCATGGACAATGTTGCGTGGTAGTTAAAACAGAAAAACCTAAAAGTAAAGAGACAGAAACCAAGGCCTCCACTTTATGTCCCGGTCTACCCAACCTTACCTAAGGAGGAGGCTATAAGACAATTACCATTTAATGAAGAAACACCACTAATCCATTTTGATGAGGAAATGCCCCCATTGGAAGGGGAAGAAGAAGAAAGGCCAAAGAATAAAATTGTTACCAGATCCAGTTGCTGTTGATGAAAAGGACATTTCCACATAAACAGCCGAGTCACATACATGTCCCCTTTACCAGTAGAGTGACCTTTTTAATTGGAAAACAAGCAGGCCACCATGGTCTGAGGACCCGACTGGCATGTCCACTCTCATTGAAGGAAAGAGGATTATCCTGATAGAATAACTCCCAAACCAAACAAAAAGAAGGAGGAAAACAAGCAGGAGTTTTTTTCCCCCTTAGAGTAGTCACTCAAATGGTTCCAGTTGGAATAACAGAGAAAGGCATTCCAAGTTATACTATTCAAAGTACTTATCAACATGTACTGTTCACCAGTAGTGAATTATTAAACTGGAAAGTAACCAGATCCCCATGGTCAGAAGATCCTACTGGAATGACCACTTTAATTGAAGGCATCATGGGCACCCATATGCCCACCTGGCTTGATATCCAACAATTGTTAAATGTTTTATAAAGTCTGGAAGAGAAAACCATGGCATCAACTCAAGCCAGAGAAAAAGTAGGAAAAGACTATACCAGACCGGAAGAAAATAAGACCCCTTTTGTCAACCTATTGGAAGAGACTAAAGTTTATACAAGCCATTGAATAGCCCATAAGTTCTAAAATGCTCCTAGATGCCCAGTACCTTTGAAATAGACTTTGCCTGAAACTAGAAATTTGCGATGAAATTTGAAAAAGCCTATGTCCGTTTGCTCTGAGGACTGTGTTTAAAAATTTTAAAAGGAGCAAACAGAAGATAAACCCAGGAGCATGGGCAGAAGAAAAAAAAGAAGATTAAAAGCCTGGAGTGTTTAAAATGAAAAATGAAAGATGGGTGTTAGAATAATTTAAAAACACCCAAATGGACTGTGTATCATATAAGAAGAAAAATCACATTAATGAAATACCAGTTTGTGTGAAAAACACTCCTGTTAAAGAAAAATATAATCCCAATCTGTGTGAGTTTAAAGGAAATATTATTATTATTAACCCTTATTTATAAAGCACTGTAAAGTTACACATACAATGTACAAACAACAAACTTCCACAGATTGAGTTAGGAAACAACCTAAAGTAACAAAGACAAGCTTGAGATTTGGTTGTGAAAGCAGCAAAACAACCACATTTAAAGGGAAAAAGTTATTACTCACAAGAAGCCTTTGGATTGTGGGAATCCAACTTGAAGATGAGTGTATGCATAAGAATCCTGAGAGAGGAATCCTGAGATATAATAAATCCATTATGCAGAGGACAACAAAATAAAACCAGTGGAATAGGACTGCTAACAGCTTTTGCAAAACCTTACTGAGCAATTGAAAAGGAGACGTTTTCTTCTAGAGAATGAAGCCTTTCTCGGCGCCCCTTTCCCTTGCTAGTGGAGACCAGAAAGGTACTTTCAGTTCCTCAAAACCACAGATGTGTGTGGTACACAGGAAACAAAGAAAACATGAGGAAGAGACAGAGTTCTTGCAATACCCTGAAAGTAAACACTGAGGAGTTAACAAAGATTAACTCTCCAGAGCATAACAAGAGTGCTATTTTAATGAAAAAGGAAATGAAGTTACCATTGAAGAATAAGAGTGTTTGGGACTGTTAGAATTTTGAATTTTGGGGGAAAAGGACACTGTTTCATCATTTTAGCATTTTTGAGTTTTTGGAGGTTGTGATCCTGACTGAGTTTTAAATGTTTTGTAACCAGACCTGAGAAGATTTGGTAAAACCATTGAAATAAAGATTGTAAGAAAGGACAGAGAAATGATCTAGGAGAAGTCGTAGAAGGATTAAGGAATGTCCCAGCCTTAGCACACAGAAAGTTTATAAAGGAAAAAGAGAGAAGCGAAGGAGCAGATGCAAGAAAAAGCAAGTTGACTGGCCTAGCAGCACTGAACCAAGAGAAGAAAGGAGGACGACATGTCCCACTGGACTGAAGAGGCCAGATGAGAGTATGTGGAATGATGATATATGAGGACGAGGAGGAAGACGTGGACTTAGACAAAGAAGGAAGGGAAGCCATGAACTTAATGTTAGTGCCCCCCTTCTACCCCGCTTCCTAGGATGTTCCTGCTATGGCAATGAGAGATGCGGAAGAAGAGGATTAGTGGGAAAAAGAAAAGTCAGAAGTTTGTTTTGAATTAACCACAAGGAAGGAGCTTCCATTTGAAGTTATTGGAAGAGTAAAAGGATACATCCTCCCAGATTTATTAGTATGAATGCCATCCCAACTTGGCCCAGAAGTTGTCAGAAGAGACACTGAGATAATTGAATGAATAAACTTTATACATTGACTGGCTCTTGAATATGTGCAGAAATGCCACAGAGGTTGTGTGATTAGAGCTAAGTCAAACCCCTGCAAGAGACCTATGCCACAGTCTGAAGTGGTACTTGAAGAAAAACTGTCAGGAAATAGGATTGGGGTGGACACGGGTGTTACCAATGTGTTTGTTAGAAATCAGATGTACACCAACTAGAATGTTAGGATTGTCATCCTATGAAATGGTTTATGGAAGACCCCCCTTGAAAAATAAAACAGTTAAGAGGAGATGTAACTATTTTGGGAAAACAAGTTTTGATTAATGAGGTTCAAGCATTGGGAATTGTGTTACACAAACTGAATCAATATGTGTGTGGGGGGGAGGCAAAGTACCCTTTCCCTTTTACTGCGCTACATTCTTTCTCTCCAGGAGAATCTGTGTGGCTAAAAGATTGGGAGACCACACCTTTGGGACCCAGGTGGAAGGACCATTTGTGATTTTGCTGATGACTCCAACCGCAGTCAAACTAGAGGGAGTCAAGCCTTGGGTCCATTATACGAGAATCAAAGGAGACGACACCACCAAAGATCCTGAGTTGCAAGTTACTTTGGACAAAGACAATCCATTGAAGGTAAAACTTAAAAGGTTTGCAGGTTCCAGATAGAGGAAGGGACAGCATCGCAACGTGAGCCCCCCTTCCGAGGTCATGATTCTAAGATCAGCCTCGAAGAACAGAGGAGGAGCTATCACCGGGATAGTTCTGAAAGAAAGAAGGGACATTATAAACATTTAGGAACACAAACCACAAATTTATTTTGGCCAGACCTACCAATTTGTCCCCCATCATCACGATTCACTTGTTTCACAAGTTCAACACATGATTATTTGGTGTATTGTTATGATGTTTGTATTTCCTGTAGGATGTGATGGAGAGTGGGGACAAAACAGATTTCACCAAATGGTGAATAATATTTCTAAGGAATTCAACAGGAGCAGCTGTTGGATATGTTCACATGGCCCCTCACATCATGGTCAAGGTTGGCCAATCACTGTTTCAGCAACTCTAAACTTGACAGGGTGGAATGTAACCAAGATATATTTTGGAGTAGGAGATCCCTCAACATTTGATAAGGCACAATTTTCATTAGAGCAGAATGACAGGCCCCAGGCAGCTTTATGTGTTTGCCATTTTCAGCAGTCAGAAATGGTAGAAAAAACAATATGGATGGGAAATGTAAGCATGGGATATGGCACTAACGTGCTGGTAAGACGTGCAAACTTGGGAGATTATGATAAATGCAATCTCACTGTACATTTGAATAATAGCGAGGTTTGCACAGGATTGCCCTATCCCTTAAGTTGCTCTATCCAAGGTAAACCCACTCTATTTGGACAAGTAGGAAGCCATACACTTTTGGGGGCCCTGAATAGACAAATGGGACTACTTGCTGGCCCAGGTAATTGGATAGGAGGGTTGCCCCCGGGTGTATATTGGGTTTGTGGACAATGGGCAGGAAAAATATTACCACCTGCATGGAACGGTACCTGCACTATTGGAACCCTTATGGCTAGTGAGTTGAAGTTTCACCCACAAGATCAACCCCCAGTAGCCTGGGACCGACAGTTTGGTTGACATAGACATATGTTGAGAAAAAGGGTGTATGATGAAAAATACAGATATGACCCTGATAACACATACCTGACCGAAGGGGAAAGATTTTCAGCTATAGGTATGCCTATGTTAGGTGTGGCATGGAATATAAAACAGCTCAGGATCCTGTCATACCAAATGGAAAGTTTAGCCAATCGATCTGCAGAAGGATTGGAGACTCTACAGAGAGAGGTAAACTCATTGGCAGAGGTTTTGGTCCAGCATAAAATCGCACTGGACTATCTGTTGAGTCGAGAAGGAGGATTATGTATGTGGCTAAATATTACTTGTTGTCATTTTATTAATGAGAGTGGAATAATTGAGACGGATGTAGAAAAACTGCACAAGATAGCAGAAAGTGTGAGAAAAACATACCAACCAACTAGTGACTGGTGGTCATGGATAACATCTTGGCTACCAAATCTAGGATGGGTAAAAGGCATAGTCATAACAGGAGTCCTAATTTTGGTAATAGGACTGGTTTTATGTATGTGTATTCCCTGTCTAATGCAATATATGCAAAATATGGTAAATAGGATGCTTAATGTGGCTGTGACCAAAGAAATGGTGATTTTAAGTTCTTATCAGAGGACCCCCAGTAATTCAGGAAGAAATTCGCCAGAAGAGAAGGAGTTCTGGTAGAAGCAAGACTGATAGTGTTACTCGTTGACACAAGTCACAAGAAAAAAATGGGGGAATGAGAGGAACAAACACCTAAAGTCTAAAAGACAGTTGGGCAGTTTAATGATTACAGCATAATATGGCCAAGCAATCTGATAAAGAGGAACAATGGGATTGTGAAGGATTAACCAGAACTGTGGAAACTTGCCAGGAAGGCAGGAAGACAGGAATTAGTCAATAAACTGGTTTTGGGAGATGTTGAAAGTTAACCCAAAAGAAGATGCTGGTTAAGCTATGCTTGCATTTTAAAATGTATAAAAGGTTTGAAGAAAGACAATGGGGTGTGACAGTCTTGGAATTGCCATGTAGGCAGCTGTCACCCCGTACGGAGAATAAAGGTGTGCTTATTTTGAGCTACAGTTGGACTCTGGACTTTCTTTGTTGCTGGGTGCTCCAAGGACCCTTCCAGCATAGGTTGGGAGGGCTTACTACCCTCCCCCTTCAATGAGAACTGGTTTAGAGACTGGCCCAAAACATTTCATTGCCTGAACTGCAGGACAAGATGCATCCTTCGCTCTCACTCACTCTCTTATACATGCAACTCATATCAAAAATAATCTTACTTTGACTATGGTGATGGGACAGTGACCTCCAGCACACCTGAAGGCATGCTTAGGACTCACAGCTCTCTTCTCCTGCAACCCTAAGACCTCTGCAAAAGAGTGGAAATTGTCTAGCCTTCCAGATAGCACTTTACATTCTATACCACTTTATAATGAACTCATCACTCAGCAGTTTACAGTCTGTAAACCTGTTGCCCCCAACATACTGGGTACTCATTTTACCAACCTACAAAAGGATAGAAGGCTGAGTCAACCTGGAGTCCTGTGGAATCGAACTCACAATGTTGTGGCTACAGTACTGGCATTTAACCACTGCACCACTAGAGCTCCTTCCAAATGTTAGACTGTAATCCCCAGAATCCCTAACCAGCGTAGTCAGTAGTGGGGAATTTTGGAAGTCACAGTGTGAAAAATGTGAAGGGTCACAAAATTCCTACCCTCTAGCTTTTGCTGACTGTAGAGATGTAACAATCTCATAATCTAAGATAAGATGATGAAACCACCCTATTAGTGGAAAACATAACAGACTTGGAACATTTACTAAGGACGGTCAAAGAAGAAAGTGCTGAGGCAGGCTTGCTGCTGAACGTAAAGAAAACAAAATAATGACCATCAAGGATCTACACACATTCACCCTAGATAACAATCTATAAATTTAAATAGTTATATCTTGGATCAAACATTGATCAGAATGGAGACTGCAGTCAAGAAATCAGAAGAAGACTAGGAATGGAAAGGGAGCCATGAAGGAACTAGACAAGATTCTAAAGTGCAAAGAAATACCACTAAACATTAAAGTTCGAATAGTCCAAGCCATAGTATTTCCCATCACCATGTATGAATGTGAGAGCTGGACAGTGAAGAAAGCAGATAGGAAGAAAAATCAGCTTATTTGAGATGTGCTGGAGAAGAGTGCTGAGGATACTATAGACAGCCAAAAAGACAAATAAATGAGTTCTGGAACAGATCAAGCCTGAATTCTCCCTGGAAGTCAAGATAATCAAACTGAGGTTGTTGTACTTTGAACACATCATGAGAAGGCATGTCTTATTAGAAAAAACAATAATGCTAGGAAAGTTATAAGGCAATAAAAAGAAAGGAAGACTGCAAGCCAGATGGCTAGGCTCAAGCAGGGAGGTCACTGGCCTAAGTCTGTAAGACCTGAGCAGAGCACTGGAGGATAGTGAGGCTTGGAAATATCTCATCCAGAGGGTTGCCATGAGCTCAGGTTGACTTGAGGGCCGCTAAGAAGAAGAAGAAGAAGAAGAAGAAGAAGAAGAAGAAGAAGAAGAAGAAGAAGAAGAAGAAGAAGTGGTGTAAAGAATAGCCAGAAATGTTCTTATCCTTGATTTAAAAGAGTGCCTCAGCACAACATAGCAAAACATCAGGATATCCCCATCAAGAAAATGGTCAGCCATTGCAAGATATGTCACATATTAGGATGCTTTGCAAATAATAATTCGCAGAAACCCCCACACTGGTTTTATACAGAAAACAATATTTTTGCACAAAAAAACCAGTCATTCTGTGCAAAATATACTATATTCTACACGTAACCTTTTTGTTTTGTTTTTTTAAAAAACTTTATTTTTGCAAAAACAGTTTTTCCACAAAAGGTCCCAAGATGTAAGACACCATTTTAAAAATGCACAAATACTATCACAGTCTTCCCCAGTAAGGAGAAAACCTTTGAAATTATTAATGTTTGCATGTGAAAATGAAATAAGTAAAGATTTTACATCCCTAGTTACCTGGCATCACAGCCCTGCTTAAAATTACTTTGGAGGCCCAGGTAGGTTTGGAGACCATCATTAAATGTTATACAAATAATAAATAAACAAATTAAATGTTAAATAAATAAATAATAAACGAGATACTAGATGAAATAAATAAAACACTTGGATACTTAATACAGAAAATCTGATGTCCTTGAAAGCATTATTGTGGACTAAAAAAGGGACATTTTGTTATCAACACTATTTCCTGAGTCAGTCTACTTTGTCCTGAAAAAGGGTAAGGCTGATGCTATCTGTCAAATGCAGTCATATTTGGAGGAATGGAGTGTCCTGCCTGCATCACTTCCTTGGTTGCTTCACAGATAAAAGCAAAGGTTTAAAAGGGTGAATGTGAGTAGACATGACCCTGTATTCATAGAATCTTGGGCCTGTTACAGACTGCCAAAATAAAGCTGCTTCGGGTCTCTTTGGAGGTATGCTATTGAAATGATGCATGGGTCCTAAGAGTCCGGAGGTCGCGCCAAAGCCACACTCCATTCCTAAGCACTGGAGGGCAGCTTTGGTGCAGCTTCCGGATTCTTAGGATGCACGCATCATTTAAACAGCATACCTCCAAAGAGACCCGAAGCAGCTTTATTTTGGCAGTCTGTAACAGACCATAGAGTTGGAAGAGACCACAAGGGCCATCCAGTCCAAAATTTCAGGTCTGGATGGGGTTAGGCTGATGGCTGCCAAGAAATGTGGAATTTTTTTAATGGATTTGAAGGAATATAGGGATGCAGTTCACCCTGTCAGGTGTTCAAGAGAGGGAAGGAGTTAAAAATATAAAAGGCAATAAGAGCCAAAGAGAATTTTCTATTTTCATATTGGCACTAAGCAGTATGTTTAATCCACTGCCTCTTCTTTGGTGGAACCTCATTTTTATCTATAGTAACAATGAAAAAGTGCCAAAGAATCTACACCTGCAGCAAGAACATAAAGAACCTTAGGGCATTTTACAGTGTAACAAATGTAATGTGGCATGAGTATTAATAGGCAAGAACCTACTTCCATCAGATGCAGTAACTTTAGCTTTATTCTGCACAGATATATTCAAATGTAAGTCCCACTGCATGTTGTGACACACTTACACTGGTTGCCATAGGACTGCCAGTCTTGGATATTTTCACAGGTGTCTCCAGAAATCCCTAGCACTAATACCAGAGAATCGTCAATGACCTCTTTATCTCTTCATGTAGTTAGCATTATCTGTGGTCATCACCAATTCCTCCTGTTATAAAATTCACCATCCTCCACACCAGATGGTGCATGAGGCCCTGGCCACTCACCTATTCCACAGTTAAACAACTCTGTGTAATGGATAATGCTGGACAGAAGATTACCATAAGGTGCTTTAAGATAAGCATAATAACTAATAGGTAATGCACAACATGTACAAAGGCTGAAATCTGGCTTTCAGTTATAATTATATTCCCTTCCCTGTTAAAGCATCACCCATTTTAAAAGGCCAGCTCTAACTGTTGTATACTTTCAAGTCATTTCCAACTTACAGCGACCCTAATATGAACCTATGAACAGGTTTTCTTGGCAAGATTTGTTCAGAGGGGATTTGCTTTTGCCATCCTCTGAGGCTGAGAGAGTATGACTTGCCCAGGATCATCCAATGGATTTCCATGGCCAAGTGGGGATTCAAGCCCTGGTCTTGAGTCATAGTTGAAACCAGCTCTAATAAAAATGCATAATAAATTAAATTATGGAGAGATGATAGCTTACAATAGGCCTGGATGTAATGTCCATCATCTGCATTAGTGTCTTGGAGCCAGAGGCTGTTAGTCACATTTGTTACATTCAAAACTGCATTGCAGTGAGATTTTAGAGCCAAAATACACACTCCTTTTAATAAACACCAGGAGCTATGGCAGTACAGTATTTTTCTTATCACAGATAAGAGTCCTGATATGGACTGAAGGTGAGGGATGAGGACACAGTTGTAATCTCCATAGAAAAAGGTTCTCATCTTCCTTCACAGGAATAAACTAGCCTGCTTTCACCCCCATCCCCCTGGTCTTTTTTTTAATATACAGACTGCTCAGGGCAAAGAAGCCCAAGCAGCCAAAAATGCATTGGTTTAAAATATCTGCATTGGGGAAAGTATGGTGCAAATTAAAAGATTTGTTCATGTAAGGCTAGTTACCTGCTACAAAAAAGAAAAGCCAAGAAATTGGCATTCTGTCCAATATAATGACATAGTATAAAACAGCTAAATGCAATAAATCAGGGCAAACTGTTAGAAGTTTTGGTGTTAGATTAATTGTAATTGTCTGTCGTTAAAAAAAAATAGCAGTCCTATGAGGATCAACATCTGATTAAGACTGTTATGTTTAATATCTTTCCACAGTGCCATTTTCCTGATTCAAATCTGCTCTTTGCCCCCAGAGTAAAACGTACAGTTCAGATAGATAGATAGATAGATAGATAGATAGATAGATAGATAGATAGATAGATAGCTGTTCGTTTTTCCCACTGCAGCAACTTTGGGAGGGGACTTTGGGGAAACCAATGGTGGAAGAAAGAGTTAGGACTCCCCCTGCCCCAGTGTCATATTCCCATTTCCATTCCCTATTGCAGTAGCTGTTGGTCAAAAGAAGCATTGTTTCAACCCAGCTTTTAACTCATTCAGTATTTTGAGATTGCTAACTGGAGGTGGGGTGAAGATTAAGAAGTAAGAGGCAGTCATTAAGCTCATTAGGCAAGGCTACCAAGAGTTTCTGTAAAAGAGTCCTTAAACTTCAATAATTTCTCTTTCATATGCCAGCTGTTTATGCAGAAATGCTGTTATATAATGGTATACATTCTTTCCAAACACAATGTATTATAATGTTCTTAAGGAAACACTTTAAGCTCCTAAATGCATTTATTAAGGGTTCGCTGGAACAAGTGCCTTTAGGATTGTAGCCAGAGTTAATGTTTTCACTCTGTACAGCTTACATAACACTTACTGTTCAAAGATCTCACGGCACTTTACAAATATTTATTCCTTAGGCCTCCACCTTTATACTGTACCTTTTTTAAAATAAAACTGCTTAGATTCACATGCTATAGCTCCATTATCATAAGCAGATACACAAAGTATCGTGGATTTCATCAGCTGAAATGAACCAAGCACAGTTCTTCCTCCTATGTCTTTAAAAAACTGCCCAATCAATCAACACAAAATAGATCAGATTAATCAGTTTCACTCACACTGTTTACATACCAAGGATGGTATCCATAATTGTATCTCTATATATGAGTTTTACTGGTAAATAAATGTAGATCAAATCCTCAGATGCTTTTATCAGAAGCCTATAAAATGCAAGTAGCTGTACGAAGCAGTGTGCAGCTGTAAAAGGAGAACCTCTATGTGCAATATGCAAGTGGCAAAATTTTAAAATATTTATAGTGTAGTATAATCAGATTTTTATCAGTAACTTCTGTTTTGGAAAAAAAATCCACATTTCTGGTCCTAAATATATGAGGGGTGCAAAAAGCCCACAAACACAGCCAAATAGTCAGTCGAACCATCAGAAGTTTGGGGAGATGTCCCACTTCTAGATTTGCAGGAAATTTTTGATCCCCCAATTTTTGGCCACAAGTTCCTCCTCTCTGCCTTAAATCTGTAACAGAAAGAAAACAAATGCAAACCATGCATGGACATGCTGGTGATCTTCTAACATCAGTCATCAAACCTAAATGAGCTGCCAAACATACCAGTAATAAATTTAATCCCAGGAATTGCACAAGAATCTTCCCAGATAAACAAATTCTAATGTAATTAGCTGCCCAAGTGTGCCTGATAAAAGAAAAGGGTTAACTATTTAAACTCTGACAACTTGAAAAAAATTGTCTTCCATTGTGAACTATAAATACTGGTTTTATGGTGTTCACCTCTAAAAGAGTTGTGGTGAATCATCCCATGATGACTAGTATGACTGATTCATGTGATGTAAAAAGTTGCTGATCAGTAACAACCAATTAAAATTAAAAGATGCATCTGTTTTCCTGTTGCATTTAAGTGCAATTTGGTTCTTTCCATTCAGACCATTATAGACAAATCTCTGTGTTTGCTCAAACCTGAAAATCAGTGTGTTCCACAACATAACTTTGTCATAAACTTATTTTGGCCTCATTCCCACTACGTTTTAAATTGCATCGTGAATCAGTTTGAACTGGTTCAAATGACCCTGGTTCCCACTTAATCCAAATCACTGAAGCAATTCCAAGAGGGGGGCTATGCACTAGACCCATTTAACTTGTGTCTTTTTGATACTGATTTTTTCCCGCTGATTTTTCGATAAATCAATTTTGTGCAAGTGTGAACCATGTGTGAATCGAAATCTATTCCAATTTCCCCTTCGTCTGCCTGGAGCAGGTCCATTTTGATTCGATTCATTTGTCAATGGGAACCACAAGTGGATTATTTTGGAAATGTGATCAGGGCAAATGTGGGGGAAAATGCGATCGGGGCAAATGTAGTGGGAATCATGCCCCACTGTCAAATTGATCCATCGATTCGGATCGCTCAACGATTTATCTGTAAGTGAGAATGGGGCCTTTGTCTCACAGTTTGAATCATCAGGAAATCCATCCACCTGGTGAGGATACAGTATTGGCCACCATACTCAAAGGCATCAAACTAGGTTAGGGGAGAAAGGGGGGGAAACAATATGGCACATAGCTCTCTCCTACCAACATCTTTGCTGTCATTCCCCTGAGGCAAATACCTTCCTCTGCCTAATTGGTGGAGCAGCCTTGGTAGCAGAGAAATTAGGAGCATATGTCTGAACCCTTTTTGACATGGGTTATAAAATCATAGAAGCATAGTGTAGGAAGAGACCACAAGGGTCATCCAGTCCAGCCCTGTTCTGCCATGCAGAATTGCACAGTCAAAGCACTCCTGACAGATCCAGCCTCTGTTTAAAGACCTTCAAGGAAGGAGACAGTATGTTCCACTGTCAAAGAGTTCTTACTGTCAGGAAGTTCCTCCTAATGTTGAGGTGGAATCTCTTTTCCTATAGCTTGCACCCATTGCTCTGGGTTCTATTCTCTGGAGATGCAAAAAAAAAAAAAAAGTTTGCTCCATCCTCAATACAACACTCCTTCAAATACTTATACAGGGATATCATATCACCTCTTAACTGTCTCTTCTCCAAGCTAAATATACCCAGGTCTCTAAGTCTCTCCTCATAAGGAATGGTTTTCAAACCCTTCACCATTTTGGTTGCCTTCTGCTGGACACGCTCCAATTTGTCAACCTCCTTTTCTTGTCTAGCTGTGCAAAAGTGACAACTTAAATTGCCCTGTTGGATTGTGTTTGTTTGGAAATTGCTGGGGACTGATGTGGCTATAGTAATCTTGCTGGTCATTGCTATTTCTGGTAGAGCAGACATCTGGTTGAGGTAACAGGACTACCCTGAGGGATCCACATACCTTAGGACATGTCTTTCACATATGTCTCTGTTACATCTCTCTCTTTTATATCAACCACTCTGCCATTTCACACAACACACATTTTTTGCAGATAAACAGTGCAAAGCTACAAGCATTAATAAAAAGGAGCAGAGTCTTAACAGTGATTGCTAAAAGTGAGGAATTGTTTAGTACTGAAGTTGTCACTTATTCATGGGAGCATTGTTTGTTTTTGCTTTGTTGTTTTATTTTTGTATTTTTGATTCTCAGTGCAGCTCCTGCTTCTTTATTTCTTCCACAGGGATGCCCAAGTTTTCTTCATTATTTATCCCTTGCATGCTTTTTAAAATGATGCACTGCAAGAAGATGCCCGTGATATAGTTCACTGATTCTTCTTGTTATGTGGTTGTTGCAAAGAAGACAACTTAAAAGGGCACTCAGGGGAAAGAAGCTAATGTTTAAAATGCCTCTGGTCTAATCTGCACTGCGGAAATAATGCAGTTGGACAGCACTTTAACTGCCAAGGCTGAATGCTGCAGAAAACTGGGATTTGCAGTTTTGTGAGATATTTAGCCTTCACTGTCAGAGAGCTCTGATGCCACAATGCATTACAAACCCCAGAATTCCCTAGCATTGAGTCACGGCAGTAAAAGAGGTGTCAAAATGCATTTTTTCTGCATTGCCGATTAAACCTCTGTCCTTAGTTGTGGGGGGGGGGGGGAGACTCCAAAGTGACATAAGAGCAAAAATGGAACACATTATTTAAGCTCTTGAGAAACAATTTTATCAATGGACAAGAGAAGTCAGAACACCCCTCTAAAGTAGCATGCCATGCAGTTATCACCTCAGGGTTCACTTTTATGGGGAGTTACATCACACCTGGTTGTAAAGTTGTAGATGGCAGCCAAATATTAACTACATGCTTTAAAAGGGAAAAGGTGTGTGATGCTGCTTGTACATGTCAGTGGTGTTAGAAAAATGTCGGTGGTGTTAGAAAATGCAAACCTATCGTTAAAGGCTGGAGAAAATTAACAGTGATCCAACAAAGACTTGGTTGTTTCCATTAATTTCTAGATAATTTTTTGAAATAAGAGGTAAACAAAAATATGTTCAAAATAGCTTCTGAAATAAGGATTACAAAATGGCTGTTACCTTTGAATTGTAATGTATTTATCATTATTTTTAGCAGCACCACACTTCAGATTAAACCCTTGGATATTTCTGTAATATTGTTAAATATCATTTTAAAATGCCGCACTGCAGTTCTCTTATTTTTCGCAGGAAGTGGCCAGAGGCCACAACTTCATCCATAATTTAAAAGGGTGCCAAAATTAGCATGGTGCTTTGCCCTCTCCATGCAGCATAAGATGACTCACACCCTCTGTGAGCTTGCATGCATACATCAATGCACATAATGTGCTCTGACGCATGCACATCTTAACCCAGCGAAAATAATTTTGTTGGAAAATATTGTTCCTACTAGGTCGCATCGCCCCTGAAGTATCCACTTTTCATCTCTGATAGGCTCTTGGACTCAGTGCTGCTCTGGATGCAGGTGGAACAAGTAGTCAGTATCACCATCATATAATTTACATGGGGTTTCCCAAAAGTTGTGACTGGCGGCTTCCATTTCAATACAGTAGAGAATCCACTGACTTATCAATAAAGTGATGCATCTACTGTGGATTTTTGTTTGAACTTTAAAGGAGCTATATGAGATGTCAAACACTACCCCCAACTAGATCCAGAACCTTGGGTAGCTCCTTTAAAGTTCTAGACTAAGGGCCCTTTCACACTACACAGTTGTAGCCCTATGATTTCACTATGACTGCCATGGCAGTGTGGCATGGAATCCTGGGATTTGTACTCTGGTGAGGCACTAGAGGAGCTCTCTGGCTGAGAATCCTGAATGTCCCTCCCTGAACTGCCAATCCCAGGCTTCCATAGGGCATTGCCACATGGTCCAGAACTGAAGACTAAACAAGGCTATCATATCACCTCTTAGCCTTCTCTTCTCCAGGCTAAACACCCCCAGCTCCCTAAGTCATTCCTCATAGGGCATGGTTTCCAGGCCCTTCACCATTTTAGTCGCCCTCCTTTGGATACACTCCAGTTTTTCATCATCCTTTTTGAATATGGTGTCCAGAACTAGACACAGTATTCCAGGTGAGGCCTGACCAAAGCAGAATAGAGTGGCACTATTACTTCCCTTGATCTAGACACTATACTTGTGGGATCCTCTTTTTTTCCCTTTTTGAAGATGGAGACATTTGTCCTCCTCCAGTCTGGTGGGACTTCTCCTGTTCTCCACGAGTTCTCAAAGATTATTGCCAATGACTCCAATATTACATTTGTCAGTTCTTTTAATACCCTTGGATGTAGTTCATCTGGTCCTTGAGACTTATATTCATTTAGATTAACCAGATATTCCTGTACTATCTCTTTGCTTATTCTAGGCTGAAATTCCCCTATTCTGTCCTCTGCTCCTTTACGCTCATATTGAACACCCTTTGCTTTTTCTGAGAAGACTGAGGCAAAGAAGGTGTTGAGTCATTCTGCCTTTTCTCTGCCTGTTAGCATTTTGCCATCTTCTCCACACAGTGGCCCTACCATTTCCTTCTTCATCCTTTTGCTGCGGACATATCCATAAAAGCCCTTTTTGTTGTTCTTAACCTCTCTAGCATGCCAGGGTTCATTCTGCACTTTAGCTTTTCTGACTTTACCCTTACACAAGCTAGCTATTTGTTTGAATTCACCTTTGGTGATTTCCCCATTTTTCCATTTCTGATACATGTTCCATTTAAAAGTTAGCTCAGTTGAAAGTCCCTTAGTCATCCATTCTGGTTTCAAAATGTTGCTCTTTTTCTGTCAGAGTATTGGCAAGTGGTGAGCCAAAGACAATGTATCAATCCTGAAACAGCTCCATTGTCTTCCTGTTGTTTCCTGCCCCCATTTAAAACCTAGGATTTAAGTCTTGCCCTGTATTGTATTGGTTCACCTGTCTTCATGACATTTTTATTCTTTTTGCAGATACCACCTGTCTTCATGACTAAACTGCTCCCACTATTTTCCAGTTTTACAAATTATGGCCCTATTCCCACTTGCAGATAAACTGGTGTGCAATCCGAATCGATGGATCGATTTGACAGTGGAGTGTGATTCTCACTACGTTTGCCCCGATCGCATTTTTTCCCACTACATTTGTCCCGATCGCATTTTTCCTTCCAAAATAATCCACTTGTGGTTCACATTCAGGCATGAATTGATTCAAAATGGACCTGCTCCAACCAGACGAGGGGCAAATTTAAATCATTTCCGATCCATATCTGGTTCACACTTGCACAGAATTGATTTATCAAAGAAGAAGTGGAAAAAAATCAGTATCAAAAAGACACAGGTTAAATGGGTCTAGCGCATGGCCTCCCTCTCGGAATCGCTTCAGCAGTTCAGATTAAGTGGGAACCAGGGTTGTTTGAACCAGTTCAAATCGATTCACGATCCAATTTAAAAGGTAGTGGGAATGAGGCCAAGGTGTTCTGAAGACAAACTGAGGAAAGAATCCCACAGAGTTTGTATGGCTTAGACAAATGATGGGGAACAAATGGACTAAAACTAAGTCATATCCTCCATTCCAGTTTCACCTACAAGTCCCATGCCATGCCAATAACAGTGACTACCAGATGATCACTCTCTTTACAGTTTTAATTGCTGGCCACAAGAGTTCCCCTCATTTCAGCTTTTCTCCACAAGAAAGCTAACTGTGCTACCAAGCCATACCATTCAGCATGTCCTGGCAGTCACATAACCTAAAAGTTGCCTTGAGGGTTATATTACTCAACACGTGGAGGTTTTCACAATACCCCTTCTTATACATAAACATCAACACATCATCATTCTTCATCCCCACCCTCTGCACAGTTTGATTTTTAAAATGGTTGGGGAATTCTGGACATTTTCAGTAAGCTAAGCACATTTTGAATGTTTGCCTACATGAGAAGATATTTCCCTCTACAGTGCTAATTTGTGGCATCCTCTGATTGCATTCTTCTGCTTTGGCATTGGAAAGGGACAAATGTTCTTATATTTAAGGAGTCTCATAGTTAAAGAGTAATTCAAAGATGAAGTATCTGTATGAAATATGGCTCGAAATATCTCAATTATTTTCAAAATCCACATCAATAGACAGTATGATGCTTGCATTGTGGGGATGTAGTATACAATCCAGTAGCTACAGATTCTGGAGACCAGGGTTCGATTTTCAGCTCGGCCCTGAAACCCTCTCAGTGACCTTTGGCAAGTCACATGCTCTCAGCCTCAAGGGAAGGCAGTGGCAAACTTCCTCTGAACAAATCTTGCCAAGAAAACCCCATAATAGGTTTGCCTTAGGATTGCCATAAGTCGAAAATGACTTGAAACTATACAACAACAACAATAACAGTTAGAACAAATGAGGTTGTGTGTGTTTTTGTAAGGGGATGGCATTCCAATTGTTAGATTTGATAAGTCATTACTTATGTAAATTTCATTGATTCAACAATCTGTTTTTAGATTAAACATTGGATTTAGACCTATAGTTGCATTAGTGATTTAACATTATTATTATTATTATTTACATAACAGCAGCAACAGAAATAAAAGAGATATAAGTGCTAATGTAGTGAATGGTATTTTTACTCCCATCAAAATATGTGCAGGGTTGCAACCTCACTGAGTATTTGGAGCCAACTTTAGTTTATTCTTTACTATACCTAGAAATAAATTTTACAGGGAGCCAGATATACTATGCCTGTTGATAACATCAGCTGCCAGCTGCCAGCTTCTGCTGTGTTGTATATACAGCCCACACTTTCACTATAATGCTTTGATATCCATTTCAAATGCTAGGCTTGTAGCCTGCCTTTACCTAGAAATACCTTTCCGTGGTAGGTGGCTTTATGTATGGACTTTGCCCAGGATCCTGGCCCATCTGTCTGTCTCTCCTTTGTCTATTTACTAACCCATCACATTCTGTGTAAATCTTGTCTACTAAACTCCTTGGGTAGGGATTGTCCCTGTGGCCCTTTGTTAGCCTATTAAGCTAAGTCTGCTGATTGAAAAACACAGATGTTACTACAACAAACCATAGATTTCATAAGGCCCTGCTTTGGAGGAGCAGAAGTACAATGTAAACAAGCTGTGACCAGCAATCTGGGAGGCAAAGGCAGGTATGAATGTGTGCATTTGAGTACACAAAGTATCTGGCTTGGCAATCCGAACTGCTTTTAAGAATAGCATAAAATTATTAATTCACATGGCAATAGCAGAAGTGCATGTATTTACAGGCCATGAAACACCTAAAGACAACATCATGCTTCAAAATGTTTTATCAATTTCATTCACACCAGTTCTTGAACTGAGAACTGCCTGTGGGATCAAAAGAATGAAGAGCAAGGACAAGTCTAATAGTGGGTGGCCAAGAGGATCAGCTTTTCAATTATTTAGCAAGTTATTAATGGTAGATAGGCATGTGAAAAGCTCATCAGTAAACAGAGACTCCATTAAACTGGGTGGAGCTGCATTTCTCATTGCAAAATAAAACAAAGAGAAACTGAAAAAAGTAATAAGGTAATCTGAAAATATTAGAGACCTTTGGGAGAATAAGATAAGCAGAAAGAAGACAGAGGAATACTACTTAACATTGTGCTCAATCAAATTGGGTAGGCTGTACAGTCGGGCCTTCATATCCACAGATTCTTTATCCATGGATTTAACCATCTATGGCTTGAAAATATTTAAAAATATATACATTCCTAAAAACAAACCTTTTTGCCATTTTATATAAGGAACACAATTTTACAACCCCACTGTGTATAATGGGACTTGAGTATCCACAGATTTTGGTAACCATGGGTGGGGGAGTTGGAACCAAACAGCAGTGGATACCAAGGGCCCACATTATTTTGCAAACATGTTTATCCTACACAACAGGGTTTCTATTTCAGTGAAATGTTGGTAGGCTGGCTTTAGGACACACACATAAATTTCCTTTATATGTCCCTTTTTTGGAACTGCTGGGATTAGTATTCCAGTCCTTCTCCTAAACCCCCAATCCAAAGCTCTCTCTAACCTACTGAAACCCCACAGAGGACTATTCATTAAGGAGAGCAGGCAGGATAGCTGAAGTATCTGGCTATGTGAAATCCACAGGCTTCCATGTGGAATTAGATCAACTGAATCTACAGGCTGTGTTCGTTTACACTTTAAGCGAGAAGGGCTTCGTTCTTACTTTAATAATAACACTCCCAGCAAGATCTGCTAATGATGTGGCATTTCTCTGTTTAAAGCATGGTTCTTCCCATGTTATTGATAGCTAGATTCTTTAAACAGAAAGTATACTTGGTTCAAAGAGGTAGAATTCAAAGATATAGCTGTGTTAATCTGTAGATGGTATATGGAGAGATCTTGTAGCACCTTTGTGACTAACTGAAAGAAAGATGTTGGCAGAGCTATAGTAGACTTCTTTCTTTAGTTACTCTCAAAAATGCTACAAGATGTTGCTGACCTTTAACTGTCCTCAGATGCAAAAAGACAGATTGTACGTTTTAGACCGGGACAAAGGTGGATTGTGCCTGTTGTGAGATCTTTCCCCAACTGGCTTCTCCAAACTCTGCAATTTTTTTGTGTTCCAATATTTTCCTTTTGCCCTTCCTCTGTTTTCCTGAGATCTTCAATCCATCTAAATGCATCTAAGGAAGTAGACTGAAGTCTATGAAAGCTCATGCTACCAACGTCTTTCTTTCACTTAATCTCAAAGATGCTACAAGATCTCTCTAGATATTGTTCAAAGAGTTTCCCTTGACTAAACATTTCAGAAGACAGGTTAGTACAAATGAATGACCCATACTTGAGTCATTTTTTTTTCTTCTTCTTCTGTGGTCCAGCAGAGACCTAAGAATCTTATCTCTTCGTTAACTTTGGTTTAAGTATGTTACAGGTTAAAAACATACAATAATAGCTTGGATATGAAGAGCTGTGCGTGGAAGGAGAGAAAGCCATGGCACTGTTGTAACCTTGCACAAGAGCGAGAAGAAATCTTATCACAGAGTACTACCACAAGATATCAGAGGTTGTATTATATTATGACAAACAGGGAATAAAGAAAATATAGTCTTTAATACATGAGCTCTACTCGGTCATTTGAGCCAGTAAGGTGTAGTGGTTTGAGTGCTGGACTACAGGTAGAGACCAGGGTTCAAATCCCTGCTCCACCATGAAAACCCACTGGGTGACTTGGGTGGGTCAAATTTTCACTTTTTCAGAGGGAGGCAAAGGCAAACTCCCTCTGAACAAATCTTGCCAAGAAAACTTCAGGATAGGTTTGCCTTAGGCTTGCCATAATTCAGAAATGACTTGAAAGGTGCACAACAACAAAACAGCTGGATCATTTAAAAAGCCATGTTTGCAACAGCTGTATGTAGAATCTCAGACAACAGTTTGCACAAGCAGAGAAACCTCTCTGGCTCTGAAGTCACATTTCTCCTTAGACATCACTTTTTCAGAAAGGTTGCTTACAGATTAGGCATTTCATGGATTTTTACGTGGTTTCCAGAGTTTTTCCATTTTCAACCTGAAACTTTCTCAGTGGGAAGAATCCATCCCCTCTTTGTCTTTTTTAAAATGTATCCAAAAAATCCCATGAAAGAAATATGAAAGGAAGAATAATTGAACAATCTCTTTTGACTGGAACATTTTATTTGAAGTAACTTTATAGGGCAGACAGTGCTATTCCCCTAAAATGCCTATATTACCAAAAACAAAAAAACCTCAAAGTGAGGAAAAGACTAAATAGCCGAACAAGCTCTTTTGTTCTATTTGAACCAGAACCACAATCTTTGCTAAAATGACAGAGACAGAGATACATCCAGCCTTACAGGAGCAGTCTCCCATTCATGAGAGCCAGTGTGGTGTAAGGTTTGAGTTCTGGACTCTGACTCAGGAAAACCAGGATTCGATTCCCAGCTCAGCCATGAAACCCACTGGGCGGCCTTGGGCAAGTTGCATGCTCTCAGGGAAAGGCATCAGCAAATCTCCACTGAACAAATCTTGCCAAGAAAACCCCATGATAGGGTCTCCATAAGTCAGAAACAACTTGAAGGGACACAACAACAACAACAACTTCCATTCATATAGTGAGAATATCCCATCCTTTTCCTTCTCTACATACATCTCAGATCTGCAGACTTCCCTAATCGTCTGGAACAGATTTGGAGAAGGTGCCGGGGTAAAAGTCATTTGATCCACCAATGGAGTCCATTTCACCAGCAAAAGGGCACTGTTGAATACACAAAATACAACCAATTGCATTATAGTGATACAGCACAAACCCCTACAGTGCTATAATGTTACTTTACAGAACTGATGTTATAGCATTAGGTGGCACAACACTATACACCTATAATGCTAATTTGAGGAGAAAGCCCATTTCTGTGGTAAAATAGTAGTATTCATTCTTGCATGCCTTCAACTCATTTCCAATTTATGGTGACCCTAAGGTGAACCTGCCATGGGATTTTCTTGTCAGGATTTATTCAGAAGGCATGCAAGGCTGAGGCTGAGAGGGTGTGACTTGCCCTAGATCACACAGTGAGTTTCCATGGCTGCTTGGGAATTTGAACCCTGGTCTCGAGGTATAGTCCACCGCTAAAATCACTACACCATGCTGGCTTTGTGTCAAGATGGTAGTAAGTGGGGAAATTGCTTCTTTCATTGTATTACAGAGATATGGCATTATAACATTAAAATACCTTTCTTATTTCAACATGGTTTTTAAAATACGTTTCAATAATGTTACACTTTAAAAGTGGCCTAAGCTGAAAGAAGTTCTCGTGACAAAAAGGCCATACCCATATCAAAAATCGCCCCTTCTAGAAAGACAAGACAAGAAAAATATTAAGGACACTAGTGTGGCCAGAACATTGCAGGATGTATAAGAAGAATAATCATAGTATCTTCCTGTAGTGTGAAAAGTGAATCACATTTCTGCTTATAGCTTGCAGAGCAAAGCAACGATTTCTTTGTGCCAGAAGCCATCTGTCTGGAAGCACCCTTACAACAAAGAGTAGCACATCCATCAATGCTGTCATTCCTCCCCATTTGAACAGATGCCACACAACATATTTTTTTCAGGAAGTGTGAAATTTAGATGTAATTTGATTGCTGCTGTTATACAAATTACTAAAAACACAATAAAATATAATTTGGGAGGAAAATGAAGACAGATCAAAGAATGCTTTTCAGACTCAAAAACATGAAGAAAAAGCAAACCCTAGGGGGGAAGTAAGTGTGTGTGTGTGTGCATGCATGGGAGAAAGCTTTATTATTTATTTATTTATTCATTCATTCATTTATTTATTTACAAGGGATTATTTTAAGAAACTGTACTGCACTTAATGAACCAGCATGGTATAGCAGTCTGAATGTTGCACCAGGACACTAGGAGACTGGGGTTTGAATCTCGCTCGGCCAAGGAAACCCACTGGATGGGCCTGGGCAAGTCACATTCTCTCAGACTCAAAGGAAGACAAGGATAAACCCCCTCTGAACAAATTTTGTCAAGAAAACCCCTTAATAAGAACCCTTAGGGTCGCCATAAGTCAGAAATGACTTGAATGCAGACAACAATTGAAGTTACCAAAATCTACTGTTTACACTTATGTGCTATTTCTTACAGATGCCTTTTTGTATTTTGTTTTATGAAACCTGGCATTCATGCCTAAGGAGAAGTCCTATTGACAAGCAACAAGGGAGTTCACAGAAGGCAAGAAGGAGGCAACTTTGTGGGGCTGAGAAATGGATCAGTCAGCAAACAGACTTGGCAAGAATGATAGATGAATATTTGGGAAAGAAAACAAACTGCTTGAATAAATATACATATCTTGGCTAAGAAACGAATGAAGGGCATTATGACAAGAAACTAGAAATATTTGGCTAGTAAAAAAAAACTGGAAATAAATTATTTAATATGGCAGTATTGGTATTATTATAAAAAAATATGGCAAAGGGAAATGTAAAAAAGAAATTCCTGAATGTGAATAAAAAGATTCTCAGTCATGAAATCTAGTAACATATGGAAAGACATTCAAAAATATGTAAGCCTTCCTGTTTGTGGGTCATTTTTAAAAATGTTTAAAAACTGCAAAGATTTGGCATTTGGGGATATTTTTACACCAACAAAATGGAATACTGGTTCAAGGTGATTTTCAGGTAAACCAGTGCTGTCCACCTTTACTCTCTGGTTTACGTCTCTGATCTAACACTGATGTATCCAGTCATGGATGTATCCAGTCAGTGTTTTCCTCTGCCCAAGGTTTCTTTCTGGCCAACAGGTTTGTCCAGTAGGGGTACAGCCACCATATAATAATAGTAATTGTTATTGGCACAAAGTTATACAGTTTACCCTTTTTCAAAATTAAGCAAGGGTATGTGTGCCTTAATTCTTTTAATGATTTAAATCCAGTCAGTCCACTTCAGATTAGTCAAATGTAAGTGCTCTTTCTGAATATTCACTAGGTACTAAGGCCAGCCCAAGACATTTTGGTTCATTCATTCTCAGAAGTCAACATGAATCATGGGCCTAAATCCAACATGTGACTGGCACTCACTTCCTCCAGATTCCTTCCCTTCTGCACCACCTAAAAGCCAGCTTCCAGAGTTTCTCAGCTTTTCAGAGCCTGTTTTGGGGGTCATGGGGACAACAGTGGAGAGGAAGGAGTAAACCCTCCCATTCCTACTCAACTCTGCCATTCCCTCAGTAGAATTCCAGCACTACATCCTCATCCTCATCACTGTTGAATCTTACTTCAGCACCAGCAGGATCCGAGCATCCTCCTCCATTATAAGCAAGGATAACAGACAGGTTTATGGTCTGCAAGACACACACCTACGTCCTCCAAGAGAGAAAAATACTCTAGTGGCACAGGGGAAGTGGTGGATTACTTGCTGCTGTTGTCTTCAGTATTTGCTCGCTGAGACTGCAGCCTTACTTTACCTACTGGTTAGGCCAGGGCTGTAAGTGGCTTGAAAGATCACAAGTGATAGGAACAATACCTGTACCCTGGGTCACCTTTCTACAAGTGGGGACTGATGATTTCAGCTCAGTTAATTGAATTAACATGCCATGTTTATGTATTACAGATCATTATAGTATCCCATGAGTGACCAACTTTTGCCATCTGGAATGTTCATAAAAGGAACCAGCATGGCATAGTGGTTTGAGAATTGGACTACGATTCTGGAGATCAGGGTTCAGTTCCCAGCTTTGCCATGAAACCCCCTGGTCATGTCACATGCTCTCAACTTCAGGGGAAGGAAATGGCAAAGTTCCTCTGAACGAATCCTGCCAAGAAAACCCCATGAGTCTCAGGACTATCATAGGCCAGAAATGTCTTGAAGCCACACAATAACAACAGCAAAAGTTCATAAAATGCTTTGATAAAGAAGTGTGGGTTTTCTCAGATTCTTTGGATAATCAAGGCTGATATTCATAGTGTATGTCTCTGTCCAGTGGTGCACTTGCATATCTAACACCAGTGGTACTTTCCCTTCTCTCTCCCATTCCAGTCCTTCATGGCACCCAATAGCTCTTCCAGAGGGTTTCCCAGTCCTCCAGAGCAAGTTTTAACATGCACCAGAGGACTACGAGAGAGGAGAATTTGTCAACACTGGCAAAAGCCACAGAATCCCACAGAAGTGGACTATGGCTTCTATGGACAACAATTACTCTGCATGTGTAGAATCCAATGAAATGAAATTCTTTATGACGGTCAAAGACCAGCATCAATATAAGATATAACATAGGAAAATAAAATAATACACATAAAATAGGATTGCTTGAGATAAAAATCTGCCAACTAGAAATGTACATAATTAGTTTCTGTAACATTTAAGATAGCTTCAATTAAAATAAAATAAACCATTTATGGGCTTCTGCCCTTAAGAAATAATAAAAGTAGATTAGCGATATCAGATTTTTACCAGACATGCGGTACCAGACATGACACAATATTATGTATTTAACTTTGATGACATGAAGATATCTGAAGAACGTATAGGAAACTATTTTGTTTGAATCAGTCCTTCTACTTTAAAAATGGTTTATATCAAACAAACAAACAAAAACCAAATCAATACAATCAAAAAGAAGAATAAAAGGAAAAAAGGAGGGAGAAAACCTTCAGCAACACTATGACCATGCCACCCTGAACAAGTCTGATCTCAGAAGCTACAGAGGGTCTGGTCTAGTTAGTAATTGTATGGAAGAAATCCTTCTGCTGTTATCTCACCAGAACTTCTTGCCATCTTTTTGCCCTTCTCATCTGGATTCTACAGAAGTGCTTTATCCCAAGTCTAGTCAAACAAGAAACTAGGTTGGTAATAACCTGCCAAGAAATAGTCCTATAGAATGCTGCCTTCTCTTGAGTTTTGTACTCTGTGCAAACAGCAAAATGTTCTGTCTACAATGAGAGACATTTATCCTCTGGTCCCTTGCAACACAAGTTTAAATGCTTTAGGTTAAAAAAGGTGTGTGGATGGAACAAGGGTGTGTCCGCTTGGAAATGGGTGCAAACATACTTTTTCCCAGGCAGTAATATTCTCATTGACTTTTATCCTTTCTTGGTCACTATACCCAAGTAAGAGAGTTTCCAATCAGTAACTCTGTTGGTAAGTCTAATTATCTTTCTTCCCAAACCCACAGACACACTAATATCTAGCCTTTCTTCAACTTATTCATATCTCATTTTAAGTCTTTCCATCTTATACCATTTTATTCCAAATGCCATCCTCATAGTTTCCTACAGGAATAAGCAGAGTATTTTTGTATTCATTTACTCATGCTAAACATGCCATAAGCCAGGCAGCATGCAGTTCAATTAAAATTCCTCATCATCATAACAACATCAACATATTAACATAATCTTTGTGGTGTTGTTGGCAATAATAGCACAGCATAGTAAAATATACAGCCTGTACAGACAGGCCAAAATAAAGCTGCTTTGGGTCACTATGGAGGTATGCTGTTTAAATGCTGCATGCATCCTCAGAGGCCAGAAGCTGTGCCAAAGCCACAGCGCAGCTTTGGTGCAGCTTCTGGCCTCTTAAGATGTGTGTGTCAGCATACCTCCAAAGTGACCCAAAACAGCTTTATTTTGGCCTGTCTGTATGGACACATAATAAAAGCTATAACCACCATCAGATGCAAGGACTCCTCTTCTAGGTTTTCATTGGGCTCTTTCACAGAGAGGAGGCAAGCATCATTAAAACGTGATTAAACTGTGCTAATAGTGCAATTGGGGGGAATATTATCACATCCCCGCACACGTCTCCCGTTTGTGTCCCGTGCATAAACTGTAATTGACGCGTCACTGGGTAATAACAGGAGTTTCCGTTATTACCCAATGACGTATCCATTACAGTTTACACACAGGACATGAACGGGACAAGAGCGTGGAGGTGTGATAATCTTTCCCCCAATCGCACTATTAGCACAGTTTAATAACATTTTAATTATGCTTGCCTTCTGTGTGAAAATGTCCTACGTTTCAAGTAATGTTGCAAGGACAACTATATAAGCAGCAGACAAAATAAGTTCCAAAATCTATACTATATATTTACTGGGCCAAGCAAAAAACATCATGCTAGTTTTTGAAGCTTCAAAGGCTTCTTCATCGGACAGATATGTAAAATAGGATACAGGAGAAATAAAATGACAGTGTTTATCAAAAATCACAGTGCTTATCAGAAATGTATGTAGAAGAAAAGTGAGGTGCTCCACTTGAAGTTACAAATAAAGGTATTATGCAGAATCTGTTTTAAATAGGAATTCCAGCCTCCTCAGGAAATATCCAAGTACAAATCAAAGACAAATTACTTTCATGAGAAGGAAGGAGGACCACTTGTTTTCGTTTCCAATAACTAGACAATATTTTAGCTGTAGATGAGAGCACCATCTAGTGCTAATGTGTGTTTGTTGATCTGTAAACAAAATGCATTCACCATGTCACATGGACTTTTTGTTCATTACTTTAACACATTCTTTTTACTTCTCTAACAGAATATTCTTCAGACACAATAAGAATACACAGTTTCCACTGATGACAGAAAATAGTAGAAGTGATCCTAAACTCACTCTTGTTTTACAGGATTCACTTAAAATTTAATCTGTCCCCTACCCTTGACATTAAATCATATCAAATCTGCAAGGTTTGGGGAAAGTACATCCCCTGGAGTTAATGGCTGAACTGGAGACTTGCAATGCATACTAATTCATGTTGCTGTTGATGATGATGATGATGTTGTGTGCCTTCAAGTCATTTCTAATTTATGATAACCCTAAGGTTTTCTTGGCAAGACTCAGGGGTGTGTGTTGTTTTTGCTTCCCTCTGAGGCTGAGAGAGTTTGATTTGTGTAAGGTCACCTAGTGAGTTTCCATGGCTGAGTGGGGATTCGAACCCTAAACCCCAGAGCCATAGTCCAATGTTCAAACAACTATATCATGCTGGCAGTTCCATACCACTGTAACTGTTATTGCTGCTCTTATGAAAACCTGTGGTTTGATTTGGTAACTACACATCCCAGAATTCCATAGGATGGAGCCATCACAGTTAAAGTGGTATTAAAGAGACCAAGGTGCGTTACAGAGTACCCAAGAAGGGCGCTCTGCCGCTGCCACCAGTTGCTACGTCCGGGAACCGCAGTGGCCAAACCGCACAGCTCCCGGGTGCAACAAGAAAGAAGCATTGAAATGGCACTTCTTTCTGGGCTCCGTAAGTGGCACCACGACGCTAGTCACACACTTGTGGCGTTGCGTCCGCGACGTCAAAATAGCGGCCCCTTCTCAATCCTAACACGCCCCTTCCTAACCCTAGTACGCCCCTTCAGTGTGTCTGTAACGCGCCCAAGATAGCTCCTAAGGGCCCCTCATACCACACAATTATAGCATTTTATACCACTTTAACTGCCATGGCTCCATTCTATAGAATCCTAAGATAGAGACATTCATAAGTTATTTAGAATTGTCTGCCAGAAAGTTCTTATTTCTGTAACCCTGAAATAACAGTCACATGCAGAGTCAATGCATCTAAGAGTCTATAAACCCAAACTGAAGTTTGTGATTACCAGAGTAAGGATATTTACCTCTGTAGTCTGATGACTGGAAGACCAGAAAGTTGGCAGTTTGAGGCCCAAGTGCTACATGATGGGGTGAGCTCCAATCACTAGTCCCAGCTTCTGCCAACCTAGTAGTTTGAAAGTATACAAATGCAAGTAAATAGTAGGTAATAGCATTCAGTGTAGTCATGCTGGCCACATGACCACCGGAGCAGTCCTCGTAAAACGCTGGCTCTTCGGCTTAGAAACGGAGACAACACCATCCCCTACAGTCAGTTACAACTATATGTTTATGTCAAGGGACTACCTTTACTTTTTTAGTCAAAACTCAGAAACTTATGGTCATGAATAATAGTATTTTTTTAAAAGTAAAAATTAGAATAGGCCTGGGAAATTAGTGGCCTTTCATATATTGTTAGACTGTAAATCTCATCATTGCGCACCATTGGCTATGCTAGCTAGGCTTGATCAGAATCACAGTCCAACAAGATCTGGAGAGCCACACATTCTACCACTGCAGAATTACCAGGTCTTCTTACTAAAAGAGCAGGCCAAATAAAGAGAAATATACTGCTACAAGATAACAAATACAGAAATACAGAACTGAAAAAAAATACAAGTAGCAAACAAATATGCTCATAAATGTAAGGTACACATCTTAGCATATATGCAGAGGTTGCTACACAAGCCATCTGATGCCTCATTAAGTAAATGAACAGTATTATCACATTCAAGATCATGTGAACCAGCCCAAAGGCATGTCAAAAAAATATCACTGAGATACTCACCTTGTTGGTGGCTTGAATGCTAGTTCAGTTATCATATGTTATAAACAAGGTGGAAGGACTCTTATTCCCAGGAGTAGCTATTTGTTTCTATGCAGAATTTAAATCTACACACACATAATTGTAGCTCACATATTGGCTGTGATGGAAAGACCATACCAGTCTCTTAGTCCAGTAATGGAACAGGTCAGGACCTGCCCATCGTATCTCAGAAGATGATGTAAAAACAACTCTAGAAAGTTAACTATCAAATTAATCTCTAAATGTCTTTACTAAACAGTGAACAGTAAAACTAAGCCAGATGAAATGAGATATTAACTCACACAGTTAATGCACAAGTGTTTCCTTCATCATGATTAAGGATAATGTTGTGAGTACACAGCAATCAAGGCCACCTCCTGCCAATAGGGGGTGCAGTGATGTGAACCACACTGTGTGACACCCCAGAGGAGGGTGACCCCTGGTGAGGTAGCCATACAGGACTCAGAAGACCAAGGAGACGGCTGAGAGGGCCAAGCATACCCCCTCACGTCACGGCTGCAGTACCATTCTACGTGCTGTGACAGAGAAATGGGGGGAGTTCTCCTTTTGGTCCTGGCCCCAGAAGCCCTGACCCCCAGAAGCCCTCACTGGGTGACACCCCAGGCAGGAATGTCACTGCCTCATACATTGTGATGCTTGAAGTAGAACTAGAAGATAGTGCATAGACAGTGGAGTTTATCACATGCATGTTAATTCAGCTTACCTTTATTTGGTTTAAAATTTAATTCGGGTGGCATCCAGATGTTATCAGATGGTATTTACCACAGAATTTGCCACCCAAATAAAGCCCAGATCCACCCCACTTCCAGAGCCACTCCTTGCAGCTCTTTTTGGATCCGAGAGTTTTCCAAATTAAGAAAATGGCCACCGGAGTGGCTCTGAAAGTGGGGATGGACTGTATTCAGGCAGCAAATTCAGTGGTAAAAACTGTCTGATAACATCCGGATGCCGCCCAAACTAAATGTTAAACTGGATAGAGGTAAGCTGAATTAACATGCCTGTGATAAGCTTCCAAATCACACAAGCCCCATTCTCAACACTATTGTGTTAGTAAAAGTAGATTGATGGATATCGGTGTAGGAGCCCTTGGTATTTCATGTCTCTTCAGTGGCACTAATGGCGCTGTTTCAGTCATCAACGGTCCCTCGGTTCTCTTCCAGGCTCCACCTTGGCCCAATTTCCTTGCCCTATTGCCCTACCCAGCATGCTTTTTGTGTTTTTTTATTTTAATTTTTACAATCAGCCCTCCATATCCACAGATTTTTTTAACCATGAATTCAAGCATCTACAGCTTGAAAATATTTTTAAAATATATAAATTCCCAAAAGCAAACCTTGGTTTTGCCATTTTATATAAAGGACACAATTTTACTATACCATTGTATATAATGGGACTTAAGCATCCACGGATTTTGATACCCACGGGGGGGGGGGGGGGGTCCTGGAACCAAACCCCAGTGGATACCAAGGCCCCATTATATTTTTAGTGGTAATGCACTTTAGCAATTATGGCAAAGCAATTTAGTGAAACAACAAAAAAAGAAAAGGAAAGAAAGTGTGTGTGTGGGGGGGGGGGGATAAAACTTGCCTGTTTGGGGATAGCAAGGGGTAGAGGAGGAAACTGGCATCATGTGACTGCCCAATCTTGGGACTACAGCTGGAAAATTTTATCACACCAGAGGATAATGCCACAGCAGTGTGATTGGGCGCATATATCCCCTTCAATGGCAAGGGACTCCCTAACCACACTTTGGAGGCACAGCAGCAACGATGTGGGGGCAGCATCACATGATAAGTATCACCAAAAGTGCTCTTATCCAGCTTTAATTCTGATTTTAAAGGCTTGTGTGGTAAAGAAACAAGCCCAGCCAGTTTATTTGGATAAACTGAAATAGAAAATCCCACCAACATGTCTCTCCATCTGTGGCAATGATGATACAGTACAGTAATAAATTAATAACTAACAATTTGCTGTTTCATGACTCCCCAGAATTGCTGCATGAATCAGCTGTCTCGCCATGCTTACTGATACCTGGAAGGCAATTTTACTTTATCAAATGACACAAGATTCCAAAATAAATGTAAAATAAGCAACTAACAATTACTATAAGCTGCTTACTTGCTGCTGCTGCTTTGGTTGCTGCTCCTCCTCCTCTTTCTTCAAGAGCCTAGAATGAAGAAGAAATCAGTGGAGATAGCTTTGGTCTTTCATCTCAGTTTTGCTAACCATTTTTAACTGGGCAGTCTTATTGTTGCATGTTTGTCAAGACATTTCTTGGTGCTTATAGATGAAGCTTTCATCTCACTATCACCTTGCCTCCAACAAGGAATTTTACAAGAGGTCCAGATGTCACTGTCTCCCTTTTGTAAACATCCTCTGTCCTGGTTTTCACATCCCTTCTTACACAACAAAAGTCCTCTAGGGAAGGGAAAATGGAATAGGTACACAATGCCTTTTGATGGGGAGTGTTTGCAGCTATTTGTCTGGAAGCACATTAAGTGTGACTATAGCTTTTTGGAGAAGAGAAAAAAGAACAGAGTTGTCATAATTTTAATTATTTGTTTTCCATATGGAGCATGCTCCATATATGATACTCATAAGCTGTGCCAAAACCAGGCTCCAGTCCTAAGGACTGGAACGTAGCTTTGGTGCAGCTTCTGGACTCTTAGGATGCATGCATCATTTAAACAGCAATACCTCCAAAGTGACCCGAAGCAGCTTTATTTTGGTCTATCTGTATGGGCCCTGTGTCTGTCTGTCTGAAAGGATGGCTGTGTGTTGTATCTGAGAATTAATGTGTATACACATTCAAAGTGCATGCATATGTGTTATATGGTATCTAAACATCCATCTGTGTGCATGCAACTGTATATATGACAGTATATGGTGATCCTGCCCACTATTGCCTTGACCATGTGTACATTTTGGGGGGCACCCACCTTGGGCCTGCTGACTACAGAGGTTAATAAGAAGGGAATGCAGCCCTCAGCCCAGAAAAAATTTCACACTCCCACTAACAACTATAAGGAAAAGCAAATAAAAATAAGAGCAAGATTTCATAACTTATTAAAAATCACTAATGCTTTCTTCATGAACCAAATCATGCATGTTAAATCCCACCTCGGGTGGGATTCTGAATAATTATTTTCAAATAGCTCATGTCTCTTGAAATGAAATCATTTGTATTGACTTAAAATTCTTGGTTGAGGTATTCAGTAGGGATTGAAATCTGAAACAGTTCAAGCCTGCAAAATGATTGACAGTAGCAGGGGTATGTGTCTTTAATATGGAACAAAACTACCAGTATATGCATGTGGCCTTGCCTTTGGTCAAAGCAGCAGATATGAGTATTTAGTTTAACACATTGGTGTCGCTGCTTTCAAAGATGCCCCATCTGTCTCTGAAATAGTTACCTCCCATCTTTCTGTCAGGAAAATGTGTAAATACTTAAATACTTTCAAGACCCGTTATTTCATTGGAGTGGATAGTTCCTAATCGGTGCAGATTACAACCTTCTAATGATAAACCCTTCTGTATTTAGGCTGGTCATGAGATGGCAGACGATCAGCCTATTACTGGATCTATACTCAAAGACTTTCCAGCTTGGTAGACTTTGCCAGTGCTTGTGCTCCACTACCATAACCTTTAAGAACATGGAGTCACCTATAAGGGTCATCTTTTCCACAACAAGGCAGCAGAGAACATGCAACTATTACTAAATTTAAAAAAGAAAAAGACACTCATGGTTTAGCTGGGGAAAGTTCTGAATCTGCAGCTCAGCAGATCTCCCTCACTGTTTTCATGGAAGAACAAGTAGAAGATTAGTGGTGAAAAGAACAAGATGCATATTAAAATAACTGGCCACGTCTTCATTTCCCAGAATCCCCTAAAACTATGAGTAATCGTTACTGCATTAGGTAGTGGATCGCTCCAAACCGCTTCCATCCATTGCACAGTTCCTTTGGAGAAGCAGATACCTGTGAAGAAGAATAAGGATTCCATGTAAAGAAATGGTCCAATCTGATATTTTTTAGGTCTACTTGCAAAAAAATAAATTAAAAAAATCAGTGATAGTTGATAGAACCTCAGCTGGAGCAATTTAATGCCCCAGTTAATTATTGACCTGAGCACCAACCTAGCTATCCTAATGTGTATTTCTATCTGGCTGCTCACAACTTTGTCACTTCACATGGCACCACTGTCCATTCTAATTTACTTCCTTTCCCTATATGTAAACACTGACCTATTCACAGTTCTTCTCTGTTATCTCTTCCTTGTATATTCCTATCTTGTGAAGGAAGAAAATTAGACACACCACAGACAGAGATTTCTGTCACAGTGTACCTAGTTAATTTGGCTTTGCAGTGGCTGGAGGCCAAAAGTGTTACTAACAGTCATTTCCCTCCTACTTGATTCCCATAAGATCTTATTGTCCCTGTGCATCTTCAGGAGTTTCTTTTCTTCATTCATTGCCCCTGGAGCAAGGCAGGAATTCCAGAAGTGCCAAACACATAATGCGATTTCCTAGGCAAGTCTAGAATGTCTAATTCAAGGTTTGTAAGAAAACGCTGTAATAGGTTCGCCATAGGGTCACCATATGTCAGAAATGACTTTAAGGCACATAACAACAACAATTTCCAGAGGAAGACGAGGAAAGAGGTAACTCCTCAGCCTTCAGTCTACTCACTTCTTCATCTCCCATTATAGCAATGTTTGTTGATGGCTAACTGGAGAGAGCAAGGATTGTCATTCACTTAAGTCCAACCCTTCACTGTCTCATCTCAAATACTGAAAGTTCACACTTACACATCACTGGGTTCTTGGCCTTAAATGAAAAGAACCAACTAAAGCAGGGTAAAAGTAATGAACTGAGCCTTTCTGCACTCAAGCAGGATACCAGTCAATGAAGGTATGGGGCTGCTGTGTCAATTTATATATAGTATTCCAGCTCTCATAAAAACATAAGAAGATCTGACCAAGACCTAACTACTCCAACATTATGTTTCCCATGATAGCCAACAAGAAAGCTCATGGAAACCCCAGAAACAATAGCTCTCCCCCACTCACTTATTGTTCCCTAGTAACTGGTATTGAGAAACATGCTATTTTGGACCCTGGAAGTAGCATATAGCCAGTTCCAGCTAAAAGTCCCACATGACATAATAGCCACAGATCTTCTTGACCAAGGAACTCAGGAGGATAGGGTTACCATATTTCAAAAAGAAACACATTTACTGACTGACTACTTAAAACCACAGATCACTATGGTCCACAACACACTTCAGAAATAATCTAGCTTCAGACTTCTTTAACTACCCTCACTAAGACATTCTGGGAACTGTAGCCTCCTCTGTCAGAGAGCTCTGGTGCCACAATCAACTACAGTTCCCAGGACTCCCTAGCACCGAGACAGGGCAGTTAAAGCGGTCTCAAACTGGATTATTTCTGAAGTGTGTTTTGGACCTCAGATGACTCTCACTTTAAATACCCTTACTATATAAACTGTGCTGATTGCTACTAGATATAACCATCATTGTGTTTCAATAACACCAATTTTAATTGATTTTAGTCATATTTACATTATACCAACAATTGCTCTGCCTCTCTCAGCAATATTCCAGCACAACTGGGGATTATGGGTCCATCCCTCACACCTGCTCATCCACTACTCTAGCACTGCAGTTCCCACAACAACCCTGGTAAGATAGCAGCAGGGGAAATGTCAAGGGAACTAAAAAGAAGAGCAGTGGATGGCTGAAGGAACAATACACCTGAGAAGGGAAAAAGGAGGGGGTGAGACAAACATCCAGGTAGTGTGGAGGAGAAGGAAGAAACCCACAACCACTCCAAAGTGGACTGTAGCTCCTTCCTTGCCAGATATGCTATTGCTGCCATTCTCCTTTCCTCCTGCTGCCTTTCTCCATGCCTCTCATCATCACAAACTATAATCTTGGCCATCCAAGGATATTCTCTATATGACACTTTCATAGATCCATAGATTCACAATAATTAAACTTACAAAGGTTGCTTGCTTCTGAATTCCAGAAGTGGAAGGGAGCTCATATGAATACCTGAGTAAGCCCTCTGGACAGAAATTTTAGCATTGAAAAAGAGGATATGTTCAGGAAAGAAGAAGCTATAGTAACCCTATGAGAAGGTCAGTCAATGGTTATAAGAACTCTCAGTCTTGTGGACATTTTCAGTTTAGGCAACTTGGTGCCAGGGCAGCTCACAAGACTGTTATTCTGTGTGTTCCTCTGTGGCTCTCCGATCACTTGTCCATAATCTATAGCACACTGTTGACATGCTTATCTCTAGGATCTTTGCCCGCTTTGTGCCTTTGCACCTGATAGGATAGGATAGGATAGGATAGGATAGGACTTAGAGGTGAGTTCCACAGAAGTTAAAATACCTTTTTTTTTTAATTTAAGGAAGCTTTTGGTCCTTGATAGCCTCATTCATACTACATAATAAACTGGTTTTCAAACCAGTTTAAACCACTTTAAAGTGTCCTTGTTCACAGTGATGCCAAATTTCTCTGACACGGTTTGCTGGGGGGGGGGCAGCATTAAACCCGGTTACACCAGTTTTTCCAAATCCAAGGCATTTAGCACATCTTTTTAAATGATTTGGTTCAACGCAAGTGCAAACGCGTTACCGATTGGATTTAATTCCCTGTGATGTGATCATCCCTGTGACATCGCACATGGAGACTCCATTTTGAATTGATCCAATTGTTAATGTGAAGTGGGTTAAATTGAAACGGGCCAGTTCGATCGCAGCAACCAATAGTCTGAACATGTATTCGGTGTCAAATTGCTCCATCGACTCAAAATGATCCACCACAAAAATCCATTTATTATGTAGTGTGAATGAGGCCAATATGTCACAGCAGATGGAGCTTTTAATGGGGGGTGGGTTCTATTTTACTACATTTTTAAAACTGCTTTTAGTCTGTATTTTTAACTCGTGTTTTAAATAGAAGTTTGATTAGCTATGTTTTAACATTTGTGCTAAAAGCTATTCAGTAGTATTGTGTTTTTAAAAGGTTCTCTGCAGCCTTGGACCCCATACTGGGAAAAAGGCAGTGTATAGATTAAATAAATAAAGGGTCAAGTACATTGTCTTCTTCACAAAGTAGGTGGTTATTCTGGATGTACAGATTCTGTGTCCATCATGGGAAGCTGTCTCATGCCAGTTCAAACCATTCACTAGGGTTTCAATGAAGAATCTTTCTCAGCCCTACCTAGAGCAGCTGAGGATTGAATTGGGACTTTCTCGGTGGAAAGCACGTATTCTCCCACTGCATTTACATCCTTCACCAACTTGGTATTTCTACAAATGTGGAAATTAGTATTTGGCAATGATCTGAACTCGAAAGAAATCTCATGAGAAATCTGCGTAAAGATTTAATCCACTTACCTCTTTAAACAGGAACAGTTGAGAAATCCCTGAAGCTGAAGAAACACACTGTTGCTATAAAAGCAGTCATGATGGTCCTGACATATGAGGCATCTATTATAATTCAGTGTTGGAGAGGGAGAAATGAGTGGTTTGGGAAAGGCCAGGGGCATGTCAGTGCATGCAGCCACATGGACCACAGTGCTCCACTTTTCTACCTTCCCAAAACTCTTCACCTCTAGAAGGGTTTTGAAGGTTTATGAAGCTACTTTTTACTATACCACACTGGATGTGGACTTACATCAAATTGCTCTTCCCAGGTAACATCGAGCTACCATTGAGCTGAGGCTAGTTGAGACTAGCAATTGGATAATTAAAACTACAGTTTTAATTACAAGTCAATGTGTGAGATGAAGGAAGCACATGGCAAGGGACAACAATTATTTAGCCAAGGGAAACATAACTCGTGTTCATCAGACCTTAATATGTTCAGTCCGGTAATGAAGGGCTGAAGAATTCTTTCTACTACTCTTTTATATGTGCTTTCAAGTTGTCTGTTGACTTATGGTGACCCCATGAATTCTGTTGGTTTTTCTTAGGCAAGAAGTGCTCAGAGGTGGCTTTCCCAGTTCCTTCCTCTGAAATTTAGTTTCTAGTACCTCATATTGGTTGGTGGTCTCACATCCAAGTACTAACCAGAGCTGGCCCTGCTTACCTTCCAAGATCAGACAGGATCTGGTACCTGTTATTTAGGCATTATTCTGCTGCCTTTACCTTCCTCCAAAATTCTTACTACTGATATCCATCAGTGTGCTTAGATTAGGTTATAGGAAAGCATCCCAGAGGGCTGTGATGAAAATCCTCTATACTGTTCTGCCTCGCACTGAAACCAATTCAGCTCTCTCTTTCTTGGTTCCATTCGGAATCTGTCTCAAAAGAAAACATATCAGGCAGGTTAATCTTGATCTACTATAATTTGCTTATCTGTTTGTTAAATCATTTATATCTCATCTTTCTTCCAATGAGCTTACCTCAAATTAACATACCTCGCTCTCCTCCTCCACTCTGTTATCCTCACAACAATCCTGTGATGTTGCTGAGAGACAGTAACTGCCTTAAGATCACCCAACAGGTTTCTCCACTCAATAGGGACCTGAACCTGGACCTCCCAATTTCCAGTCCAATAGACTAGACATTGGACTGATATGCATAGTTACACTTACCTTAGCACAGCAGGATCACTACCACAAACCAGCTAAATAATGCAGGCTATAGTGGGCCGTATGCCATCTGACGCAAAACCTCACACATATGCACACTACAGTCTATGGGCACAGGCCTGTCCAGATTTCAGGATCTATATAAATCACATATTTAATGTATACATCTGCAATACTTAGTAAATTATTAACTACAATTTATATATAATAAATAAATCTTTAATTTTTCCCTTGTTTATGTACATTTCTGTCTTGCTTATTCTGTCTATATTTGTCTCTGTGTGCAAATTTGAAAAGAATATATTTTTACTAAAATAAAAACATAAAGGCAAACCAATAAGCAAATAATTATTTTAATCCATCTGAAATAGGGGCTGCATCTGTACTACAGAAATAATACAGTTTGACACCTCTTTAACTGTCAATGCTCTGTCCTATGGAATCCTGGGAGTTTTAGTTTGTTGTGGCACCAGACAGCTCTGGCAGGAAAGAGTAAAAATCTCACAAAACTACAGTTCCCAGAATCCCTTAGCATTGAGCCAGGGCAGTTAAAGCAGAGTCAAACTGCGTTAATTCTGCAGTGCAGAGGCATCCAGAAAAAGAATGAGCAGTGTTAAGATGAAGAAATATTAGATTAGAGTGGTTAGGAAGCAAGGTAATAGTAATGCATAGTGGAGCAGAACCAAAACAGGAAACAAGCTCACCTTGAGCAGACAGTGCCAAAACTGAAGGCAAAGTTAGGTAAACTGGAAAATGCTGAGATCAGTGTTTTCTCAGCAAATATTCTTTGAGTAAAACACACAGCTTTCTTACTGTTTTATTTGTCTGAACTATTCCTTTGGCTTTTATTTGATTTATATTACATTGGTGATTGATTTTATGAGGCAGTTTAATAGACATTCATAAAAGAAAGAAAGCAGCCTCAGATTAAGACTGTGCTGTGATCTACCTTTGTGATAGACAGAGAAATTGTTACATGGTGCTTTTTAAGTATATTGTTCTGGTTACTAGAAAAGGAATCTAGTAACTCCTACCAAATCTTCAAACTGTTTCCTAAATCCCTTATTCCTGGTCCTGTCCAAATGGTAGAATCCAAGGAAATAATACAAGCATTATGAGAAAGCAAGTCAAGCATCCTCTTTTCTAGGAAGCGTGACTGGAACTCATGTCCTCCTTGTGGACTTCCCATCGGCTGCAGTGTGAAAGAATGCTGCACTAGATAGGCCTTTGGCCTAATCCAGCATGTAAAGTGGGCACTCAGCACTATTCTAGAATGAGACCATTATAAAAAATAATGATTGCTTACAAGGCTGTGTCCCCCAGTTGTAACTGCCCTGGCATCATAAGCAATGGTTTATGGAGCAAGGAATTAATGTCAGGCCAGCATACTCCTTTTACACTGTAAACAGTGCTTCCATCCTGGCTTAAGTAATGCACTTTCTCATTACATCCTGGATAGCAATTTGTGGATTAATGTATGTTAACAAACCAGGATATGAAGCCACCATTTGATTCTAGTTTAGATGTTAGCCAACATACTAAGCTGCAATTTCACATAAAACACTGAAACCAGAGCATAAGAAAATGCACAAAGGCAGAATGTGCAAACCCAGCATTTGTCCCAGACGCCATAAAACTATGATTTATAAAACCAGGGTCATTACATCAAAACCAGCCCTTCAGAAACATCTCAAATTAATCCACACAAATGAATGAATACAGTTAGGACAGGTTATCTCATCTGTACTGTTTATGGGTGTTGTAAGGCAGTGAACACACTTAAAGGGATGATGTTACTCTTAATCCATCTTTTGAAAGTGCTTAAGTACAGTTGGTACTCAAGTCTATCCATTAGACATGCAGGACCCATGCCTAGGCCCATCAACTATAAAGAATGTCAATCAACTTGATAGTGGCCAAAGACACTGCCATAGGTTTGGAGGGAGTGGTAAAGGTGAAGGGCTAGGTCATTGCTGGTATAGAAAGGAAATACTCCATGGTTTAGGGCTAGTCCTTTGCAAAATGATATTTAGGCTGATAGGTTCTCTAAGGTCTCCACCTGGAAATTGCCTCAAAACAAATATACTGTAGGTATGATTTAAGGCAGGGCGGCTGCAGAACTAGTAAATCTCCATTGTGGTTTCAACATCTGCCAAGTTGTGCATGAAGAAGGGTGGGGAAAGTTAGCAGGATAGCAGATAAACTAGAAATATAAATAACTCCAGAAGAGACACTCAGAGGTGCAAATACACCCAAAAGAACTGCAAAGAGCACAATGCACAGTCAGTATTTGTGAGATGTCAGAAGTGTGGGTGTCTCCGGCTTTGAGGGATCCCAGCCACAAAGCTTTTCTCAATTGCCAGTTCACTGGATAATGTGGGAGGTTACTTTTCTGCACATGCCAGATTCTTCAATGCAAAGAAGAAAACAGTCCTGTACCTTTGCATTGTCAACTCCATTTTAAAGTTTTGAACTACTTCTTGTAGTTACTGCTGGTACCATTCTTGAAAGTATATCTTGAAAATTTGCAGAATACATATTACACACACTTTACATAGAACTAATCTAATAAAGAATATTTGAGCTCTCATATGAACTGCAAGCCATGAAGACTCAAGTTTAAATCTTACCTTGCTCATGACCTTATTTGTGGACCTTACACAAACCATTATTTCACAGTCTTTCCATCTGCGCTATGGGCAATCCTGAAAGCATTAAATCCCATCTGATTTTCAAAGTGAAGCAGGGCCAGGCCTGGTTAGTGCTCGAAAGGGAGACTGCCAAGGAATATCAGGTGCTGTAGGCTATATTTCAGAGGAAGGCAATGCCAAACCACCAGTATTTGTTGCCCAAGAAAACACTATGGAATTTATGAGATTGTCATAAATTGACAGGAGAGTTGAAGGTATGTGCACATGCATGCACACATGCAACGCCTGCAATTAAGAATCATTAAGCTACAAAAAGCATAGAAACTGGATCAATCCCTTCCTCTAAAAAAGTGTGTGTGATGCATCTAATGTGCCCTGTCTGGCTCTGAGGAAAACTGAACTCCTTACCTACTCACAAAGAAGCTAAGTGTGAGAAGATTGTGTTCAAAGATATGGACAAAGTCCTGTCCCTACGCACTGCACCCACCAAATTTAAACATGTACAGGTCTTTTAACATTTCGATTTAAACTTGGTAATCCCAACAGATGGCTTGATTGTTAATCTCTTCTAATTACCTGCTGCCCTTCTGGCAATATATTGATTATCATAATCAGATGAGACAGATTCAATAAAGAAAGCCACAACCTTGACACTGCAAGACTGAAGCAGGGATGTTGATGACCAGGGATTTAAAGGTCTTTCATTCATAGGTTCACTGTACATTGAAGCCAACTTGACAGTAAACAACAACAAAAGCTCCTCTAAAATTAGTGTGGCTAGATCATAATACTGATGCAATGAATTTGTCTATGGAGCTGATTTTGGAGGGGATTTTCTTTTTTTGAGTTCATAGGCAAAGGCTGACTTTAAAGCTTCCAATATTCTTCCATATCAGTCTGCATGAGTCAGTTAATTCTTTTGCAGGAGCACAAGGTGATAATTTGGGGGAGTCTGGAGGGGCTGAGGGCTGCAAAAACAGCTTTGGGGCTGCACATGGCCTGAGGACCATACTTTTCCCACTCTTGATGCAGTTAGTCTCCTATGCCTGTAAATATTTTTACATGGATATAGAAAGATACTTCTTTGTATGCATTGTGCCCACACTTTCTGTAGTTAGGACAGAAAATAGTAAGGTCAATGGTGCTTCCTGCAGCTACTGTATCAGAGCTGCTGTCATGAAGAAGCTCAGAATAAATTTAAGAGCCATCCTAGTTTCATTCACAATACCATGCCATATGGTGCCCATATAAACGAGGATTAATTCAGGAGCTGAATTCCCTGTAATATGATTATGGTATATAAATAGCCTAGCCAGAGAGCTAGAGCAGCACCTAATGATTCATTTTGCACAGTCACAGGAAGCAAATCTTGGACAGCTTGTCCCAGCAAGTATAACGGTCTTTGTCTAACCAAAGGAGCTCCAAAGCATATCCACGCTCTTCCATGGTCAATACGTTTGTAATAACCTCTAATTAGGACCCTGCAATGTAGTTAAAGGGGTTCTTTAGGTTTGAGGAGAGGGAAAACATGCCTGCTCCAAGCTTGAGAATTAAAGAAAGCCCATGTGAATATGAACATTAATTTCTATGAATATATCATACAGTCGGCCCTCCTTATCCACGGATTTTTTATCCACAGATTCAAGCATCCAAGGCTTGAAAACATTCCAAAAAAGTATTAATTTCAAATAGCAAACCTTGATTTTTCCTTTTTATATAAGGAACACCATTTTGCTCTGCCATTACATTTAATGGGACTTGAGTATCCACGGATTTTGTTATCCACAGGGGTTCCTGGTACCAAATCCCAGTGGATAACGAAGTCCCACTGTATTTATTTTTAATTACCCCACCATCTCCCTCCATAGCAGTCAATAAATTGAAACAAAATAAGTAAACAATAACCCAGGGCAAATGAGCCAAAATTCAGGACTATTTAGTCTCATTTATCTCAAAGAAAAAACCTAAAATGCACACCTATGCAGGGCTGGCTGGCAATTCTGCCACTGTGAGAGCTGCAATTCCACCCTAGATTTCCCACCACTCCTCCTGAAGTCATTTTGAGATGAACAAGAACTGTGCCAGTATTGACTCAGACTGTTGCCACACTGCAGAAATAAGGCCATGTGACACCACTTTAATGTCCATGGCTCAATGCTATGGAATTTGTAGTATGGTGGGGCACTAGCTCTCTCTGATAGGGAACGCTAAATATCTCACAAAACTAAAAATCCCAGAATTCCCAGGGGAGCCAGTGTGGTGTAGTGATTTGAGTACTGGACTATGACTCTGGAGACCAGGGTGCACAAATTTGCTCCAGCATTCTTGTATATATGAATCTCGTCTGCCCACCCCGCTATTATTCTCCTCCACTAACAAAAGGGAAATCAAAAGCATGTTCAGCTGAATGAAACCAAAAATCTACTCCTGCTTAATAAATCTGATTGCTTCATGGGTTGCTCACTATGGTGAGGACTTGAAGCACACTCAGCGAGACCAAGGTAGAGTCCTTTCCCTCTCTTCTGCCAGACCTTCACATTCAATCTTCAAAGGTCAAGAGTGAGGGAAAGGAGCAGAAATGGACATGACAAAACAGACCAGGGTACATAGTTTGTGCCCCTAATGCTCTGTTTGGATGACTAAAGTGTGTTTGTGTGCGAGAAACTACTAAGAGTTGCAGGCAAACGTATAAAATCTACTTTACCTAGATCCTAAACAAATAACTTCTCCTTTAACTGTGCAAATTATATGCAGATAAAAGGAAATAAATACTGTAGTAGTGGTTCTCTAGATTAAAGCACATGTGCCTGAGTGCTGAAGTGGCTTACTTTCTCTTTTATGTAGTGTAACTTATCTTGGAGTGTAGTTAATCATCAAAGAGAGAAATTCATTTTGAAGGCCCTTTTGCCATTCAACCTTGTATTTTCTAAGCCTCATGAGCTCATTTGAGTCCCTAACATCATTCATGATGACTGATAAGAAACAGCACCATTTTTCTTACACCTGCTATAATATTAAGCCAAGGAAGAGGTTTTGATCTCAGTTGCCTTAGGAAAAAGAGAGAGAAAGGTTTTCCTCAGAAAATGTAGCTTTGGTTTTAAATTAATAATGTTGTGACTGAATAACTGAGCTCATTAATATACTTTGATGTTTGAGAAAATTCAGATGATGCTAGATAGACGACCCCTTGGGGCTGAATCCACAAAGTGCTTGGACCTTTTATAATAGGGACATATAATTCTAAAGACAATATATCTTATTTTTACATCATCCTGACATCTGAAAATGCTAGTGAGCAAAACCTTTCCATAAAGATCTCCAAAAACATTGCAAAACCCATTTCTCCAGAAACATTACAAAACTCATTTCATTGCAAAGAGTTGTAGAACCTGAAGTGAGAGTCCCAGTCATCAGAAGAGGTACCCAAGACTGCCACAGGATCCAGCAGATGAGACCTTCACTATACAGGTATAACAGATGGGGTCCATATTAACTGCCATGACTGCTTCCTATCAAAATCGTAGGAGTTGTAGTTTGCTATAATTCAGATGGATGGACAAAAGCTCTCTAGCAAAGGGTTCAATGGACCACAACCAAACATAGAGCCTGTACAGACAGGCCAAAATAAAGCTGCTTTGGGTTACTTTGGAGGTATGCTGTTTAAATGATGCATGTGTCCTAAGAAACTGGAAGCCACGTCAAAGCCACACTCCAGTCCTAAGGACTGGAGCGTAGCTTTGGCACAGCTTCTGGGCTCTTAGGATGCATGCATCATTTAAACAGCATACCTCCAAAGTAACCTGAAGCAGCTTTGTTTTGGCTGTCTGTACGGGGCCTATGACTCCTAGGATTCCATAGGACAGAACCACAGCAGTTAAAGAGCTGGAATCTTGTAATTCAAATACGCTCGGGAGAAACGAGAACTTCATGGGCAGAATCATAAATTCTCAATGTGTGAATTTATGAGGAGTCTCAATGGTCTCACTGAGGAGGCTGGGAAGGAGTTATGCAAAGTGAGACAGATGAGAAAAAGGGTATACTTAATCGGTATAAGAGAATGTTAGGACAGGAGGAGTAGAAAAACTTTAAAAAGTTATCTATAAAAAGTAATTAATTCATGTTACTAGTATTTAAAGAGTGATGCATTGCCATTTTCCATTCATTTTTTTTAAAAAAATACAGTAATTTATGTTATTCCTTGTGTTGCTTCTTACTTTTTCATTACTTTTTCTTGCTTTAAAAACAAAAATAACCATACGAGTAGGAAGAGAATGGCAAAAAAGCTGAAAAATATCTGTCATAATTTCTCTAAACTTGAAAAAACTATTACAGAATTTCTTTTTAAAATGCTAAAAAATACCCTCTAAATATATATTTTTAAAGGACAGGCATACCTCAGTCAACAAAATCTTTGACAAAAAAATCTCCTTTTTACAAAGTCTTTTTATAGAATCCAAACTTAATCTTCTGTCTAACTGGAAGAGGTTTTTTTTTTTTTTTGCAGCATTGGGGTTCAGGGGATGGTGAAGAAGGACTGGAGAAAGACCAGATATTTCACACTTAGATTTCAGCAGCACGTCTGCAATAAATACTGCAATAAAGCTTGACCTGGGGGAAAATGGGATTCTCCTATAGAAGGCTGAGCAGTCAGAGCAAATAAAATGGTTTCCAACCTCTCTGAAGACAGGGTATTTAGATGACTCATGCTTCCAAAGAGAGCGGAAAGTAGACTGAAGCCATGCTCCAGGACTAAAAAAGGAGATAGTTTGGCTTAGCACAGAAGATGCACACTTTCACCTCTGCATATGAATGCCTCAATGTACAGGGCTGCAGCAAAGCAAAGAAATGAAATTGCGACAACTCTAATGGATGTAATTACAGTATACACAAACCAGACAGTCCAATGGGGTGTGTGTGGGTGCTCCATGATTGTGCTTTCCAATGTATTGCACGCTGATGCACTGATGCCCTGTACCAGTGGAATATTGCTGGTGTGACTGTGTAGCTAGTCAAGGGGGCGGCTATCCAATGGAATGGCATCTGGGCAGATGTGGGTGGTATTTGGTTATGTTGCCTCCCCACCATACATGATGGTGCACATGTATGGTGGGGAGGCAACATAAAAAATTACACAGTGGTGCAGCTTGCGGTCGAGTCATGCACATTCAGCCTGCATTGGGAATGGGCTGTTCAGGCAGTGGGGTTTCAACCCACATTGGGGGAAAAAGCAAGATTGAGCCACCTTTTCCAGGGGGAGGGGGAGAGAAGGAGAGGAGGGGGCATTGGCACCACATGACAGCCAATATCACAACTGCCCCCACAGTGACATTTCACAGTAGGGACTTGTGTGATTGGGAACTTATCGATGGGTTCCCCCTATCAATGAAAAGGGAAGCAGCAGCTGTGGGTCAGATGCCAAAGCCACTTCTTTTGTGGTCTATTTGCTGCTTAAAAGCTGCATGCCATAATCTCCAAGGTAAACAGCTGCCTCCAGAATCACTTGCTGAGCAGGAACAAAAAAAAGAGGAAAGCAGGATTAGTCTGTTTAAGCAGCTCCTCTGGCATGTTGAAAAAGCATAGATCTGTAAGTTTTGTCAGCAAAATGGAAATGGCAAAAAAAGTGAGGCTGTTGAACAGGGGGGGGGGGGAGGGATCACCCCGGCATGCATTTTGGAAGAAGCTTTCAAGCAGTTTCCAAAAGATTCAAAATGTTTTTGTTTACTTAATCAAGGCTTACCTGAGCTAGTTATTTCATTTCACATGTGCATAATGCTAGTTTTGAATAAAACTTTGTAGAAACATGCTGAACTGCTCTTCTCATTTGTGAGAAGAGCCTCATAAGAACCTCTCCTTATTCTTTACATGTTATTTCTGCCTCTGGTACCAAAGTTTCTGTCATATCCACCTGCCTTCAATCCCATTGTGGGAGAAAGACAGGACATAAACCTTTGAAATAATAAAATAATAGTAGCAATAAATCCAGGAACACATCTGTTTTGTTAACCGAGGTATACCTGTAATAAGAAAGCCATTATTTGTTATGACAATGAAATAGCTTCAGTCCTGTTACTTAGTGTTATATTTGAACTTGAATTTCATCATGCCCACATTACCACAAATAAAGTCATGTGTGGCTGGAATTTGTTACTTCCAGAAAGAAGGAAGTGGGAGTGAAAGGAGATGCTCAGCAGTAGTAAAAACAGAGAAATGGGAATGTAAGAAAATAGATGGGTATACCTTCTGGGTCAGTGCAGCAAAGTATCTTTTTGGGGTTTTAGACTGAACTTTAAGAAACCTATGCAAGGTGCTGAATTTATCTGGGGGGCTAGGGATCAGCACCTTGGATAGTTCCTTTAAAGTTTGGACTAAAGCGCAGAGTGTATTCACCAAGTGAATGCATGGAAGCCACTTGTCACCACGGCGGAAGAGTATTGTGCACAAGGGAGTGGCGCAGTTGGCAGCTGGGACACAGTTGGACTTAAAAATAGATCCATAGGTTGTGTGAGTGAAGACTGAGGCAACTAGACAGATAACTGGTGTGCCCAGCTGAAAGGAATGCTTTCCTAAAGGCCTCTGTAGAAGACACAACTCAAAACCTTAAACAATAAGACTAGGAAGGTAGGAGTGATGTTAATCCAGACCTGTATTGACCTTTTATTGTGCTGGCCTTCTGGAAAGTTGAACAGGTTCCCTCTACACCCCTGTGATGTGCTGTTATTCTCACCAAGGCAGCATCTACATTGCAAAAATAATCCAATTTGAGACGGGTTTAAGTGCCACGGCTCCCTGCTATGGAATTCTTGTGGCCATAACAAGCTCCAGTTCCCAGAATATTGGTTACTCTTCAATATCAAGTTACAACATGCAGCCCCAGTGACCCAACTAGTTCAGGCTAGTTTCAACACAGCCGGAAACTGAACCAGGTTTTAAGTCAGAGCTTAATGGGAATGAAGCCTCAGCCAGGCACACTACATGAGCCTAAGTCAGTCTCGGCAAGTTACGATTTCAGATTTATCTCCATTGCATAATATTAATCCCTTTTTCAAGTGGTGGGATTAAACTGATAAACGCTTAGTAAGTATGAGAAAATTATTCAGAAACTAAAGCTGTTTACTTACCTAGTAAACTTTTATGACAGAGTTCACACAGGGTTGCAGTGAAGCACAGTATTTTGCCTTCCTGTTCGGTATTGCTGCCTTGGGATCATCATCCAATATTTTGTTTGAACACACGCATTTTTTGTTTTTCTCTTGAGCTTGCACTGTTACCTACTGAGTGCTGCCCATCCTGACACACTCAAAGGCACTGTGGCTGACTACCAAGATCCATCCATCGCAGCCAATGCATGACATGTCAAAAGCCAGACACTAGACGTAAATAATTACTAACAGCTAATAACTTCTAATTTCTTTTTGCAGTAATCAAGGCATGTTACGGGAGCCGGTGTGGTCTAGTGATGTTCATTGGGCTATGACTCTGGAGACCAGGGTTCAAATCCCAGCTTGTGTAAACCCACTGGGGTGACCCTGGGCAAGTCACACTCTCTCAGCCTCAGAGGGTGGCAATGACAAACCCCTCTGAGAGAGTGTGACTTGCTACAAAAACCCTATGATAGGTTCACCTGAGAGTAGCCATAAGTCGGAAATGACCTGAAGGCACACAATGCCAAAGTTACATTACAAATGTAATGTAATGATGGATGGCATCACACTTTTTCTAGTGTTAACTTTAACTGTCTTTGTTACTTTTACAGTTACAATGCATGTGTGATCTTTATATTTAAGTGTGGTTTTTAGCATCTGTTGGGATTTTTAAAATCGATTTTACTTAGTTTCGGGTAACATTAAAGAGGATTTTTTAAACCCTTTAAAGTTCATGGAGTTTGAAAGTAGATAGAACTCGGTTGTTTATTTAATGACCCAGTGCTGGGTTACTCTGGCTTGGTAGCCCACATTTCTGCCTTGAACAAGCAATTAAACCAACTTCATATAGGCTTCTTACAAAAACATACAGTGGCAGCAACTGATCAGCAGGGGGCTATGACATACATGCAAACTTGCCCATAAGGAGCATACATTATTTCCAAACTATGCATGCCACACTTGTTCTTTATATCTGTTTGTTGTTCTAGCTGTTACCATATCAGCGGCACAGGTCAAGATGTTTTGGAACATGGCTCAGAATGTTTGTACATGCTTAACTGAACTTGAAATCACTAGGAACTTAGAACATTTTCCAAATCTAATCAAATTGTTTTCTTCAACATAGCTCTACCTCATTTAGGTTTTATGGTCACTTTCTGGCTTTTCTCTTTCAACATATTGTCAAAAAATATCATTAGAGTATTTTTGAGGCTGTAAATAATTATTCTGTAAAGGGAACTTTCCAAAATGTGCCAAAATGTAGGCTGTACTCTGCTCTCTAAACCACTGAAAATCATGAGGATCCAATCCCTACCCTGCCAAACATTCACCCAACTCCAGCCATTGAGCAGCCATGGCCCACTGACAAGAGGGTTCTGGGTTCAAACTGAAAGGATAACCAAACCCTAGGAAAGGGGGAAGCCCACCTGAGTCAATCAGAAGGAATGCTTCTGGCCCACCCATTCCTCTGGCACCCTATTTGATCGATCCCTACTGTTCCCCCCTCACCTCCACTGGAAAGGTCTTTGTAAGAGGCCTCACTGACACACACCCAATCCTGACATAAGCACCCATTCAAGTGTCTTACAACCCTCTCAAAATACCTGATCAAACTGAGAATGCCAATCAAACTCCACCCCCTCAAATTCCCATCCTGAGGGCAGCTGAAGGCAGATCACACTCGGGTGTGAGAAAGGGATCCGTTGTTATCAGTCCGAAGCAACAACATGGCAAAGTCATTGCTTTTATTGATCAATATCTAGGATAGAGGAAGTAAAATACATGTGTGAGGTTGCTAACCAGTCCCTCCCAGCAAGGGTGTGCCTTGGACAATGGCTCAACAGACAGAAGGATGACAAGACAGTGTCACTTTAGGCATCAATCAGCTCACCTGTTGTGTAAGAGTCTCATATGACGCTTGGAAGGCTCAAAGGCCTACCTAAGGGGAGGGGATTCTGATAACCACCCCACAGAAGATAAGGTGGGCTGCCCAGGTCATTGCTGCCATCTGTGAAGTGGGGCCTCACTTATGGATCCTGTTTCTTGGGGAGAATAAATAGAAAAGAGAAAGAGAGAGAGAGCAATAAACACAGCAGTTAAAGTTTGCAGGGTTTCTCTCTTCTCTTGCTTACCTTTGTGAGGTGTGTTGTCCTGGCATCCTAACACATGGAGAGTTGTTGCAACATGTTTGAAGTCCCTTCAGGATGTGCTCCTTAGTGTTGTAGAAAGAGAGTTTTTAGCAAAGTGCTCAAGTTCCAGTCTGTTCTTATTTGCTTTTGGGAAACAGCCTGTTTGTGCAGAGCCCTCTTCTTTTTCTTCAATGCATCCTTGGATCCTTTGATTCCCCCTCCCCAGAGTTCCCTCTTGCAAGTTCTCCATATGCACATCCTCAGGCCAGAGAGATATAGGCCCTTTTGTCTCAGTTATAACATTCTAATTCCATTTGAGCTACCATGGCTTCATCCTATGGAATCCTGCTGTTTGAAAGTTTGGTGAAGCACTAGAGGAACCCTCTGGCGAGGAAGTCTAAATTCCCCTCCAAAAAGTGCAACTCCCGGGATCCCATAGGATGGAACCATAACAATTAAAGTGGAATCAGAATGCTTTGATAGTGCAGTCTTAACAGGCCCAGTGTATGTGTGAGGAGGATATATATCTACTGTGATTGTGCTCTGAATTAATTCATTTCCCACATATTGCAGATACAAGCCACCACTGCAGCCGACCAAAAGGAGTTTGCACAGGACACATTTTTTTTCCTCTTTATGTTGTTGTTGTTGTGTGTCTTCACAACATTTATGTTATGGCAACCCTAAGCCAAAGCTGTCGTGGAGTTTTCTTGGCAAATTTTGTTCAGATTGTGTTTGCTTCCCTCAGAGAGGGTGTGACTTGCCCAAGATCATGCAGTGGATTTCCATGGCCAGGTGGGGATTCAGACCCTGGCTTCTAGAGTTCTGGTCCAACTCTGAAACCACTATGCTACCATGGCTCTCTTTCTTTGCATAGAGAGGGTATTTTGTTATTAAATTGTATTTATTGTATTTAAGTGTGTTAAAAATACAATAAAACACTCTCTGTTTCCCGGTGCATCAATTGATGGTACAGCCAGGATGCACAACATGAAGCCTTGATTTTCCATTATGGAAACCAGTGTAATCATTAGACTGATCCGAGAGATCCAGCTATGAAATTCACTAGATGACCTTGAATGACATCCTCTCTCCAGCTGACCTACCTCACAGGACTGTGAGGATAAAAATGGAACAGGAGACAAAGGGCCTGAACAGACAGGCCAAAATAAAGCTGCTTCGGTCACTTTTGAAGTATGCTGTTTAAATGATGCATATGTCCTAAGAAGATGGAAGCCACGCCAAAGCCGCGCTTTGGTGAAGCTTCTGGCCTCTTAGGTTGCATCAGTCATTTAAATAGCATACCTCCAAAGTGACCCAAAGTAGCCTTATTTTGGCCTGTCTTTTGGGCCCAAAGACACATGGAAAAGTAGGATATATATGTAACAAATCAATGAACATTTGAGTAGAGCTGCTTGGATGAAAATGGAGGAGCTAATGTGAGCTTCTGTTCAATTGAAAACAATGCAGTGCACATAGCCTATATGCTGGCTTTATACCGACAGGTCTTCCTTCATTCTGCAAGTCATTGGCATGCTTGCAAAAATCGGTATGTATCTCATATCACAGGTAGGAATATTTGCTGTTGTTGTTGTTGTTGTGTGCCTTCAAGTTGTTTCCTAAGGTGAACCAAGAATGAGGTTTTCTTAACATTGGTTCAGAAGTTTTCCATTGCTTTCCCTTGAAGCTGAGAGTATGTAATGTGTCCAGTGAGTTTTATGGCCAAGCTACAAATTGAGTCCTAGTCTCCATGTTGGCTCTTGGTAGAAATATACAGTACTAGAAATCTACACAAATATCCTCAGCTATTCTTCACTTACCTCCTGGAGGTAACTGAGCTCATGAGTAATTGCTGTGTGCATAGCATGAATATATCCTGTCAGATTTACTTGTACGCAGAGGTACCTTTCCTCTAAATTAGTTCTTTGTTTTAATAAGCAGGGTGCAATGCACCTGTTTGTGCAGGCCCAGTTCTGAGGTTTGTTTCCAGCAAGGCACACCTGATTAATCTCCCATGTGTGTAATGTACATTTGCAGCAGCCATGGTAGCAAGAGCAGAGCTTGTGCAAACACCTGCGAGACAACAAGCCTATGCAAGAGGGAGCAAGCTTTTTTCTGCAGCTCATGAAACATCTGGAGCACTTGCTCTGAAAGTGTGTCCTCTTAAGAAAATTTTGTGCAGAATCTGCCTGTTAGAGTATCTCTTTCCCTCCCAACAGTTTTATATTTGGGTGTGTCCATAGTTAAATGTTGAGGAATGCAAATCAGCAAATGTGATTGGCCATTTCAATATGCAACTCGGTGATTAAGTGCCTAAACATAAGCATTGAATCCAAGTTCAGGAAAGCTCCATAGAGTCTTCCTGGAAATGCTTTTCTCTTTCCCAACAGCATGTCCAACAGCCCTCCCCCCCCCCCCCCCCAAATCTGCTGTCTCCATTTTAGGACCTGGGGGGGACTACAGTAACATCCAAAATCCATAAAACAGTGATAGCTTGCAACATGTATTTGGTGCATTTTGGCTGGCCGGTAAAGGTATCACTATTTCGGATAAATTTACAGCACTTTATAAATAAAGGTTAATACTAAAATAATAAATTTCTGTACTTTGCTACAGACAAAGCGACTAACCATGGATTATTGGGGGGGGGGGGGAAGGAAGGGGTAGTGTTTGCCTTAACTCTTTGATCATTCCTACTTCCTTAGTAGTTACACTCTCTTACCCTAATCCAGTAGTGAACAAACTGCAGCCCCTCCCTGGGTTCTTTTTGCAGCCCACAACTCCTCCAGGCTCCCTAAAGTACCTCTTTTTCCAGCCCCCAAGAATGGAGGAATTGCCTCCCTTAAAAGCCTCAAGGAAGAACCATTCACATTATAAGTTGTAGCTCCCTCTTACCATTTAATACCAAAGATATGGGTTTTTCACAGCCAGATGTACCCTGGTTTGTTTGCTTTTCCTCATTTAGAGGACATTTTTTGAGATTCTATGGTCTCATTCGCCCTACAGAAATTACTATATTCTACTTTAAAAACCACGGCTGCATCCTATGGAATCCTGAAGTTTGTCATTTGTTGAAGCACTAGAGCACTTTGGGAGAGAATTTAAAATACTCCTCCCTAGGATTCCATAGGATGGGACCATGGCATATAAGGGGGAATCATAGTGCTATAATTGCATGGTCTGAAAGGGTCCTGTTTTGCTCCTGGATGATCCCAGGGATGCAATATTAGCCCCTGGGCCTGCCTCTCCCTGCTCTAACTATTGCTTTGGTGCAGTGTGCTATTCAAAATTGGTAGTTAAACCTTCTCTATAAGTGCTAATAGACCTTATAGCAGAATGCCATGAAAGACAAGGAAGTAAAAGAATGTGCCCATGCCAGAGCGGGACAAAATGGCAGTACTTAGTGAGCAGTCACCTGACAACTTCCTTATATACCCGCCTTTACTTGGAAAGAGGCAATATGACCCAGCCTGAAAGTTCCCACCTAACATTGTATAATAAAGGCAAATAAAAATAATTGATTATCTAATAACATATTCCCCCAAAACAAAAACCTTAAACATTTAATACAGTGGACCATTGTTATCCCCTGGAGTTTGGTGTCAGGACCAAAATCTAACTTTGTTTTTTGGAGTATGTGAGTGTGTATTAAAACCCTGGATGCTTGAATCTGTGGATAAACAATCCCTGGATACAAAGGGTGGACTGTATTGTCAAATGTTATAGCTAGTAAACAACCTGAATCAGGATCAGCTCTATAATTAAGCAGAGTGAGGCAGTTGCCTCAGAGAACGGGTGCTAAGGGCTGAGACTGACACAAGATTTTGGAGGATAGAGTTATAGCTCCCATGCAGCCTGCCCTCATGTTTCATAAATTCAGTCTGCTGCCCTTTAGTGCAATGGAAGAAATCAGCCCTTTGCCAATGATGAAGTAAAGTTCAGATGCCTCTTTTGTCAGCTTCCGTAGATGAAATAGGGCTGTAGTTTTATCTGGTTCTCTGCAAGTTCTCTGCAAAGTTATATAGCAGGAAGGAATGTATTCTAGTTCTTTTGTATTACTTAGGCTGCATCCACACTGTAGAAGTAATCCAGTTTGACACCACTTTAACTGCTGTGGCTCAGTTATATGGAATTCTGGGAACTGTGGTTAGTTGTGGCACCAGAGCTCTCTGGCAGACAAAGCTAAATGCCTCACAAAACTACAGTTCCCACAATTCTATAGCATTGAGCCATGGCAATCAAAATCATGTCAAACTGGATTAATTCTGCAGTGTGTATGGTGCCTTATTGGGATAAGTTTCATTTATATACCGCTTCATACCACACTAAGCAGTCTCTAAGCGGTTTACAACTGTAAACTAATTGCCCCCAACAAGCTGGGTACTCATTTTAGCAACCTTAGAAGGATGCAAGGCTGAGTTGACCCTGAGCCCCTGGCTGGGATTGAACTCACAACCTTGTGAGTGAGTGGCTACAGTACTAGCATTTAACTACACCACCTGGGCAAATATATGAAACAGACAGAAAACACATGGTATGCACTACAAAGGCTAATTATTATTATCACATGGATACTATTAAATAGGTTTGAAGGGCAGCTCTTCTTTCATTTGAATGTAATGTCACATTAAATTACTAATCCAATTTAAATTCTAATCTAATGATGCTACAACTTCTTTTGCAGTTAATCTGCTACAAAATCCCTTTGCATACTAATGTTAAAAAGTGCATTTTATTTTAGTTGTTGCTGTTCAACAGAAATACTGTAACACATCTCGCTGCCTGAGGTAAAGAATAAAATCCTTCCCATTCCAGGTGAAGTGAAGTGAATTGCCAGCTGAATTTTATTTGAGGGATGGTGACGTCGGAGTGCCAACCAGTCCACCTTAGGGAGTGGTAAAAGAGATTATGTGGCACACACAGCTCTGTCCTCTAACTAAGGGAAGTGCCCCATGCTACTAAACATGTACTACATGCTATTCTTCTGGAATTTCCTGGTTATGAGATTTTTAAGATGAACTGGATGCAAAATCTCAGTGAAAAGGTATTAATTTTGGGATATTTCTGGGTCATTCATGGCTAGGGATCAGTGAAGAGCTGCCTAACTATTGTCCATAGCATTATTAAACTTGTTCACTTTCACATTTGTTGAAAGCATGTAGTGAAATCTCCACGTTTCTTTTGGATTACACAGCACGTGAAAATCTGACGTGTGTGTATATGCCGTGTAAGCAAACCTCATCAAACCTGTTTAGCTCTTTATCCTGTTTCTCAAATGACTGACAAATACTGCAGCATCAAGGTAAAATACAACATTGTTTATTTAATGCTTACAGCATTAAATTACAGCCTTAATAAACCAAATTTATTGCTTCAAAACAGGTCATCTTTCCACGAATGTTAATGAAATTCAACCAGAACCCAAATTTGAAGTTGCAAATCATTCCTCTTAGATGTTTATAAACAGGCAAATGTAATTTGATGTTGTACTGGTTCACAATTTTCTGACAGTTTTTTTTAGCACATGCACTATGATAATTCATATTTCTTGGAAGCTCAAACATATTTAACAAAGTTGGGAATCATTAATTAAATTTCCCCAATAAAATCTTTTTGGTGCTCTGATTATTAAGATGCAATTTCTATTAATTTTAATGACAGTGTTAAAACATTAAAGTGAGGTTTTGTTTTAAAAGCATTTTTGGAAAGTCTCAGGCCTTATTAATTAATCTGCATTGTTTAACCATCAAACCATTATAAGAGAAATATCTGTACATAGAAAAAAATAATCCCAATTAATAGAGGCATTTGTTTTAAGATCACAGAAAAATAGTCCTTCCTATCTTACCTCCTTATTTCTCCCCACATCTCCAAATGTCAGATAATAATTAACAAATTTTCACCCCTTTCCCCATAATGTTCTCCTGTCCTCTGTAATCATCCAGCCTATAAAGACATGCAAAACAGAGGTTGTCTTCTACAATGGCTGCTTTACCAATGCCTATTCAATTCTGTGAGTATGAAGAGATTCTTCTCCCAAAGTCAGCCTTGGTTGAATGAGAAAATCAAGAAGTTATAGGGTAACTGTGACCAGAATCCTGGCAAAAGTAGAAGAGCTGCACCATAGTTATATTGTAAAGGGTGTGCCTCTAAAGGTAACCAGATTCAATCCCTGGCATCTCCACAGTGGGCTGAGAAGATTCCATCCTGAAACATCCTATCAGTAGACCTCACTATGATTCTCCGGTTGTTTTTGGATTACATCTCCCATTTTCTCTTATCATTAGCTATGCTGAGGATTGATGGCAATTGTACACACACCAGAACAGGCATAGTTGCCCACCTCCTGCAAAAGATAATATTGAGGTAACATGCCCCACCCTGAGTACCACCATATCACCTTGAACATATTAATCTGACTTCAGAATCTAAGCAGGGTCAGCCATGATTAATACATGGCTGGGAAGCCACTGGGAAGTACCACAGATCTCCAGGTAGGGCTATGATATAATCCTGCCTGACATTCTGGAAAGCCACTATTGACAACAGTGACAACAGAGACAACAGTGCCCTTAATCAGTGCTTCTTAATTTTTGGCTCTCCAGATGTTTCAACTACCAGAAGCCACAGCTAGCTTGGTCAACAGTCACGAATTCTGGGTACTGAAGTCCATAACATCTGGAGGCCCAAAGGTTGGGAACCACTGCCCTACATGGGCCAATGAACTGACTCAGCATCTGGCAGGTTCCTAGATCCCCAAAACTTTGTTTTAGTTCAATGCGGCTTCATATGTTTCCCTTTTTGCTATATCTCACATGCAACAACCCTTTAAAATTACCTTCATCACTTGCCTTTTCCATTTTAAATTGAAGAGCAGTTTATTAAGTAGTTTGCATAAACCAACATTTTCCAACCTGATACCCCCCAGATGTGTTTATAAGGTCACCAAACAGGAGTTGCAGTTCAGTACTTTGCATGCAGAAGGGTCCAGGTTCAATCCCAGGTAGCTCAGACTGAAAGCATCAAGGAGATATGGAAGACTCACACCAAAGTGCTTGGGTAGCTGCTGGCAGTCAGATAATACTGGGTTAAATGCACTGACCTGCTGTAACAAAGCTTCCTATACTTTGTCAAGGAAACAACTAACCACCAGTTAATTTCAGTCAGGTAGCAGGAACTGCTTTGGAAGCAGGGCAAAGGAAATGAGGCAACCACAACATCCATTGATACCCTTATCACTCTATACTGTTACAGTGCTATTATTCCACTTTAACTGCCATGTCAACATCCTTAACAATATCCCGTGGAACTCTGGGGTTTGTAGTTTAGTGAGGCCCAAGAGCTCTCTGGCTCAGAATCTTAAATATTTTCCCCTAAACTGAAAATCTTAGGATTCCATAAGACAGCAATAGCAAGTACTTTTCTACAAGTATTAGTGCACTTAAGCACTCCCTAAACGGTTTACAATGTGTAAGCTAATTTCCCCAACAAGCTGGGTACTCATTTTAGTGACATACGGAAGGATGCTGGGCTGAGTCGACCCTGAGCCCCTGGATGGTACTGAACTCACAACCTTACAGTTTATGAGTGAGTGGCTGCAGTACAGACATTTAACCACTGCACCACCAGGGCTCAAGATGTTACTAGGGCAGTTAAAATGGAATAACAGAGTTATAACAGTGCAGTGTGATAAGGCTCAGAGCACTTCCCAGGATAGAGCCCTCTTTCCAAATTACAAAATGCATGAGGAAATGCAAAAATCCCAGGTTAAAGAGCAGGCATCTCTTACGTGGCTTCCATCATATGCTGGAAGCCGCACTCCACATGCTGGGATAAGCAGGTGCGTGCACCACAGGCTGCCACAGGCACAAGCCCCATTTACTTGAATGGGGCTTGAGCACCCACGTTTTTTCCCTTACATGGGGTGTGTGTGTCCGGAACAGATCCCCTGCGTAAGGGGAGGGCGGACTGTAAAAGGATTTAGCCTTTTACTTGTGTAGGTTTAACAGCAAATAAAATAAATATTCAATTAAATTTAAATAAATGGGATACTCCATTGGTAAGATAGTCACTTTCTTCTGTCTGCCATTTTAAATACAGTTGAGGAGTGGGGAATCATCAACTTTACAAATGCTGAATTCCTTGATGATATGTTACACATATGTATGTTATATGCTTTGTGACTTGGGGCCACATCTGTAGCAAAACCATTGTTTTAAGCCATTAACCCAGTGTGAGGGGACCTCCTCTCAAACCTTAGGAAGAGAACCCAGTTTCCAATAAACTCTGGAGTGCCTCTGCTTCTCTTGGCACTCTGGACAGCTGGATTGGGTCTAATTCAGCCGTACCCAGTGGTCCAGATAGCAAATGTGGTGTCGTCTCCCTTACTCTGCACTGAGCAGCAGAGGGAAGGAGATGGTTTCTTTTGGGAGCTGCCACCTCTGCAGCTTACCGGGCCATGCAGCTCCCTGCAAGAGCCTAGACGTTACCATCACTTCTACTGAGGTCAGAATGGGACACCAGTGTGATCAATGAGGAGAGGCCAGAGTGACCTCCTTCTTGGTGACCACATGGCATGGCACTCTGTTCTGGCCTCAGCAGAAGTGATGATGGTGACAGCCAGGCTCTTGCAGGGAGCTGCTTGGTTGGCAAGGCTGCAGTTGGCACTAAGAGGGATGGGCCAGTGGTGTGTTGCAGTGTCACCTAGTGGCCCATCTGGACATGTTTGGCCCATATCATATCAACCTGGGGCAGCTCCAGAGCATAATACTCCAGATTAAGGGGGGCAGTGTAGATATACTCTTGGTGTGTGGTTTATTTCTAGTTCTTGGTTTGTGCTTGCACACACATAGTAACAGTATGACAACACATACAGATGCACTGAAAAATCCAACATGTTGAAAAGAATAGTTCATTCTCAGAAGACAATGGAGTATACCTGAATACCCATACTATAATGCTACCAGTGGTTCCCAAACTTTTGTCTTCCAGATATTTAGGAGTTCAGTCCCCAGAATTCCTGACCTACTGACCAAGCTGGCTGTGGCTTCTGAAAGTTGAAGTCCAAAACAGTTGGATCACCAAAGTTTGGGAATTACTGTGCTAAGCAATGCAAAGTATTTAACAAAATATAAAACAGATAAATCTACAGCGCTAAATAAATAAATAAATAAATAAATTAGGCTTTTGGAGTTTATTGACTTCTCTTATACCTAAAGTATAATAGTAGCCAATAAATAACACAGTCATGTTTAGCTTATCTTCAGCAATTGCTGATTCAAGCAACAATTACCATTATCTCATTTACAACTGAGAACACCATGAGCTATTTGTGTGTTCCTGTGAACATTGCTGATGTGAGACTAGGAATGGAACAGGAAATGCATAGTAGACAAAACAGAAATGAAAGAAATGATTCAAGGGCAATGTTAAATATGATTTTAGATGCCAAGATCTAAGGTCACATTACCTGCATACTTTGTACAATTTCTAGTGCTGACACTGACTAAATCCTTGATATGCATGTTCTAGCTTCTGAGTGTCCAAAGTTAGGTATTTCCCCACTTCAAACATGACAGTTACTGCTTGGCCTATGAAGTGACTTTGAACCATATTTTGCAGAAAAAGAGCCTTGCGAGATTCTCAGAAGCCAAAGACTGGGGCTTCCAGTTCCAAAGGGTTTTTGCAGATTATGGGTTCTCATACTCATCCAAAGCACTGATGGTAAGCACATGAGACTTCCAACATTGCAAATCTACCACTGCCTCTTTAACAAAAAAACATTTCTGAAAGCCATCACTTTTTTTTACCACCTCAAGATTTCTGAAGGCTTTTGCCTGCATCTGGAAAGATATGCCTTTCCAAAAACGTTTTAATGAACATATGCTACTTTAACTAAGTACAGAGGCTGAGAAAGTTGACTGGCCACACTAGCTGGGGATTTGGGGAGTCGTATTCCCAGAAATAACTCTCTCAAGCCTTGTCTAAACATTTTTCTCAACTGTTCCCAAAGAGAGTTTTCAAAATATTTTAATAGCCCCATTCTCTGAAGTAATAGTGTCATCACATCAGAGAATTCAGAATGTGTGTGCACAAGTGCATCTTAAATCACCCCATTAATTTCATAGGGTTTTCTTAGGCAAGGAATACTCAGAGGTGGCTTTGCCAGTTCCTTCCTCTGAACTTACAGCACCTGGTATTCAAAATGAGAGACAGTACTTATCCAGGAAGCACTGTCATAACTCTGCATTTGCTTCATATTTTGGGAAATTGTCACATAACCAAACCTGTTTGGCTGTGTGAGCATGTCACTGCTGCTAGGCAGAAGAAAGAAAAAAGACACTTTATAGAAAAGAAAACAAAATTGAAGAGGAAGCCAATGTCTTACAAGTCTTACAAGACTTACAAGTCTTACAATGGAGTTATCACCTCTTTGGGTGAAATACAGTGAATCCTCCACAATCGCTAGGGTTAGGACTACAAGACCCCTGTGAAAGTGGAAAAACCACAGATAGCAAAGACACCTTTTTTAACTTGAGTGTTCTACCTCTCTACAAATCACTGGGTCCTCCAAAGCAACTCTATTACAGCGGACCCTTGTTATACGCTGGGGTTTGGTTCCAATATCCCCCATGGATAACAAAATTCATGGATGCTCAAATCCCATTAAATATAATGGCATAGCAAAATGGTATCCCTTATAAAAAATGGAAAATCAAGGCGTGATATTTGAAATTTATACTTTTTTTGAATATTTTGAAACCGTGGATGCTTGAATCTGTGAAGAATATGAAGCGGGTGGGACGACTAGAGCGTGATTGACGGAAATCTGGTCTCTTATCTGACAGAACTCACCATAAGAAATTCCTTTTTTCTTATGGAGAGGCAATTAAAGCAGTGAAGAGATCCTCCCCGTCTGCTCATATTGCATCTGCAAAGTCTCGTCCGGCAGAGCTGTTTAGGGTGGTGAGGGAACTAACGGTGATGCCACCTACCCAGAACCCTCTACTTAATCCAACGACAGCCTGCTGCAACGCTTTCAACAACTACTTTGCAGACAAAATCTCTCAAATAATAGCCCATTTGGACGCCAAATTTTGAAGCAAAATTGACGAATGAGGTGTCCAGTAAACCCGTTTATGAGATTAAACAGGATGGGTTTACATGGCTTGGGCCCAACCTATCTGAAGGATCGTCTGCTTCCATACAATCCGCCCCGTATACTCAGATCCTCTGGGAGGAATTTACTACATCCCTTAAAGACCAGGTTGACGGCGACCTCCCAGAGGACTGCCGGACGAGATTCGTCAAATTACCAATCTAGAGAGCTTTAAAAAAAGATGGATCTCTTCCAGCAGGCCTTCCCAGAATAAAATACTCGGTCACAAATAAGACTTTCCATCTAGCGAACTCTGCCCATGATGATCATTATTTGGATCATTTGGATTTTAGTATGTAGTTTTTAATCTTATACTGTTTAATCTTGTTTTAAGGTGGGGCACTTATATGGATGTATTTTATGCATATAGGGATGTTTTTTAACTTGTTGTACACCGCTTTGATTGCCTGGCAAAAAGCGGGATAGAAATAAAAAAATTATTTTTTTATTTTATTATAAGAAATCTGTGTATAAGAAGGGCCAACTGTATTACTGTCAATATCTGTCGGATGTTGACCATAGAATTGTGCTGGAGGACTTACAAAGTGTTCTCTCTAGGAATATGTAGATCATCCAGCATGACTTCTGGTGGAAGCTGACCATAGAGTTATGTTGGGGGAGCTGGAGATTTCTAGAGAACATATTAAACAAATCTGTGAATAATCAAAGCTGCAAAAGTCAAAGCTGCAAATGTGGAGGGCCAACTGCATAGCCTTCCAAGCAAAATGTGTGAGAGAGTACAGACTGTGAGTGAGTGAGGATCAGTTTTATCTACATCACCCAAAAGGTGGGTGCTTTTCACAGGTGGGAGGAAAAAAATAAAACAAAAATAAGTTCTCTAATATTTTCTCTTCTAGATCATTTGCCCAGGTTGGACTTCAGGATACAGAACAAATAGCAGAGAACCTCAGAAAACGAAGGGAAATGGGGTAAAGTTTAGAACAACAACATTAGCAAGCATTTGATCACTTTAGAAAATGCTATATAAACACAAAACACAATTATTAATGTTAATAGATTCTCATATAAATTGCTTTAGCTCACTCCTCTTGCTCCAAACCATTGCAGAAGATTTTATCACAGAAGCAGCTTTGTCTTTTCATACACATGGTGTTTCAAGTGCTCTGTAGTAGTACACTGAGATTTAGACAGGGCTTTGAAAACTGTGCTGCATGGATTGTCATCAGCCCATTAAACCTTGCAACATCACTGGAAGATAGGCCAGTGTTATCCTACTATAATGGATGGGGCTCAAACTGAGAAGGAAGCCACTCACTGAGAAGATCTGAACCAAACACAGCTCATCCTCTTAATTATTGTGCTTACCTGAGACGACACACTACATAAGGGGTGAGTAGGATGAGTGGCCTTTCAGATGTTGTTCAACTGCAACTCCAATCAGCCCAAATCAGCTAGTGAATGGTGGGAAAAGATGGGAACTTCTATCCAATGATGACAGGAGGGCCACATGTTGTCCATCCCTGCGCTATACCATGCAGATGTATTGCCTATCCACTCTCTTCAGAAACTTGGACTTTCAGAGCATTCAGAAACATATACAGTAGCATCAAAAGATGACAACATCTGAGATTCTAAATCAAAGAATTGTTATTAGCATAGGCACAAAGTATCATGAGATTTGCCATACATTTGGACTGAGGTTGCACTGTACACATTCTATGTCTCCTCGACTAAAAACAAGCTACTCACTGTCAGCAGAGATTGTCCAAGATTACATGTAGACAGATCAAAGTAAGCCTGTTGAGTTGCTTACTGCATGCTAGGCTAATATCACTGTTACATTATTCAAGCAGCAATGGTCTTCTCTGTAATCCCACCCCAGCTTTTCATGTAAAACATTTATAGTGCAATCCAATTTAAAAAACAATAGAAGAAAAGTCCGAGGTTAGTGGGGCTCAGTCCCAGGTGAGTGATATAGGAATGCAGCCTCAGATGTAAAAGGTAACAGCTTACAGCACCACCACATGGTTCCAGTGTGTAACTACAGAAGGTGTCTTCATTTCAAGTAAATGGAATTTCATGGGTTAACATCTACTTTAGGACTTGTTTTATTATCATCATGTTATTTATACAATATGATCACTGTTCATGCTATTTTATATTTCTTTACTCCCTTTAACCCTTTTCTGTTTGTGATCATCCTAAATTGGCACTGGGAGTGTGAACTGGCTCATTTAAATTGACCTTTTCAATGGTCAGGGAATCTAAGAAAATAATTTCCACCCTCTTTTTGATAGCATTGCAGCATTCCCAATGTTTGGAAAATCTCTGATAATCACTGCTCACTTCCCCAAGAAGTTAGCTGTGTTGTGGCAAAGAGTAACAGCGAGTCTTGTGGTACCTTAAAGATTAACCTTTTTATTCAGCGTAAGCTTTTATTTGGCATAGGCTTTTGTAGATGTGTCTCATGATGTGAGCTGGAATCTATTTTATGCTAAATAAAATCTTTTTTCCCCCCATCTTTAAGGTGCCACAAGACATTTGCGTCTCATTTCCCCAGATTTTTATTTCCTTAAAGCTTTCTTCAGGGGCTTTATGGATTCATTAAAAGGGACAAGGAGAGAAACCGCACAGAGCTTCTGAATTCATATCCACTGCAATGCAGAATATTAGTATAGCAAGTAGCTGTGATGAGGTGGAGGCCAAATTTGTTCCAGAGTGGGCTGCAGTTGTGAATCTTTTGCCAGAAATCATGCTGAAATGCCATTCAGAAGTGACCAAAAGTGTATTTCCTACTTCCAGGGTTTTCTGACCAATTTTTATCTCATTTTCTTCCTTTAATGCAAATTTGAGGGTGAGGGGGATTTGTTTTAGTGCACTAAATTAAACTAGTGTCACAGGAACATTTTATGGGTGACTTTTTTGGGACCAAATAAAAATATTTTTTTATTTAGCTGTGGAGGGCTCATGAGACATAAAGAGGGGTTGGAACTTTAGATATGCTACCACACAGGCTGCACTTTCCCCATCAATGAATACGGCGAAAGAGAGAAAATATCTTCCAATATTTGGCCTTGTGGCACACTTGCTATTTGATGCATGCTGCATGTTTTCCTTGCATTTCCCTGTGTTTGGAATGGAAAGCTCGGTGATTCCTACTACGACAGTTATCTTCTAGCCTGGTTGTCACTTTGTTATCTTCTAGGAAAATATGGCTACTGGCATGCATAAGTTATCAGCTGGAGAAGAGATCATTTTCAATTGGATTAAAATAACATTTCTTTCCTTTCTGTCCCCGTTTGCTTTGTTTTTCAGTCATGCACCTACATACTCACCACAACTCTGCCCTTGCGTTTCTCCATGCCTGGGTAACGCGCCTCATGCACCATACACAGCAGGCATATCATATGCACATGGCAGCTGTGTGGTTTTGAAGCAAGAATCTGTCAAGATAATCTAACCACACAAGTAGCTTCCCCAGGAGCACTGAGAATTCATTGCATTAAGACCTATGGTAAAGTATAGTGACATGCGTTTCTTCCTGAATTTTCAGGAGTCAAATCAGTGCTGAGCCGAAACAGAGGTTTATAGTTTGTAAACGTTCCTGCCACTGACAATACCATATCAAACACCCTACCAACACCCTATGCTTAATAATTTATAGGTTTTGCACATTTTTTAAAAAGTTGTGAAGTTGTTCCCAAAGTGGTGTTAGGAAGAGGACATTATCAAGTCCTGCAGGCTTCAGTATCAGTAATGTGCTTTCTTCAGGCAACTAAAGGGACTCCAGCAGCATCCATCATTGGATGGCAGCTTGCAACCACCATCTTTGTGCCCTTGAAGCTGACCTGTTGGAACACAGTATTTGTTGCAGGGACACAACAGTTTTTGCCACCCTTCCTTCCACAAATGCTAGGACAGGACTATAGGAGGGAACTCACTGAAAGGTAATTTGCATAGGGCCCCCTCCATCCTGCAGTCATCCCTGAAGTGATAAATAGGTGATCAGCTATGATGGAACGTAGACAAACCTTTGGATGTCCACATACATATTCACTAAAAATAAGGAAGAATAATTTGCATAACTGGATGCAAGCCAAGCATCTCATCAATGATGGGAGTAAGACTGGTTTTGCCCCTAAAGTTGGCCTTCCACCCACTCTGCCAACTCCATCCCTCCAGCCAGATTTTGAGATTACAGAGATATTAGTGACGTACAACTATCTTAAACCTGAACTTGTGTTTCATTTCATTTGTCTTAATCTTTGTGAACTAGTGGACAAGGAGTGCAAGAGGTATGTTTATTCTTTGAGGAGTTTTACATTCATGTGCTTAGTCCTAGTCTGATAGGAAGAAATAGAAGATTACAAGAACTTCAATGTTGGCCACTGAAGAAGAGAACAATATTGAAACATGATTAGCCTTTGTTTTATTGAAGGCTTGTTAAGATCCATGGTCATCATTCTTCCTCCAGTTAAAGATTCATTCCCAACAGACTTTTACACCTATTGCTTCTGAACTGGTTAGACTATTCATATTATAACTTTCTAGTATTTATTACATATGTACTCATTTATTTATCTCCCAAGTGCTTGTTTGCTTTTGATAGGTTTTGTGATTGAGATCCTACATCTTTGTGGATTACTTTGAGACCTTTTTGGCTAAGTGGCAAGCACAGAACTACGAAATGACATTTGTTTCTGTATCTGGTGCTCATCCCGTTTTGTCCTAGTTATCTTGTATAACAATCTCCCAGAAGAGTTGGACAAGGATAAAAAATCAGCCCATGAAGAGTTCTTGGGCCATAAATCTAAGGAATGTGGGCAATCAGATGTGTTACCCTTCGCAGCTCCCACATTGATAGTCAGGGCAACATGAGGGGTTTGTCTGCCCTCGGTCATGGAATCCAGTGTCCAACTCTGATTTTCTATGTGACACTGTATATAACATCACAGTTCTACCTATGTGATCCCTGAGTGACTGGGCTTATATAGTAAAAACACAAGCAAAACCCAACTTTAGTATCAAAACAGAATAGTTCCAGGAACATAAACAAGCATGAATAAATATGTAAGATTAGTAATTTAGGAAGTTTTGCAAGAGGCTTTTCACATCTCCAAGAACTCAGTTTTCTTAAACTGAATCAATCCTCACTAGGATTCGGCACAGCACTAGTTTGACTCTTCCTCTGTAACATTAGAAGGCTGAAGACTTTCTGAAGTATTTCAGTTTGTTGCCAATTATGTTTCCATTCATTCTAAGCTAACCACAGTACATGCAAACCATACTGTCTCAGAAATAAAAGTGCTTCAATAACTTAAAAATTGGGGGTGGGGGAATTATAAACTAAAGCATTTATTCCTCTTTAACCATCGTTTTAAGCACAGAATCTTCACCTAAGATTTTGCAAAGTTCATTCAGTCTCTGTTGCATTTTTGGCATTCCTGCAAGCTGGGATTCTAGTCTTTGTTTCTCCTCGCTGAGGGTTAAGCGGATAGCAGTGTCCAACTGTTCAAAACGCCAGCCTCCTTCCCCATCAAACTGTAGCAAGTGTGTGTGGTATTTCCTGCAGGAAAAGAAAGGAAAGACTAAGAAATCTAATGGTAGGGCAGGATCTCAAGAGTGCATCAGAAACATCAGAGTCCCTCAGAGTAGTGCTTCTCAACTCTGGGGTAGAAGTATCATTGTTATACAACACTTGCCATCCCTGACCTTTGATCATGCTGGCTGGGGATGATGTAAGTATGATGAAAGTTCAATTGTGTCTGAGGACTGAAGATGGGAGAGACAATGGCCTGGAACCATTTTGGAAAGGTATGGCTCTTTTACTGTACTGAAAGGTCCATAGTTCCTAAAGACATGGCAACCTTATTTCCTATAGGTTTCCCCCTGTTGCACTCTTGACACTTTTCCTCCTCCCCCACTACTAGTGGAGAAACCAGATGGTGTACCAAGTGTTTTATCAACAACAGTAGTTTACCATTCTCCTTATATAACAAGACAAAGATAGGTAACTTAGAAATAATAGTTATTTGAGGAAATCTGTTTCCATGTGACAGAGACTACAACTAGGTTTAATCTTATACATATCCTCTACCATACGTGTGTGCATGTGTGTGAGAGAAAGAGAGAACGAGGGAAGGGGAGAGAAAGAAGTATGACAGAGATTGAAAAAGAGAGAACAGAGAGCAGGATGTCAGTAAACATATTCTCATTATATGACAGGAATAGAAAACTTGTGTTCTGTGGGCCAGGTAAATCCCTTGAGCTTTTCTCATGGCCCTGGACACTTACCCCAGGCTTTTTTTTGGGGCTTGGGCAGCCTGGGAAACAATGCAGAGCTTCCTAGGAGCCAGAAATTGCTCTCTAACCCTCAAGCCCATACTTGCCCCAACTGTATGCACTTTTAAAGAGCAGCCTGCTTTAAGTGTCATCCCCATGACTGAACATGTAATGCAGCTGCAGTCATGAGAAGATTCAAAAAGGATGTTAACAATATCTGGTAAACTTTTATGTCCTTAATCTTGTTGCAAGCCTTGTTTAAAAAAGAAAAGGGGGGGGGGGGGGGGAAACAGGGATGGGGAAAAATTCTTCAAAGACTCACCAAAGAGATGGTCTGTGCGTTATTGAAAGCAAAGATATCCCTGCTCCCTTTGCCGCCTGGAATATCTTTCCTTCAACATCAATGCTGACAGCACTTGTACATTCATCCAGCAAAGCATATTTGGGCCTTACAAAGTAAGAAAATAAATGGTTATTCATTTATGTTTTGGAACAGCTCAGGATTTCTGGTCAATGGATACACTGTCCGAAAATTCAACTTAGGGATGCAAAGACTGCAATAGCACTCCCAGACTGCAGCTTCTGTGCACTGGATCTTCTACCTGTGCACCAGAAGTACTTAACTCCAATGAAATTGTCTGAGTTACATTAAATGCAATACAGTGTACAGATTTTTGAGTCCAAGAAAGCTTTCATAGCTAAATAGACAAGTGAGACGATTGCATCCATGTACTGGACATTCAAAAATATACAAGCCATGTACAAGCCACAATGATATCCTGCACTTGAATCTGAAACTAATGTTTACAAGTTGCTATGTCATGTAACAGTGATTGTTTGGTCTCATGTTCAGCTTGAATAAAGTAGATGGGCATCCCTTACTTAGGGATTTTTTAAACCATTTCCCCTTAAATATGAGAACCCTATCATCCATAATACTTCAATATGATTAGAAAATATAAAGAGAAAGATCACGCCTGCATGGGTTATTTTCCCTTACAGCCCCTGCTACAGCGAGCAACTGTTATAGCATTCTTTTCATCCTGAGTGATGTCCTTAATTTGGACTCTGTTTCCAGGGTTTTACTCTGAAGAACTCACTACATTGTTTAGTGAAAAGGTGCAGTGACAAATGCCTTAAAGTTTAATTAAGTTTTTAAGAAGAGTTATGTTTCTCTCATATCGTTTTGAAGGGTGGGATGCTGTGACAAAAGGTGCAGTCTGGATGGACTGCCTCTTAAATTTAAGGCAAGTTGGACTCCTAACAAGAAATATATGTATTTATATAGCTTCTGTCAGTCTCCCACTTTATATGATTAACTGCTAGGCCTCTGAAATAAATTATTTTGCAAGTATTTTTCACTACCTATACATACTGGAAATGCACAAAGAGCAGCACAAACACAACAGAAGCTCTTGGATAAACATACTTGCCCGAGTTACTGTTAGTCAGACCTTTGGCAGTCTTATTTACCTTTCTGCACCTTGCCAAAAGTCCCCCCCCCCCCCCACATTGGCTGGCTGCTTTACTTTGTCAAATGGTAGGATAGGCCTTGTCCATTCTGTTCATATTGTTTCATGTAAGAAAATAAATGCTTAGACTTACTTGTGGTAAAACATCCGAGCCATGCCCATCCTCTGCTTTTCTCCTCCAGACAGGACATCCTTCCAGTCTGTCACAGCATCCCACCCTTCAAAATGATATGAGAGAAACATAACTCTTCTTAAAAACTTAATTAAACTTTAAGGCATTTGTCATTTTGACTTTTTTGAAGGAACAAATTAAGTAACAGACAACCATATTTATATAAAATTATATTAACTGAGTTTTTCACGGGTTTGTATCTTTTTGCTTCTTTTAAAATAAAGAAACACCTATGATTATGAACATTTGACACTATACATAAATTGTATAGACATCGCTCCGGATCTGCAGCCTTCAGATTCACGATTTTGATTATTTGTGATTGTGGCAAGGGAGGGATAGGTGGGGACATAAAGGGATTCAGGCTCGCGCCTGTCTCTCTTTATCTCCCCCCACCCACCCTTCTGTCCCTTCAGCCAGCGATGGGAAGCTAGCTAAAGGGATAGGAGGCTGGGAAATAAGGAGAAGGAAACACACACTGTGCCTCTTTCCCTCCCCGCCCTCCTGTCCCTTTAACTGACTTCCAGAGCCAGTTAAAGGCAGGGGAGGGCAAGGGAAGAGCCAGGCCAGCTCCCTCTGGCCCCTCCCATGCCTTGGACAGCCATCCCAGGCATTGGAGGGGAGGTGGGAGAGGCTCACCTTATTCACGGAATTTCCATATTCTGGCGGGCCATGCTCCCCTAACCCCCGCGAATCCGGAGGGATACCTATAATTGACAAATATAGAAATATACACATTTCAGACAAATGTGCAATACAATGACTGAGTAGAACAAGAGGTAACTTTATTTATATCTTGGATTATTTCAGAAATATAAATACAGTACTTGTATAACCTTTTAATATAACCATGTAATTGTGTTATTTCTCTTTGCTGAGAGTCCAACTGGCATGCAAAGGAAGGGGGAAAGACTTCAGAATTTTAGAATCTATTTTGCATTTTAGTAAAACAAAAAAACAAAAAACAAAAACAAGACCAACACCGACATGTAACATGGGAAATCTATGATCAGATCTCCTGATTACTTTTATTTTCACTGAACACAACCCTAGCCAAGCAGGTCCAGTTTGGAAACATCAAAGTTTTTGTACTTAGTGCAACATTGTAAGAAACTCACTGCCACATGAACTAGCAATTCCAGCTGAAAGGATACCCAAAAAGCAGGACTCTTGCTGACTTCTGCATGACATCCCAGATACCTGTTTCTGTCTGAAAAAACAATATTGGGCTGGATGGACCAAGCATCGGTTCCTATAGCTCCAGTGTAGCTGTCATACAGAATATTTATTTTCTTAGTTGTTTATTTTTGAATTTATTAGATTTACATTCTGTCTTTCTTCCAAAGAGCTCAAAGTTGTGTTGATGGCCCTCCTCTTTTCTACTGTACTCTCACAACAGTGTATTTCATAGCTCTATAGAGAGATCCAATTTCGAGTCCAACACAGTAGCCATTACACCACACTGGCTCTCATTAATAAGGTATTTACTGAGAGGAGCCTCCTGCCATGCATTGATATAATGTGCTAGTGAGTCATATAAGCAGTGTGTCTGGAAACTTGAGAGAAATATATTGCTCAGATCTAGAAGAATATAGTTCTGTAATATCGTGTCTGTGTATGTGTGTGAGTTACAAAGACAGAAAGAGAGAGAATATGTACAAATATCTCTTTCCAGTGATAAAATGACATCTCCATTTTTTTTTCCAAAAAAGAACAACACACCTCCTTCTCTTTGTACTATGTGATTTAAATGAACAATCTTTAGGATACACTCAAGGTCTTGGTCTTGGTACCCTTTTTCATGCATGTCTTCCAGTGAGTCAGGATAGATAACTTGATCCCGCAGCGTTCCAATGGACATGTAAGGCCTGTAAAACAGAAGACAGAAAATTAATTCAATTAGTCTTCTTACATGTGGAGCTACATCTCAGCCCTCCTATTCTGGGCTGCTGATCGATAGTCTCTGAACACTGCTTTAAATGCTGAATTTCTAAAGCCTGTAATTATTTGAAAATGACTGTTTTCCTAAGCCTACCCTAGGGAACAATGCATTGTTTACAGAAGATATGATTAGACTGTAGCAATGTGGATAACCATGGCATGAGAATAATATACACAATAAAGAAGAATACATATTATCCTTCCTTAGCACAAGCAACAGAAAATACATGTTCTATTTCTCTTCATTTTTCTCTTCAATGTTTCATAGCACACAATGGAGCCTGGGGGGAGGTTTGTGTGTGTGTTCTTAGTTAAATAACAAAAAGTTACTCTTACTTAAAATTCACAGTTCCCACATCTTAACAAATATTCCCATTAATTCAAGAGTCTGATAACATGTGTCAGAGCTACTGCGGATTAAAATCATCATCTCACAGCTGGCACTGCCAATATTCTGGCAGTGAAAAGTGTTCTTTACTTCTGGACAGGACCAGTCCCTGCAAAAAGATCATAGAATCATAGAATCGTAGCGTTGGAAGAGACCACAAGGGCCATCCAGTCCAACCCCCTGCCATGCAGGAAATCTAAATTAAAGCATCCCTGACAGATGGCCATCCAGCCTCTGCTTAAAGACCTCCAAAGAAGGAGACTCCACTACACTCTGAGGGAGTTTGTTCCACTGTCAAACAGCCCTTATTGTCAGGAAATTCCTCCGAATGTTGAGGTGGAATCTCTTTTGCTGGAGCTTGCATCCATTGTTCTGCGTTCTAGCCTCTGGAGCAGCAGAAAACAAGCTTGCCCCCTCCTCAACATGACATCCAAATATTTAAACATGGCTATCATATCACCTCTTAACCTTCTCTTCTCCATGCTAAAATCCCCAGCTCCCTAAGTCTTTCCTCATAGGGCATGGTTTCCAGACCCTTCACCATTTTAGTTGCCCTCCTTTGGACACGCTCGTTTCTCAATGTCCTTTTTGAATTGTGGTGCCCAGAACTGGACACAATATTCCAGGTAGGGCCTGACCAGAGGAGAATAGAGTGGGACTATTACTTCCCTTGATCTGAATAGTCAAGATTGGGGGAGGGAGAAGATATTAATGGCATGGTGGAAGGAGAGTACCAAGAGATACATCCAGTCATCATGTAAGAGCAATATGCCCCTTCCCCAAACTTGAGTCATTATAGGGTTAATGATGAGCTACTGAGATAGAGATGATCTTCAGCTGTGTGTATTGCCCTAATCAGCTGTTCAGCCTTCATAAGGCAAGTTTTTGTTTGTGATTATCTCTCTCCTTTTCTCACTCACTCTTTTCTCTTAGCCTCTTTTCTGTTGAATTGTACTTTGTGGTACTTGCTTCAATGTAGTTTATATTATTTATGTACACTCAGCCCTCCCGATTTGTGGGGGATCCAGAGGTGCCCCCCCCCCCACAAATTGGAAATATCACAGATATTCAAGCCCCATTGGTTATCATGGGGATGCACTGCCGTGCATGCGCCCCAGGGGCAACACCCATTTTGTCCCTCCCTGCTTGTCATCCGTGAAGGACTAAAACTGCAGATCCCAAGTTCACGAATGGGGAGGGACATGTGTATATGCTATTTTGTGTTATTCTGTTTGCCATTATTATTAGTATGGTCCATTTTGTATCTTTTGTATATACTGGTTTTGAATACTTTTGTTATATTCATTATTTTATTACCTTTTAAGCAGATATAAAGATTATTTATAGTACCTTTTGCTTCTGGCATTTTGAATTCCATTGTTTCAACAGAGACAAGAGGAAAGGGGGTAGCTTCATCCACTTTTGGATAATCCCTCTGGTTTCTGCATATACCCCCTAAAGAGATTATCCATAAAAGTAATAGGATCCCCAGCTCTCTGTCACACAAAGAGAGAAACCTGTCCTAACCCAAAACTGCAGGCTACTCACATGGATTATGCCATTCACCCCATTATCATGTTACAATTTAAGGACATTTCACCAAATTATAAACAAATACTCTACTTTAAATACTTGGGATCAGGGTAAATGTGACCAAAATATATTTCCTTTTCTGTACGGCTATTCTGTGTGATACTGCAAGTGAACTTGACAACTCAGCATAGGAGCAATCATTGGCATGAGAAGACACTGCGATCTCAAAACTGCTCAAGCTGCAGTATACGTCTACTTCAGTGACTTTCTGTCCTTGTATATGCAAGGACTACTTATTCTTTTACTCTCAGGACGTTCACAAACAAGATATTTAACTAATGATGTCACCAGGCATCCTTTAAGAAGTGATAATATTTGCTTACAAGGAATAGTAGAAAGTATGTTTTCCCAGTTCAGAAGATTTGTATCACAAGTTGTAATCATTTTAATGGATATTGTTAATGACATCCTTACAGTGAAAATTAAAACAATGCTTCTAACCCAAATTCCAATAAAGATGTTAAGTGAATGACCTGTACAGTATTTACACACAAAGGTGGGGTCCTCTTTTCTCTGTTTGTCACAATAGCTGTCACAGATGAAGAAGCAAATATGGCACTGTCACCAGCAGTTGCTGGTGCCTTCCATGTCAGAGGGGCAGTGAATCTGTTCTCAGTTTTAGCCAAAATCTGAAAGAGCCTATCCAAGGTATTGAACCTAATTCAAAGATAGGGTTCAGTACCTTGGACACCCCCTTTAACACTGAACTGAAATGAAGAGCAGTCCCCCACTGATATCGGAGTCATAAGCCATCGTGGACTGCTGCAATTTACAGGTGTATTTGTCAGGAGGATCTACAGATGCACAAACAGAAAGCAAAACTCTGAGTTGGTCCTCTCACATGTGAAACAGCTATTGGGCAATAACAGTACACTGGTGCCTCGGGATACGAAATGATCGGGTTACGAAATTTCCGGGATACGAAAAAGTTGGATTGGCAAAAACTGTTTCGGGTTACGAAATATTTTTCGGGTTACGAAATTCATTTCGGCGCGAAATTCAAATGCTGCAAAGTGCAGCTATAGGCTTTCCAGTGCTAACGGATTATTTTTCGGGTTACGAAATTTTCGGGTTACGAAAGGAATGGCGGAACGAATTAATTTCGTAACCTGAGGCACCAGTGTAGTAGGGGATGATCTCTCAGAGACAATGACAGTGGCACCATATCTAACACTTGTTAGAACTATGCAGATGAAGGCACAGTAAACCCTTTTGAATGTGTTTTACCAGGAAAACCCTATGATGAGACAATCCACAAGATGAGACCCCTAAGTCGGAAGGCACTCAATGGGCTACTGGGGTACAGCAAAGGACAATTATAAGTAGCGCTGCGGCTAATAAGGCAACTGGACTTAAGTTTAAGGACATACAACTGTTGATGATCAGAGGTGAAAGGAAAGTCTGAGGTTGGAGGGAAGGATAATGGATTTTATTCTGTATTGTATTGTTATCTATACTGTAAGCTGCCTCAATCCAACCAGAGAGGCGGGATATAAATATATTATTATTATTATTACTATTATCACTATTATTATTATGTTGTACAACACATATTACAGTCGGCCCTTCTTATACATGGATTTTTTATGCGGATTCAAGCACCCACAGTTTGTAAATTTTCCAAAAAAAGTATAAATTTCAAATATCAAACCTTGATTTTCCCATTTCTATGTATGGTTGTAAAAACTGAACAGTGAAGAAAGACAACAAAGAAAATCAAGTCATTTGAAATCTGGTGCTGAAGAGGAGTGTTGAGGATACTGTGAACGGCTAAAAGACAAATGAGTCCTAGAGCAAATCAAGGCTGCTCTCTCCCTAGAAGCCAAAATAACTACAGTGAGACAGTCGTACTTTGGACAAATCATGAGAAGACATGGCTCACTAGAAAAGACAACAAAGTTTGTGAAGATAGAAGTCCACATTACAGGTGGGTAGACTCAAGCAAGCAAGCCACGGCCCTGAGTCTTAAAGACCTGAGCAGGGCTGTTGATGATAGGGTGACTTGGTAGCCTCTGTCATAACGCAAAGTCAACTTGGCAGTTAACAGCAACAAAACTGGAAAAAAAGATCTACTGTACATATTTGCCTATTATAATGTTTTATGGCATTATAACTGTAGATTCAGTGAATTGTTATAGATTTATTTCTATTATTTATTTACTGATTTAATTTATAGCCTCTCAGCCCACTGACACCATGTACAATAGATAAAATATTATTCAAAAACTGAATATAAACAGACGAAAACATTATTTGAAAACAGAAGAATACTTTTTAAAAAGAATTTTTACAAACAGCCAGAGTAACAAAAGTCTGCTTTAAAGAACTGAATGCCATATGAAGTAACACAGTCTTAGCCACAAGAAGCTCAAGAGGGATACAGCCAAGAGAGCAGCCTCCTTTGACTGTGCTCATTCCTCAGCCAAAATTAATTCAAGGGTGTTTTAGGGCAAGCTACAGTTTCTACAATTCTCTCAAGATATAAATAATTGATTTGTGCCTAAAATAACTAGTAGTAAGCTCTCCTCTGCTGTATCCAAGAACGTCTTTTAAATATTTCAAGGAGCTCAATTACCAAGTCGGAGTGTAATTAGCTTGCACACTCTAACATAGTTTACAGAGCACAGAGCAGAGAGCCTCCCAAGAAGAAGGGATATATTAATTAGAAGCCACTGTCACAGGCATAAATATTACACAATAAAATTGTGGCCCACAGAAAATACAATATTTGTGGGGAAGTGTGGAAAGTATACAGCAAAAAAACAAGTAGTCAGGTTAAAGAGCTGAGCATGATTTCACAAACATTTCTTGCAGCAAAGGCATCCATGAACACAATCCAGAAACGGCCTGCCTCGGGGATTCCAGGCTGCTGGGGAGACACAGCAGGGAGCCCGCTGTCAATCAATACTAAGAGTCAGCATTGTGGAATCTCAAGCAGCTGTCAGGTCACTTTCTGCCCTTCCTGGCACTTCACCAGGGCTCAGAGAAAGGCCACAGAGTCAGGAAAAGACCTCCAGTGCTGCACTAAAATGAAAGAGCTGGGAGAAAGGCAGGATCATTATTGTGAATATAGTCAACTCAACTATAAGTTGATCTCATGTATATGTCGGGGGCAAGTTTCCAAAATTATGGATTTTCATATTACCTGTGGATAAGATGACAATAAAACTTACAGGTATGTAACAAAGGCGGGTTATAGACCGCCCATTTGGGGCGGGCTGCACCCGCCCCTTTCCCCGGTGTATCGGGGCCTCAGCGTGCAGAGCGGCAGCCACTGAGGCCCCGATCCGCCGCTTTTCAGGCTGTGGGGAAGCAGCAAAACGCCGCTTCCCCGCAGCCTGAAAAGGGGTGTCCCTGGGGCTTCAAGCCCCAAGGACACCCCGCGGCGGCGGGGAGAAGAGAAAGGGGCCGCTTGGCCCCTTTCTCTTTTAGTCCGCTGGGCGCAGCCGTCTGAAGGCTGCACCCAGCGGACTAAACCAGGAAGGAGCTCCGAAACGGAGCTCCTTCCTGCTCCGTGTTCAGGGTGCACTAAGCGCCCTGGCGCGAAGCAAGGACGTCACGTCCGCGCCGCCCCGTCTAGAGGTGGCGCGGCCGTGATGTCCTCACGGCGGCGGCCGTATGGAAGGGCCGCCGCCGTTTAGTGCGTGACGAGCATGCACTAGGGTTAGGGCGGTGCGGAAGCACCGCCCTTTTGTAACCCTAGTGCATGCTCATCACGCACTAAAGTGCCGGTCTGTAACCGGCCAAAGTATCTAAAGCATGAAGGAAAGGAAAACAATGCCAAAGAACTTCCAAAATTCCACTAAGCATAACTGTTTGTGCTCACCCTAAAGGCTGGATGCATGAAAGAGTAGAGGGGGGTCATAGCTTCCAGGACAGATTACACTCTTGTCTTTCACCAAGGGATGGTGCCTATTTTTGTAAGAACTAAAGTGGAATACTTACACTGACCCATGGATAAGTTGACTTGGGCTTTTTGGGTCAATTTTCTAACTAAAATTTCTAGACTTATACAGGATTATATACAGTAAATAATAAAGGAAAGAAGGACATTGCCTGCAGCTCCATGGTATGACAGATGCCTGTCTGGAACCAGTAATCAAGAATGGCAGTCAAATTCACCGTAACATCAGACATGTCTAGGGTATACACTGCAAGCGTAGGCAACCTGAGCCCCTTGGGTTTCTTGTGACCCTCGGCAAGATCTCATAGGCTCTTAGATTATGTTCAAAGATCTATACAAATTATCAGTTAGGTCTTTGCAAACTCAAACTTTTGCTTCCCCAGCAGTACACTAGTTAGGGAGGAAGAAGGAGAGAAAAGCACATGGCAGAAAGACACATAAAGAATGGGGAAGAAAAGAAGAAAAAGAAGAGCTGGGATCACCTACCTTGCCACTGCTAGTGCTAGAACTGTCCACTATGGACATGAAGGTTCTGGTAGATATACCTAGCAGCCCTTGACATAAAAAAAGGCTGTGCATGTTCACTGGGAGTTTTAAAAGAAGAAGAAGCTGGGAGGTGATACCCTAAACGAAGAAGCAAATGGAAAAACACTGAGTTTAGGGGAAAATTAAGCTAAAAAAACTATAATTTTATTTAGAACAATATGTTAAATACTAAAATAAGGGCTAAAACCTGCTGTGAGGCTTATTCTGGCTTGTAAGCCACACTTAGTGAGTTAATAGGCAAAACTGGGCTTGGAAACTGCAATTCCCAAAATAATACAAAACTTTAACAATTCCTCTGTGTCTCACACCTTGTATGAAAATGAGTACACACAATATTATTATAGTTCCAGAGTGCACAGACAGAGGCTTGGATGGAAAGGGATATACAGTATGCCCAAAATAGATAAAAGTGTACAAAAGATTCAAACAAAGACCATAATAGGCAAAACTGGGCTTAGAAACTGCAATTCCCAAAATGATACGAAACTATAACAATTCCTCTGCGTCTCACACCTTGTATGGAAATGAGTACACACAATATTATTATAGTTACAGAGTGCACAAACAGAGGCTTGGATGGAAAGGGATATACAGTATGCCCAAAATGAATAAAAGTATACAAAAGATTCAAAAAAAGACCAGACGCGTTTCGACAATTGTCTTCATCAGTGGTCCAAAGAATTAAGCCACCTTGTAAGGTAGAGCATGTGGGAACCACCTGTCCTTTTGGTAAGTGGAAGGTCAACTCAGACCTTGTGCCGTGCCTAGGCTGGGGTGTCCCACAAATGACAAGGTGGCTTAATTCTTTGGACCACTGATGAAGACAATTGTCGAAACGCGTCTGGTCTTTTTTTGAATCTTTTGTATACTTTTATTCATTTTGGGCATACTGTATATCCCTTTCCATCCAAGCCTCTGTTTGTGCACTCTGTAACTATAATAATATTGTGTGTACTCATTTCCATACAAGGTGTGAGACGCAGAGGAATTGTTATAGTTTCGTATCATTTTGGGAATTGCAGTTTCTAAGCCCAGTTTTGCCTATTATGGTCTTTGTTTGAATCTTTTGTACACTTTTATCTATTTTGGGCATACTGTATATCCCTTTCCATCCAAGCCTCTGTCTGTGCACTCTGGAACTATAATAATATTGTGTGTACTCATTTTCATACAAGGTGTGAGACACAGAGGAATTGTTAAAGTTTTGTATTATTTTGGGAATTGCAGTTTCCAAGCCCAGTTTTGCCTATTAACTCACTAAGTGTGGCTTACAAGCCAGAATAAGCCTCACAGCAGGTTTTAGCCCTTATTTTAGTATTTAACATATTGTTCTAAATAAAATTATAGTTTTTTTAGCTTAATTTTCCCCTAAACTCAGTGTTTTTCCACTGGGAGTTTTAGTCTAACATATCTGGAGGGCAGTAGGTTGAGAAAACCCAGACTAAAAGTTCCAAACTATGTCTGAAGAGATTCCTATCAACTTAACTTTAGAAAAGACTATAGTACCACTGCTCAACCTAATCATCTTCACAGGTATATTGCAAGAATAAAAATGGTGAGGTAAAAGAACCACGAACTCCATGGAGAAAAGGGAAGAAATGGAAGCTTCTAAGAAGCTGTAATATCAAAGAAGAAAGTATATGTACTGTGTATACTATCAGATGTAACATACAGTTTTTTATTTTAAAACAAGTTTTCAATGTAACACAAACATTGTTTCCCTCTCTGTTTCCCCACCTTCATTTATTCCCTCCTTTCACCCTACAGAATAATGGGGGGGGGGGGGACAACCTTCAGTGCATTTACATACAAAACAGATATTAAGATGCATGCCTTAACTTTATCAAACCTTCTGACATTCAAATCCTCCCACGCAAAGAGGTTTTATAAATATCAACTTCACATTTAACCAAGTATTTTAGGAAATTAATCCCTGTATACTGATCTACGACTGATTGTCTGGTATTTCTATAACCCTAAACCCTAGTTCGAATTAGTTGGCTCCCAGAGTGTCTGGCTAAGAGCAACAGTGCCTTGGAGGGTTGGAGAGAAAATGACAGCTTAATCTCTAAAGCCAATATTCCACTTTCTGGAGGCATGCCCAGGTAACTCTTGTGCAATTTTCTAATGGTAAAATGGCATTGCCAGTTCACGGCATTACAAAAAACATTTGCAGTTTAAGGTATTCACGTATCCTATAGAAGGAGGTTTCCTCTTTCATTTCAATGAAAGCCTACTAGCCCATTATGTCTACCATCCACAATCCTGCTAAAATGTTTTGTGACTAACAAAACAGTCCTGCACATGTCTACTTTAAATTATACCCTGCTGAAGCTTACTGCCAGGTCAAATGGGAATAATGAGGCTTACTGCCAGGTAAAATAGGAGTAAAATATAATAGTCCAGCACCCAGTGAAAGCAACTAGGATAACTTTTTCATTATTTCAGTGGGACTTGTGAAAGGTTTATTAAGCTATTATATGGCAGCCAAGCATCTTCAAAAGTTCTAATTTCTTTGAGAGGGGTCTGGTGACATGCTAAAATAGGAATAGGACTTTCAGGTTTGAAGAATGCCATATCAATATCACCATCAACACCTTCATCCTATATTCAGTTATTAGTCTGAACTAAAATAGACCCACTGAATCAAGGGACCTTACATAAATGATTCAATGATTCAATGAATCTACTCTAGTTGAAGCTAAACACTGGATTTAAGCCATCACCACCAGTTTCTCCTCCTCCTCTTCTTCCATCACCTCCATTGTTGTTGCTATTGTTAATACTGCTACTACTTCTATCTCTACTACAAGAACCCTGCAATCCACCAACTAGAGCCAGGCACAAAATAAAGGCTCAAGAGAGTAGATATACATTAATAAATAAACAATAACCTCAGAATATATGTTCCTTATTTTCCCCTAAGGTTTGTTGCTTGCTTGCTTTCAACAGCCTAATGGGAAGAGTGATTTTTAGTTGTGTTGTTGATAGTCAAGCAATGAGAGAAAACTCTGCTGATCTCCTGTAAATCAACTGAAAACCTCTAAAATGATCCCAGAGCCCTTTCACACTAAATATCACAGGATTTCACAGGATTTTGCCATGGAACGTTAAGTGGAATACAGTGGCACAAGTGTGCAGTGGGAAAGGACCCCTGCTCTAGTTTTTGACACCAATCCAAGAAAGAGCATCACTGTGGGGCAAATAAATTTTTAAAATATTATCTACAATATTTTGTTGAGTGTCAATATACTACTGAATCAATGAATCATGAATTTAGTGCCTTTAGTACCTTCAGTGGGGTTTTAGGACTTCCCCAGAAACCTAATTGTCAATCAATTCATCTAGAAGTTGAGCGGATATGGGTAGCCCTCTGATTTATGTTACGCTGATTATTTGTTTTTAATTACCCTATATTTCTTGCTAGGTTTCTGTGAGCACTATATATTGAAAATATAGGAAAGAAATGGACTTAATAAACAAAGAAATTACAAACCTTTGTGGAATATAGAACAAATGTTGGGGAGGTGGTTTGTAGAGAACACCTTCATAGACAGGCCATAAGCCACTGAGAATTCTGAAGAGGGAACTCTTCCCACAGCCATTGGGCCCAGTGATTAGAAGATGCATCCCTTCCTCAACCTGCAAATTATAAAAATGATAAACACAAAAGGCTATTAGAAAGTGGTTGTTTTCATCAGAGTTCTAATCAAGTGTGCCTTACATATCCCATCCATCAGCATTGTGATCCACTGATATTTTGATTATCAGCATTTGTGCTGATGTATCAATACTTCTGAAATAATGGGATAAAGACACCAAACAATGGTGGCTCTCCGGATATTCTGGACTACAATCCCAACAATCCCTTACTATAGGCCATGCTGGGTGAAAGTAATGAGAGTTTTAATCTACAATATCTAGAGCCAAAAATTTTCAGTCCTGACATACAGGCTGGCATCCCGTTGGTGATTTATGATGGCTTAAGCTGGACTTACATCATCCTTAGTAAGAAGTATGCCACTGCTATTTATTTTTTCGATTATTGAAGGAAGTCAGAATTCTGTTCAGACTATCCAATGACCAAAATTACCCCAAAGCCACCTTATAACTAGTGCAGGTCCTTCAACACAGATGTTTCCATGTTGCTGGAGAATAGGGGAAGGAAATCAGTGAAGACATAACCTGCAGAAATATCTCAAGGATCCAAGGTGGTTTCTGTGGCTGCCTGCTGCAGCCCATCCAGCTACAGGAAAATTGCTGGATATATCCTCAGTGATCCTCTCAACTGTTCAGCAACATGGAAATAGTTGTGTTGGGGACTGCACTATTTACAAGGTGGGTTGGGGGGGGGAGGTCAGTAAACACAGCTAGAGAAATGTAGCTACATGATACACATACATCTACCAAAGCAGGGGCCCAGCTACAGAGTAGTATTTGAGTTAGCTTTTTGAAGCAGTGGCCTGTTGCCAACACAAAAACACGCTCCTGCCTCCTACTTGAAATCATTAGATCAATAAGGAGAATAAAGGACATTCCAGATGTTGTTGAACTGTATCTTCCATCTCTCAACAATGGCTATTCTGGATAAGAACATTGGAAGATGCAGTCCAACAACATCTCTCTATTTCTATATTCTCCACTTCTTCTTCATATTTGCCTAGGAAATTTAAGCAAAACAAATGAAGGAAATTGGGGAAATAAACTATTTCCAAACATATAATAAGCCTCCATGGAGGGGACCCCAAAATCATGCGCCTGGGAAATATACACTAGTTCAATTCATTCTTATATATTGCAACTGTTGACTCTGGCAGAGGAAAACAAAGCTTAAATGTAGTGCTTTGCCTATCATAGCTATCAACAGAATATCAGAATAGACTAGAATATCACACTATAAATAAAATTTACAAAAACATAGCACTCTGAGTCAAAGCTTCTACTTTATCATTGAACATTTCCTCTACTGCTATAATACATTTTATTTTTAAAAAAGTAGAAAAACAGAAATATAGGGGGGGAAATGAATATGAACACATTTTATACCTTCACTGATAGCCAGTCCAAAGGATCAAAATTTCTTAGACCCTGTTTACAGTTCACACAAAACACAACTTTTCCTCAGGTAATGTGAACACCCTAAGACTGAGTCCATAACATTTAAAATATAATTGTTCCCCACAGTGTGCTGTATTTTGCTGCCACTATGCAGCAAATCTATGGGAATCACATGGGAATCCTCTTCCACGGCAGCAATTTCTCTTGAGCAAAATCAATGTATCTTTATGTAACTGAACCAAATGCTCTGTGATTATTTTTATTATTTTCTCTTTTCAATATAGGCAAAGTATCTTTAATGTTAGGTCTCTCAACATTTAGTTAATTCTTTAAGTTCAATGTATAAGGCTGATATTATTGGCACTGAATTTTGTTCATTCACCTTTCAGTCTGGGTTAAACTCATTTTGATTTTTTATGTGTTTTAAAGAAATTATAATATGGTAGTGTTATGATGTTATTCTATTACCACTGTCAATGTGTTTACTAATTGCTTTTGTGAACCACTCTGAGTACAGTGCACTGCAGAATATACAGTACACGAATAAAATGAATATGACTATCTTAATTCTCTGTGAGTGTATTTCAGAAAAGGAGAAACATGGGCTTAAAATGCACTGGAATATAAATAACCAAGCAACCAATTCTTGCTCAGATTCAATATGTTCCCAACCTATCTCCCCACCATCCTAATACATATTCCAAATCTTTTCTGGATGTCTCTCATTACTGACATAATTACCTACTGCAATAATGTTGGAAAACACAATTCCAAGTGCCTTATCCCGAGACATTAGAAGCCATACAACTGTCATTCCTACCTCATCATTAGTTGAACTGCACTGGTTTTAAACTGTCTTTTGTGAGCTGACTTGGGTCCAAATAAGGGGAAAGGGGGCTAAATTAATAAATAAAATCTCCCTGGCCAGCTACTGGTTTACATGACAAACAGGCATGGGTTAACTCACAAGAGGATCCCTCTAAAATTACATTAAGGCTTAGATGACCCATAAATTAGTACAGGATTGGCCTGTTGCAGGCACTCAGCAGCCTGAATCAAATGAATTAGGAGCCTTCAACAAAATTTGACCAAAATACATGATTTTGTTGTTAAATGCCCTTTAGTCAACCTGCACTAATGGCAACTTTATGGATGAGACATCTCCAAGTCTCCCTATGCGCCACTCTGCTCGGATCCTGCATGTCAGGCCTGTGACCTCCCTGATTGAGTCGAACCATATGGCATATGGTCTTCCTGTTTTCTAATGATTCATGCCTTTTCATGATATGGCCAAAGTACAACAGCCTCAATTTAGCCATCTTTGCTTCCAGGGAACTCAGGCTTGATCTGTTCTAGAACCCTTTCGTTTGTCTTTTTGGCTGTCCACAGTATCCTCAGTACTCTTTTCCAGCACCGCATCTCAAATTGGTTGATTTTCTTTCCATCCACTTTCTTCACTGTCCCACTCTCACATCCACACACAGTGATGGTGTTACCCCAAAGATCACCCCTCCATGCAAGGCCTCTCTGTTTGATTTAATATTAAAGGCATCCCTGAGATCACTGCAGTATCTGGGACATATAAGGAAATCCTGTAGGCTTAGCAGGGGAGCACCAGATTCACGTCACTGTGTCCCCCAACTGGACTTCTGCGCCTAAACCTGGTACTGTATTACCCTCTACTAAACCTCCAAGTCACTACCAGCTACCACCTTTATATCATTAGAATCACAGAATCATAGAGTTGGAAGAGACTGAAGGGCCATCCAGTCCAACCCCTGCCATGCAGGAAATCTAAATCAAAGCATCCCCGACAGATGGCCATCCAGTCTCTGTTTAAAGACCTCTAAGGAAGAAGACTCCACTACACATTAGTTCTTGAACATGTGCGTGAATGAGTGTTCTTGCATGAATGGTTATTATTTTATTTGTAAATTAAAAAAACATTTGGAAAGTGCATTCTGAAGTTCAGTTTTTTTGGAACCATTATACACCGGTCTGACCAAAGTTTACTTACCTGAAGCCCTCCCATGGCCAAATTCCTCTATTTGAATATTGACTGTGGGTGTCCTCTTAGGACCCTTGCTTTTTGGTAACAATGGGAAATACAATGGCTTGGATGATTCTAACTTTAACATTCAGTTGTGTATCTTTACACTCTAGAATTTTTGTCTAGTTCTTTCATAGCTGCCCTTCCCATTCCTGGTCTTCTTCTGATTTCTTGACTGGAGTCTCCATTCTGCTCAATGGTTGATCCAAGGTACTGAAAATCTTTATTTCGATTTCTTCATTATCTAGGTTGAATTTACAGTATGTAGCTCCTCCATGCTCATTATTTTTATTTTCTTTATGTTCAGCAGTAATCCTGAACTTTCTTCAACTTTCCCTATTAACTGTTCCAAGTCATTATGTTTTCTGCTAGTAGAATGGTGTCATCTGCTTATCTTAGATTGTTGATGTTCCTCCCTCCTATCTTCACTCCCCTTTCCTCTGAGTCTAAACCTACTCCTCATATCTGCATACAATTTGAACAAATAGAATGTTAAAATGCATCCTTCAATAAACACTTTGCCAACTGGGAACCATTCTGTTTCTCCATATTCTGTTCTAACAACAGTCTCTTTTTCTCATCAGTACTATCAAATGTTGTGACATTCCCATTTCTTTAAGCGCCTTCCATAGCTTTTCTTGATCTATTCAGTCAAAGCTTTGCAATAATTTATAACGTACATACTGATTTTCTTCTGGAATTCCTTGGGCTGCTCCATTATCCATTGTATGTTTGCAATGTGATCCTTAGTGCTTCCTGCTTCCCTGAACTCCACTTGCACCTCTGGGATTCTGTCTCCATGTGTGATTGGTGTCTGTGCTGAAGCTTGTGAGCATAATTTTGCATGCATGGAAAATTAATGCTATGGTCCTATCGTTGCTGCCATCTTTTGTGTCTCCTTTTTTTGTGAATGGGGATGGATATTGAACATTTCCAAGCTGTTGGCCACTGTTTTGTTTTTCACATTCTATATTTGTTGGCATATTTTAGTTAACACTAGAGTTGATTCTGTCTGTGTGGATTGTAGCAATTCAACTAAATTATCATCTGTTCCTGGTGATTTAGTCTTACCAATTTCTCTGAGTGCAGCTTCCATCTTGCTTTCTAAAATTTGGAGTTCATCTTCATATAATTCTTCACTCCATGTGTCATTCATCTTTTCATCTCGTATCTTATTTCATTGTGATACTGTAGTATATTCCTCTTCTGATTGCAGAGCATCCCCTCCCTTAGTATAAATCTCTTGAGTTTACAGATCTTGTATAAGAGATCTCTTGTTCTTTTTTATTGTTGCTTTCTATTTCTCTGCATTACTATAGTAATTCTCTTTATCCTTGTGCACTAGCCATTGAACAGTTGTGTTGATAGTTTGGTTCTGTTCCTACATCCATTTTCTTTTGCTTCTCGTCTTTCCTTTACTGCTTGAAGTATTTAGTCTGTTATCCATTGTTTTCTCTCTCTCTCTCTCTCTCTCTCTCTCTCTCTCTCTCTCTTCCATTTTCTCTGGCCACAGATAGTGTCTTTCTGCACACTTCCTTGCCCCTGACGTCTGACTACAGTTATTCTGGTTCTCAGTAAATTATGCTTATCAACATTTCTCATATTGTCTGTAAATTGTTGAGATGTTCTTCAGAGCACATTTTGGTATGATCACTGATTATATGTGTTTTTCTACAACTTTAATCTTTGATATATATAGTTCATGACAATGGCACTTCTTCACCTTCTGCTTCCAATTATGTAGTCTATCTGATTTTTCTATTTTGAGCATCTGGTGATAGCCATGTGTATACTCTCTGGTTATATGAAGAAGATATTTGCAATGAATGGGTTGTTGGCCTCACAAAATTCTATCAGTCACTCTCTGCTTCATTTCTTCTTTTTTTGTTCCTAATCTGAACCTTCCCACAGTTTTTTATTCTTCTTTGCTTCCTATTTTAGCATCCACAGACTGCAGCAAAAGAGACAGGTGTCAGTTTTCAACTCTTTTTAACTGCTGTTCATTTTTAAAAGAAAAAGAATTGTAGGCTTAAAATGGCAGAGCCTTGGAGGGGAGGTGTTTGTGATTTGCCTTAATGAAAGGCTTAACAAAAATTTAACTTAACTAAAGCTTGCTAAATATCTCTTTACTCCCCCCTGAAACTTCTATTCATCTTTGCTAGCTTGCAACTGCACTACATGCATTATTTGCTATGTTCCTTAGACAAAAACTTTGATCATGCTCTCCTGACTTTGACAAGTTACTGATATACAATCCTTGTTCAGTGCCAGTGAAAATTTCAGGGAAGGAATCACCTGCCTCTTTCGGGCTTTTGTGCTTTTAATAGATCAGAGACAGCAGAGATTCTATATCCGATTCTGAGCCAGCAGGGTTCTAGGAGCCAGCTGAGTCCTGCTCTAGGAAAATGAAAGTGATATGAAGTCAGGTGAAAATGCTTCACCTACCACTTCTTCCTGAATTATGATAACATCAGGAAATGTGGCTACACCATGTCCTCCAGACCATTAATGACTTCAGACTGGGGACTTGTGTCCCTCCAGAATAGAATTTCACTCTCTCACTGCTGGTCTGGGGTGAAGAAGGAAAAAAGGAAGGTCTTGAATAAAATTAGCTATAGGAGTTAATTGATAAAACAAGAGAGGGGATAGGTAGAACAGGAGAAGCCATAAATGTAGTATCTCCTGAACACATGTCTTCAACTAGTCTAGACAGATGGGATAGATGAAAGCACATACAAACTAGCTAGTTAAAACTTGGATTTGCTTTGTTAAAAAAGAGAAGAAGAAGAAGATACTGCTACCATTTCTAACCCTCCACCAAGTATAAGGGTTAAGGAGGAGGAAGAAGTTGCCTTTTTTAAAATTAGTTCTCACTTTCTCTCTTATTGCTTAATGCACAGGAAAATAGGAAACATGCATTATTGTCAGCAATATGCAGACCTGCAAGACAAATTCCACCATGAATTCTAATTTCAGATGAATGAAATGTTGAAGAAAACCCATTTGCCTTTATACTTTCAGCCTCACTTGTTCACATTATCATTAATAAGTACAGACCATTAATGGCTTTGCACATTTAATTTACGCAAGGAATAGGCAGTTTCAGAAGGTTCAGGGGGACCATTATATACCACCTCTTAACCTGCTGCTATAAGCTTTACCACCCACTACTTGTGAGACCAAAACTTCTGGTTTTGAAATTTTTCTAATTTGCCCAACCAAGGTTTATGCTTTTGGATGTGTCACTTTACCATTCTTTTTTTTTTTTAAAAAAGAAGGAAAATAATATGATGAGGTATTCTGGGGGCCACAAAAATGTGCAGGCCATATGTTTGTGATTTTCACTCTCTATTGCATCATGAATTTCAAAGTCTTAAAGCCGCACAGAGCTCTTTCTACATGACTATTCAATGGATATAATCAAGGCAATACACACTTTTATTGATTTGCCTAATCTCAGTCAGTGATTTTCCTACACCTGGTGTTACCTGGTGTGTGTGTGGGGGGGGGGGGGGCTGACAGAGTGTGTGGCACCAGGCAAAAGGATGAGTTCTGCCTTCTCCTTTGCCATGGTAGCAGCCTTCTCCTGAGGAGGGAGCCACTGCTGCTGCAAAGCTGGGAGGGGTGCACTTGTCCCTTCTCACTTCGCAGAGGGAAGAGGGACTGATTGGGTGTCACTCCTTTCCCGTAGGTGTCACCCAATGTGGGCCATACCCCCCGCATCCCTTAATAATGCTACTGATCTCAGGATACTTTCTTCATGATATGTTTGTGGGCTTTCCAGCTGCACAGTTACTTACTGTGGGAAAGAGGATGACAGACTAAATGGACCATGGTCCAACAGGAACCCTTGACATTTTCTTATGATATTGCATTAAAATAATATCAGGTTTGGTCTTTGCCCAACTTTAATATTTTGTGATGGTGGAAAAGTAACTACTGGTAACTATGATAACCTGGTCTAAGAAGCCTTTAAAATCCCCCCCCTCTCTCTCTCCCTCCCTCCCTCACACACAAGCAAAACTGCAGAAAGTACCAATTACCAATGCAACCTTTGCCATTGTGTGGAAACTCCTCTGAAGATGCATGAGATATGATTAATTTTATAATGTTTAATCTTGTTTTAAGGAGGGGGCACTATGTATATATGGATTTATTTTAGCTTGTTGTACGCCATTTTGATTGATTGGCAAAAAGAGGGATAGAAATAAAAAAATTATTATTTATTTATTATGTAGAAGGCAGATCTCAAGACACTAAATCATTTGAATCCTCCTGATTTCATTTTATTTGTAACACAAGCAACCTGAGTCTTTGTCCACATCAGTCCTATTCAAGCATTTGCAAAGAGGTCAAAATTAACACATGGAACCTGAGAACAACAGTGTCTTCTCTGCAAAGAGCCCCTCTGCATAACTGGTAACCCTGATTTTCCAGAGCCCTCAATCATGTGCAGAGCTTCCAAATATTCTCCACTTCACATGGTTGCTCTTCATAAGAGCAATAATAGGGGAGCCTAGCACGTGCCACTCCTTACATGTTTAAACTTTTTTTTTTTTGTGAGAATGGAAAAATACATCTACAGGAAGCAAAGTTAATACGTAACTGTAGCTTTACTATTCAAAGACTTTGGGCCCATACAGACAGGCCAAAATAAAGCTGTTTTGGGTCACTTTGGAGGTATGCTGTTTAAATGATGCATGCATCCTAAGAGGCCGGAAGCCACACCAAAGCCACTCTCCAGCCATAAAGACTAGAACACAGCTTTGGCACAGCTTCTGGCCTCTTAGAACGCATGCATCATTTAAACAGCATACCTCCAAAGTGACCCGAAGCAGCTTTATTTTGGCCTGTCTGTATTGGCCCATAGTCATATTAGTGTGGATCAATATGCAAACGGATCCTGTAGCACTTTTACAGTAGCTGGTCCCACCAATAACTTTCATTTTACATCTGTCCTTGTCTCCAAATTTTTATGCTCTGGGCAGCAGATGTGAAAGGGCAGTATAGTTGCAAGCACATGGATAGCTTTCTTGTGTTCTGCCTACCGTGTAGAAATCAGGGGCATGCCTCACTATGCACAGAGTCTTGCTCACATGAACACACTAACTAAATACATGGATCTGAGCCTGAGAAAATGGCTCTTGTCCCCCCTTTTCCTAAAGTAGGATAAACTGTATGTATCTTTTTCTGCCACTGAGCCACTATGAACAGTTTGCTTGATTTCCCTTCTTATTTTATATGCTTGTCCAAGTACTTAAGGTATATAAGATATATGAACTCTGTCAATTTTCTGTGCTAATTGTGATGACAACTATCAAAAGGTTCTTGCACATTATCTTACTTTGAAGTTTAGCCTGGAAACCACCACATCTCCATTTGGGGTAATAATAGGAACATTTTCACAGATAATTCCATGATCAACATCTATCACTCTTCCTACAAGTAAAAAAACACAAACAAACCACAATGACGCTTGTTAGTAGAGCATACACACAAGAGCATTCACACAAAACACAGACGCAAGTTGTTTGTTTTAGGAGTACTGATACAAAAATATCTGTTGATTTAGTTAAGAATTTGAAAAATACTGCATTAGAGGGTGATGTAGATAATATGAAACAAAACATTTTTTTCTTTTCTTACTTCTATGATTATGCTAATAACTCTTTATCAATTATAAGTAATATACCTAGCATAATAACAGCAAACAAGTTGTCTTAGGTTAATTATTTACTATAAGCATTTGCTAACAACTGTAAATAAAAACTGTGCAGTGCCTATTTTTCAGTATCCCTTAAAACCTCGTGTGAGCTCATTCAGTTAGCCAAATCTTTCACTAGTGATGACAATGGTAGATGGGAAATGTGCAAGGCCTGGGACAGACTCATTGACTGTAGCAAGGAGTAAGAGCATGTGGCAGCAGGGGAGAAGTGGTGGCAAAAAAAGGACCTTTCAAATTTGGGACCCAGCTTAAGCTTTGTGAACTTTGCTGGGATTTGGCTGGAAGGTTGAAGTTACATTGCTGCTCCTGCTTTCTTTCATCAGACAGCTGAGAGAAGAGGTACCAGAAGAAAAAATGTGGTATATGTGTGTTGCGGGGAACATTTGAAGCTGTGTGGCGAAGACATGTCTCTGGGGAAGGAGGAGGCGAAGTATCTGGGATCAATTCTTGGAAGGAATCTTTCACGTTGGAGTGGCTCCTGTAGTTAAAAGATCTTTCTTAGATTATATGCCATAGGCAGATTTACTCTTATCTATTTTATTGTTTGTATGTACAGCGCTGTGCAAATCTACAGTGGTATATAAATAAAGCATAATAACCTTCCTTTCCCTGTCCACATCAGTCTCCAGTCCAGAGCATGTGGACTCTGTAAACCATCCACATACTCACCAGCACTGCCCTAATGAAGGATTGAGAGTCCTTCCTCACCAAGCAGAAGCGTCTCCCTTTGCACCCAGTTGCCTGGTTGAAAGGCAGCATGGGTGAGAAACAGCTTGGTTGCTGCTCCTAGGGTGACTGGGTGTAAAGGGAGAGTGATCAAGAAACCTCTTGCCTGGCTTGGCCTTTGCTGCAAGGTTGGCATAGGTGAGAGGCTTCTCAGTTGCTGCTCCCAAGGTGACTGGGTGCAAAGGGAGCAGCTACCTGCATTGATTATTCTGAATTTACAGTAGAATAGTAGACTTAATATCAAGAAATATGCATGGTGTGTGTGTGTGCTAGGGTTGACATCCAAGAGGAAAGGGGGCAATAGTCAAAAATGTTTGGGAACCACTGCTCTAGAACAAGGTTTCCAACCTGGGGTGCCTGCACTCCCAGGGGGGTGCAAGAAGGCCATCAGGGTTTGTGACAAAGAGTGGTTTATGTCTCTGAGTGATGAGTCACAAATCCTCACTCAGCCAGCTGTCAGTGAGCTTTGAGAAGTGGTAGTAGGTGGTTGTATTGTGTAGATGGCAATCTCATTGTTCATTCAATCAGGAGAGAATAATAGAATTAATATATACAGTAAGTAAGTGATTGTCAGTGTATTGCTTTTAAAATCATTATAACACAACATTTGATATGATCACTGTATATTGTTTCACTCATAAATTCACCATCATGAGAATTGGTTAAGTATTTCAACCCTCAGAGCCTCTCAGCTTGTCCATCACCTCTGCTCACATACACCATACTTCCCTCTATCACTTGAATTATCTCGGAAATGTGGTATTATTTTTGTAGGGGGTGTGGGGCATAGAAAAGGTTGGGAAACACTGTTCTAGAAGTATGAATAGGCCTAGTGGAATGTGCCCAAACCTACTGGGGTCTTTCAGCATTTGTACAAACATTGCACAGGAAACTGTAACATTTGAAATCATTTGTTTTTGTGGCCTTAATCCCCATGTTCAAGGACCAAATAACATAAACAAGGATTCTGTACAACTCAAATGTCGCATTCATCCAAATAAATTTTAACAGCACTATGCACATCTAAAGTGTGTCATTTCTTTTCAAGTGGGTTAAATAGTTTCATACAGAATTTTAGTAGGTTAAAAACCTGAAAAGAAGTAGACGTGAATAGCACTCCTAACAGAAAGGCTGGATCTAAAGTCAAAGTAAATTTTTCCTCAGAAAATTGATACGTGTTCTCACTGAGTGAAAAAAATCTTTTACTGTCTAAATGTATTGTTGGTTTCTGATCCTCTCATTTGATAATTGTCATCAGAGCTGCCACTATGATTTTTAACATGTTTGGCTGAAGATTTTTCTGTAAATATGCTTACAGAAAGCTAAGATATCTCTTACTTTTTCCTCTTCAAACACACTATGAACCTCTTCCATATGGTGTTATATATCCTTTGTGTAGTTGATCAATATGGAACTAACACTGTCATTTCTACAGATAAGCATTAACCTTTTAATTGTGATTTCCTATATTCAATTACCACAAAGTTAATCTCAAACTGGGTCTGAATGGTGGATTCACAATTTCCTTCAGATCCCTTTCTGCTTTAAACACTGATCTCACCTTCAAAAGAATGTTGCCGAAGTGTGTTGTTGTTGTTGTGTGCCTTCAAGTCATTTCTGATTTATAGTGACCCTAAGGTGAACCTATCAGGGGGTTTTCTTAGCAACATTTGTTTGGGCAGCTTGCCTTTGCCTCCCTCTCTGCAAGAGGCTGAGAGAGTGCAACTTGCTATGAACCCATTAGGTTTCCATGTCCAAGCAGGGATCTGAACCCCAGTCTTCCAAACCCCAACACGCAGACCACTATGCTACACTGGCTCTCTATAGTTTCTAGGTGCATACCCACAAAGATAAAGTGAGAACAGCAAATGGAAGTACACTATAGGTTGCAGGTATGTTTGATGATTGTAAGCAAAAGCTAAATCACTAACTTGCTCAAATGAACAATTATTGGAAACAAAACTTTAATAAAGGATTAAGGTGATGATGCAAGGCTGAAAGAAAGCATCCTGAATTGGTACCGTTTCCCTGAAAACTCAAAGTTCAAGAACCTTCTGGAGATAAGTAACATTGGAGCATGTAGCTATGAGCTATGCTTCCCTCAGGTGTACTGATGCAACTGAAGTGTCCTGCTGCAAACTGACTATAATAGTTTGCAAAATTTCCATTTTGAAATGCCGATTCTCAACAAATCTGATTTGAGAACTCATGTTGCTTCAAATGTTTGGCCTGAGGCCTGCATGGTAGCAGTCAATGTAAGCAGCACAGATTTTCACCAGAGGTTTGCTGAGATGCTTCCTGAGTAGCTGCCAAGTTGGCTCTCAGCTAGGTTTGCTCTGCTCTGGTTCCCTGTCCTTGCTACAAGAAGAGCAACTGCATCAACTTTTCCAAGGGCTCCTCCTTCTTTGTTGTCTTCCTCTTTTTACTTCAATGCTCTAAAGAAGGGGTTCCCAACCAGTGCTCCAAGGAGCCCTTAGGGCTCCACGTGCACTTCCCAGGTGCTGTGCAGCCACTCCAGGAAAATGAAAGAAATAAACATTGAATGAAATTAAAGAATAAGAATATATTCTTACATATACTCCTAAACACCATTAACTTGTAAGACATAGGGTAGACCTCTTAGGGGCTCTGCCATAGCAATAAGGGCTCCACGAGTCAAAAAGGTTAGGAACCCCTGCTCTAAAGCCTCTGATACCATTACAAGGAACTTAAAAGGGGAGAGAAAGGAGGGCAAGAGAAAGATTGGGAAAGGTTTGGAGAGGGGCTTAGAAAATGACAATGATAGCAAAGAAAGGCTTACGTGAATAATTTTAGAAATGAAGAGTAAGATTATAGAGATAAACAAGCAAAAGGGCAGAACTAAAGGGAGGGAACTAAACACTGCAACTGGCAGAGCAAGAAAAAGAAAACTCAGAAGGGAAACAGTCAAATCAATGGTCAAAAAGTAAAATAAAGCTCAGAATTCTTGCTTCTGGGAAAGGCATGAGAAGACAGGATTGTGGATTGCGTCTTCTGTACCATGTTCAAAATCTGCAAGTGTCTTTTCTATCCCTAATTTCTATCCTGACAGAGTTAGATCTAAAGTAGCCCTATCCTACCAGAATCTCAATCATGATTGTCTCCTCACATATAATATTTACTCTTCTGAAAATATTTCTTGCTAATTCCAGGAATAGCACCATGTCTATTTTTTGCTCTGACTCTCCCATTAATGAATGGAACAAAGATCTGAGTGGAAAAGCTTATGTTTTCAGATCATGTCTTTCAACTAAAAGATGTGGATACAGTGGAAAAAACTGAACACACATATTTTTGAAACTGTATTTTTGAAGAGTAATGCTTTAATAATATTCAACTATTGTACTGTATTACCTTTTAGCTATTTTTCTTTTAAACTACTTTAAAAATACAAAAAAGGCCATTACAGCAGCTGTAATCCCTTGAAAGCAACAATTTGGAATTACCAGCCATTGTGCTATTATGCCCTCAATAATCCTGAAAGCAGCAAATTACAGATAGCTCTATTACTTGTAATACAGTCGGCCCTTCTTATACCCGGATTTTTTATACCCGGATTCAAGCATACACGGTTTGAAAATGTTCAAAAAAGTTTAAATTTCAAATATCAAACCTTGATTTTCCACTTTTTATAAGGAACACCATTTTGCTATGTCATTATACAGTGGAACCTCGCCATAGGCGGGCGCGCCATACGCGGCCTTGAGCATACACGCTCAAGCCGCGGCACGCGCGCAGGGCAGAAGGGGCGGTGCATCCCATTCAGTTGAATGGGCGCCCACGCCCGTTGCGCCCCGCGCACCTCCACGCTTGTTTACAATGGGGCTCGAGCATAGGCGGAAATCGCCATATGCGGCGGGATCCAGAACGGATCCCCCACGTATGGCGAGGTTCCACTGTATTTAATGGGACTTGAGCATACACGGATTTTGTTATCCATGGGGGGGGGGGCTTGGAACCAAACCCCAGCATATAACAAGGATCCACTGGTACTTAACTTCCAAGGTCTGGATGGGAAATGCAATCTGACACTTCTATAGGACATTAAGGATCTTTTCACGCTCCACAACTATATTGCTATGATTCTATGATTCACACTATATAGTTATAGCACTATGGGATCCTTGAGTTTGCAGTTTGGTGAGGCACTAAACCTCCCTGAACTGCAAATCCTAGGATTCCACAGTACTTTGCCATGACAGTTAAGGTAGAATCATAGTACCATAATTGTGGATTGTGAAAAGGTCCAAGGTTGGAAAATGCTGTGAGCAAGATAAAGGTTAATAGTGCTTCCTCACATTTGTTGGACAGAATGCAGATGATGAAGGCTGGAAATGTTATAATTTAAGAAATTAAAAGGGAGACAGAAATATGATAATGAGAGGATGACAAGAAGAGAGTGAAAAGATGTCTAGAGAGAGGGATTGTGAGAGTCAAGCATGAAAACAAGCAGGGGGAGGCAGAGTTAAGGGGAAATATTAGGTAGCAGAAAATCTTCACCACGTTTACAAATTCAGCATGTGAGACTTGACTGTATTACTTTCAGAATACTGGTGGTGGAGTGAGAGTCTGTCTGCTCTGTCATGATAAAAATATAGAGAATACTAACATGCAAAGGAGAAAACTAAACAGAACTCACTGCCTAACATGCAAATGTTCCATTGGTAGGGCACTGTTGATTTAGCAGAAAATTCAGATACACTGTCTCCCAAATGCAAAATGGTACAGCCACAGGAACTATGTCTCATCTGAACATGAAGACCAGCCCATGGAATTTAAAGCATAGTATTTATAATAGCAATGTGCTGAAGGGAAATAACTTTCACTCCTGACCATGCCTATGTGAACCACCTTAAAATAGAATGGATTCAACATGTAGAAATGTTTTCATTTAAACAGATGCTCCACTGTTTCAGCTTTCTATCCAATATTTAAATTACACACTGATATTAGTTGTTAAAATATTCCTTTAGGGAAAAAAGCAGCTTTCATTACCCTTGATTTCTAATGGACCATCAATGTGTCTTTCTGCTTTATCTCTTTTCTTGTTGTTGCTTTCATATTCTTGAGAATCAGCTGCCCTTTTGTAAATGCCTCTCTTCACTTCATCAAAGACTGAAAACATGTTGTACACACGAGCCGTGTAGCCTGCTAACTCTGTGACCTGCAAGACACAAATTATGGCAGTTTAGGGGGGGGAATAACCTATGTCGACAAATTATTGGAGTGAGCCTTTATTTCACTGTACCAAAAACATGGCATGAATTTTGTATTTGTTCTTGATACAAAACAGGGTGCTTAATTTTGTCTTGATACGTATCTTGGTATTTCCTTCTAAAGAAAGAAACAAAACCATGAAATGTATATCGTCAATTACTCTCAAGCAGGCAATTATGGCAAATCCAGAAACCAATTTTTCTGCCTCTGGGATCAGCTAGGGGCCACGCAGTTAGTCAAAATACCATAAGATAGAAAACCAAAGCTAGAAATAACCATACGTCCACTCTCGGTTTAAAAAAAAAAATCCCCTGTTAAATAGTGTTACAGTGGAATGTTTTCTATTTTTCAGGTGAACTGGAAGTTCTGATGACTTCCGTGAGAGGCAATTTGCCTTTTTTGGACTGAACAAGGCCAGCCTGGGGAATCTGGAGGGACCAAGGATCACAAAAATAGCCTTGAGCCTGCATGCAGCAGATAACTGTACAGCAAGACTATCAGTAGATGTTTTTAGTAATTTAGCACAGGAGACATAAATGAACACAACATGGTGGCTTTGCAAGCCAGACACGTTTGCATTTAAGATGGCTCAGTGCCATCAAATCCAATTTAATTAAGCTGGCCATAAGTGATTTGTGGACAATGTTCAATCTAACATGAATGAGCAAGGATATATGCCATACCACTTCACAAAACACCGCTAAACTTCAAAAGGAATAAGGCTGCCATAGATGACCTCAGAAGAAGAATAAGTACTCTTCTTCTTGCTTTCATTTTCTATGTCAATCTCTAAAAGGCATGCAGGGTCATTTGCTTGGGATCAGCTGGTGTCTGGTGACTGATCCTCAAAGGAACTCTATACTGAATGCAGTTCTACAGTATGTCTGCCCCAAAGACAAGCATTTTGTCCCACAGTGGTTTGGAGATGCACTTAAATACTATTTTTAAAAAGCTTTTATCCACTTGAGAGAAGTGGGTTTTGATGTACATCTGTCTACTTCCAGGACAGGAAGTTACAGGACATATTTACTCCTTCCACAATGAGTACCATTGCTACAGATGCTACTTGGGAGGAATTTAGTACTTAGTTGGAAAGTGTACCTATTCTTTTATGGTCTCTTGATTTGACTGCCCTCAATTATTCATGTCTTGCAAAAATTCAGCTCCTTTCATCTAATTCCATATATGCCTGTGCTGGTCAGGCCAAAAATGTAGTTTTTCACAGGCTTTTACTTCTTATCCACTCATTTTTACAAAACAGGAACCTAATTTCAGAACAGAGACATTCAGTAGGCCAATGATGACCCTTCTACAAGGTTATATTGTGCATGTAGCATTTTGGGGTAGGAAACAACCCAAATGTCACTGCAATGAAGAAAGATATGATTTCCCCATGTCATCTTTTCAAGGTTTGAGGTTATTCAATTCATTTTCTCATTTCTCATCTGGCACTTCAAAGAAACCACCCTGAAACATGACAGCTGAAAGTTTATTTGTGTCTGTGGCATCAGCTGTAATGTCTCCCTGGTTCAATTGTCTTAGGAAGCCCCTCTCAAGTTTAAAATAAAATTAGAAAGCAGTAGGAGGTTGGGAAGTTTGCTATCAACAAATTATGACATCATCCCCAAACTTGCAATGTGCCATCTCCATCTACTGGCAGAAAAGAAGCAGACTGAAATATACAGACCAGCTGAGAAAATAGGAAGGAGAAATATTGGCCTGGTGAGAAGATCTAGCTCCTTCTAGACTGTATTCAGGTCAGTTTGCTGTGACTCTTGGAGCACAGCCACACTAGCATTAGCTGGGAAGGTAATTGGTGTTCATTCTGGTTTTGATTTTGCTTCAGGTACTAATCTTCTGTTATTAATTGTAATGATTTAAAAGTTTATATTAATGTTGAATTTATCCTACAGTTTTATTAAATTTTCCTCCCTCCCATCCCCAACTCAAATGTAATGTATTTTCACAAGTGGTGCTTACTGACAACTGCTTGGGGACAATGTACCATAGAAAAACCAGAGTTTGAGAAATATGTGGGAGCACCACAATGAAGCTAGCCCTTGTTAAACTGCCATTCTAGTGTAATGCAATAAAGCCTTAGTTACTTGGGAAAGAATTAATTAAAACTTGTTGCTACCAAGTTCTTGGAAAAGGAAAATATAACCCTTTTGTATCAAGAAGCAATAACAACAACAGACCATAAGAGCGCTACAAGATCAAAGTCCTACCTAGCCCAGTATCCTTTTGCCGACAGTGCTCTGTGAGAAGTCAAAGGCTTTCATGGACGGCATCCATATTTTTTTGTGGATTTTTAGGGCTATGTGGCCATGTTCTAGAAGATGCATGCATGTTCCCACACCTTAACTATAATACTACACCCTATTTGAGACTCTGTACCCTGTGCTGTGAATATCTAACACTGCCAAGCAGGGCCAATAGACCATAACAGGTTTTCTGATCAAAGGTTATAATCTAGTAATGGAGAAATTCAATACTGTCAAAGCAGCAGTGTTTAAATTAATGCAAATTAATGTTTATATTAAATTATCTGGACTGAAGATTTTACTACTACTGCTTCTGTTCACAGCATTTTAGCTGACAAGGACAAAGCTTCCCCTCAACCAGTATAACTCCATCTTGTACAAAAACTACTAGTACTACTTGCAAGACTCTTCTCATCTTGGTCCGTAGCTCTGGGTATACATGGAACATCCCTGTGTAAGGATTCCTCACTCATTTCAACTGTTCCACATTCGAAAGTTGAAAAGTAAGAGGACAATCACTGTAGTCTGAACAAGCCCAAGGAAAATGAATATCAAGATACACAATAAGGTTGCCCTATTTTGGAGAGCATTTCCGGTAAACCCTAGAGTAGGCAGAAGGAGGGCAACCCAAATTGGTTCATGGCATTTTGGGGGTCAGATTGGAGCATCCTCCATCACAATGGGTCTGGGGGGAAATTCACCACTTACAAATGGGATGTCTGTATGGATCCACTCCAGTTCTAATCAAGACTGTTAGGCAGCCCATGAGGATATATGATGTTGAAAAATCTTTATTCAAGTCCAGCTAAGGCTTATATCCCAACTGCAGGATCAAAAACCACAGCAGCAAGTCTCATAAACTGTCAAGAACTGCCTATTCCCCCAAGTTCAGTAAACAAATCTATTTTACAAACAGTAAAAATTTATTTCAGAAAACCCACAGCATAACATTAACAATGTCCCACCCCAAACTTTTGCAAGCTTCATCTTAATTCATTAATTCATTTACTAATTAAAACATACCAACCCTTCTTCCATGCCAAGCCCCAGCACCGTCCTGGTTTCATCTTTACTTTTCCCCCCCAACAGCAGACTAAGAAAATTCCTCCTCCACACATTTGCATATCCCTGCGTCAGGCCACAAGCATCCTTTTGAACCACTATCAATTATTTCCACTAGTACTACACCTCCCATCACTCTCATCATATCTCAATATGCTTTAACATTCATATAACTTTTCTATATATCTAAAACATTAAACATACCTACTAGGCCTAAAGAACCATTAAATTCTATAGGCTCTAGGGCAACTAAAATGACAGCAATGGGACAATCCCATTTTGTGCAAGCTGCTATATTTTTTTTTCTGAACCATAATGAGCTGAAGTTAGACCTTGGCATTTTAAGTTGATAGCAAGGATCTGCCAACTAGAATAACAGGAGCCACAACAAGCTCATGTAAAATGTAGACACACAAACATTACTGGAATGTTTGGAAGAATATGCTGAAAATATATGGTAATATGTCAAATGTCAATATGATCTGGGCAAAAGTTTTCAGAAAATCAAGGTCTCAATTATATTTCCCCACAAGTATATCTTGCAGAAATAAGTTCATCCAAATTATGAAACTGATGGGGTAAAATCTAGTCAACATGAAATGACTTCCTGGACATATGCAATGGATACTCTTGCTACAACTTCTAACTTCTTTTCTGGGATACTTCTGGATATTTTCTACCTTCACTATTCCTGATACAGCTTAGCTATATACATGTTGAAACTGAAAGACATCTGGAATATTTGCCCCAGTGAACTGCCTCTGACGGAGACCTATTCTACTGAATTCATAGATAAAATTTTTGAATATTTTGAATATTTTAATGGAATAGTCTAAAACTGCCAGGACTGGATGGAGAAAGTAGGTCTGGGATGGAGTTATGATGGTGGTCACAATTGTGACTAAGTAGCTATTGTGAATAAGAAACAGTTACCTAGATTTACTTATCTGTAACTGTTTTTGTATTTACGAGTGCTACTTAACCACAACTGTGACACTAACATGATCATGACCCCCACCCCAGCCCATGTTACCAGGCATCAGGTGCATGGGGAAATCAATTCTGCCATTAATTGGAATGCAGGTGAATGATGTTCCCATCAGGTTTGGGGGTTAAGCCAGAAGAGGCTACTTAGCTAAGTATACAGATTCTGACTGTTTTTACTAGCTTCATAAAGTCCAAAGAGTATATACTGGGGCTCCATTTAGAGAGCTGGAGTATCAGGCCCTCCTCTGATCCATTTTAGATTCTTACAACTTGAATATATTGTCTTTCTACAATTAGGAGAGTTCACGTGCACTTGAGACTTCATGTCTACTCCTTCTGTCTGTAGCCTCTCTGCCTCCCAAAATTTAGTCCGGGGCACTGGGGAAGATTTTGGAATAATATGGGATTCTGGTATAGGGGGAAGCTCAGCAAGGGGAGCTGGTGGAAACCATTGTTCTACTTCACATGAATGGGAGAAGCAACTTAAGATCCACATATGATTGTGAGCTATAGTTTAAAATTACAGCAAATGCTCTTCCTGACATTTAATATTGGTTACATCCTGTTATTATTCATTACCTTTATTTAATTTATAAGTTTTTGCACCAAAACTGGGGCTCACGTGACTCACAAGAAGATTTTTAAAACAGATACAAGTGAAATACAATCTGTTATAATCGTGAAACACAGCTAAACAAAATTATTATTAAAATACAAGCGAATTAAAAGCAATTAAAGTGGTATCCGCTGGGGCTTGGTTCCAAGACCGCCCCCTCATCCATGGATACCAAAATCTGTGGATGCTCGAGTCCCATTAAATACAGTGGCACAGTAAAATGGTGTCTGTTATATAAAATGGCAAAAATCAGGCTTGTTCTTTGTGTGTGTGTGTGTGTGTCCACAGGTTCAACCATCCATGACTTGAAAGTAGTATATATACACACACACACACACACACACACACACACACACACCTTCAAGTCATGGATGGTTGAACCTGTCGATAAAGAACCTGCAGCTATGGAGCCTTGACTGTATAAAAAGCAAGCCAGTAAAACAACACATCCCACTGTCACAAAGCCCCTTTCTCAAAAGCCCATCATCAAGGAGCCCTGGTGACGCAGTGGTTAAATGCCTGTACTGCAGCCATTCACTCAAAACCACAAGGGTGCAAGTTCAAGACCAGCAAAAGGGCCCAAGCTCGACTCAGGCTTGCATCCTTCCGAGGTCGCTAAAATGAGTACTCAGACTGTTGGGGGCAAATTAGCTTACTTGCTAATTAGCTTACTTGCTGTTCACCGCTATGATATTTGGAATAGCGGTATATAAATAAAACAAATTATTATTTATTATTATTAACTGCTTTAAAAAGAAAAAAGAAAAAGAAGGCTGTCAAAATAAAAAGGTCTTTGTCATTCCATACTATACACTCATCCCTATGCACCTAAAATGGTGGCCCTGAGTATACAGTGCAATTTAAGACTTGCTATACTCCTTTGACAGTACCATATATTTTCTGTTATCAAAAGTAAATTTATGTAATACCTCTTTATAAGAAGACATAATCCTCTCAATAGCATCTGCTCCAGAAGCCAATAAATTACGTGAAGTAGTGAAAGTTTCTGTCCGTTCACTGACCATTGCTTGTTTCTGACCATCTTCCAAATCTAAAAAGAAAGAACTATTTTGAGCATATATGTTTTGGGAATATTTAACTTCACAACACAAAATCCTCTCCACATGCAATGAGATCAAAACAGGCAAAATGTGTATCACAGAGTCCAGGTCACTCAAAAATTGTTGCCAAATTCTACCTGAAAGATCATTCCTGAGACCCTAGCAGTAACTTGGCAATGAGATGTTCTGCCATTGCACTGAAGTAAATGAGGAATTGTTGCAACTTGAATTCTTTACACTATGGAATTATTGTTAAAGGCCAAGTTTAACATTATCTGGCCAGGTTTAGGCAAACGGAGCATGAATGTGGATGAATTGTACGAGCTGATTTCACATTTTGAAAAAAATAAACAAATAGCAATAATGGTGTTTGCATTTACTCTACGCCAATAATATGTCTGCCTTAATCAACAATATCAGTGCCTCATGGTCCATATCACTCATAGTGGGGCTGGTTGTAGGCAAATTCTAAGGAAGACAATACTTTCAACAGACAGTTGAAAGTTTGCTTTATACTCTTTATCCAAAGTACATGGCTTTATACACTAAATATCCTAAAGGCACCAGCAGAGACTTAGAAGATGTTGGAAGCTAAGCAGGACCAACCCTTGTTAGGACTTGGATGGAAGACTACCAATGAAGGCCATGTGCTGTAGGCTACATTTCAGAGGAACAAACTGACAACACCACCTCTGAGTATTCCTTGCCTATGAAATGAAAGGCACATACAGTGCTACCTCGGGTTACGAAATTAATTCGTTCCGCGGCTCCGTTCGTAACCCGATACATTTCGCAACCCGAAAAGGCTTTCCGTTAGCGCTGGAAAGCCGCTAGCCGCGCTTCACATTTGAATTTCGCGCCGAAACGCGCCGAAATGAATTTCGTAACCCGAAAAATAGTTCGTAACCCGGAACAGTTTTTTCCAATCTAACTTTTTCGTACCCCGAAAATTTCGTAACGCGATCAATTCGTATCCCGGGGTACCACTGTACACACATAAGACTATTTTGCAAACAGATCTGCAGTTGGTTCATTTCTTTTCTTCTGGATCAAATGGTAAGAAGAACAAATATCAGCTCTTTTAAGGCTTAAGTCACAGTGCAAAGTTTCACAAATGAAATACTTCACTGCCTTTGACAATGAAGGTGGCTTGTTTTTATGACTGGATGCCAATTATATCAGGAAAAGGAATGAGAATAGCCTGCATTTCAATGATCACTGCCTGCAGACTTGCGCTGGTCAACTCCACATCATATTCTACTCTTACAAAACATTAACACAGCTGAACATTATAAGGATTCTATTATTTGGAAGTGAGGAGAAAAAGTGTTTCCTTTCACCAAACAGTCTCAGACTGAGCTTCAACTTAAGGCCAGTTTTACAAGCATGGTACACTTTATGCAAACAGTCCACAAGAACCTGCATGGACTGGACAACTATGGATGGATACCAGGTGAACGGAACAAGTATGGATGGATATTAAGATAATCCACAACAGTTCACTACTTGAGCAGAGCAGCAAATTGTAAACACAAATCCTCCCCATCATGGTGCACAGTACCCAATGTCAGAGGAGTTATTTTGGCACATGAGGTGAGAAATCCTATATACATCTCTACCCATCTCCGGCTGTAAAACCACAATAATACAAACAATTACATAATTAACCATTTGCTGCCCTTTCATGATGGTCAAATCTGCTGCCTGAAGTGGCTGCCTCATTTGACCTAACGGGAGAGCTGGATCTGCAATTGGCAGCCATTTCCTTTGCTCCATGTGGCCATTTCCCCAAGTGCTGTAATCACAAGAACTGCTGCCAAATGCAGAAGAGATCTTGTAATGATGTGCTAACAGTTTTGGAAAACAATGAAACAACAGAAACTGTATTCTCACAGTATCTGAACCCAATGTTTTAATTAAATGCTTTCAGAACAGATCACTACCAATTTTGTATGTGCTAAAATAAGTAAATAGACACACATTTTCTATTAATATAGATAGGGAATGTGTGCCCCCCCACTAGATTTTGGATGCTTATTCCAATTATCCCAACATTATCTAGGGCTGATTAAAGTTGCAGTCAAACAACCTCTACGTAGCTGCACATTCCCAAGTCCTGTTTTATTAGAATTCAACATGTTTTCTTCTTCTTGGTGTAACTATAAACACTTTGGAGATGCAGAATGATCTTATGATTACAGAAAGAGTTTAACTTTGACCTAAGTTCAAAAACTCAATCACTTGAAAGTGTAGCAGTTACCATTTCCTTTAGGTCGTAAATTCTATGAACACAGGATTTAAGGAACTACATTCAGATTCTTTTAAGTTAGTGGACACTGTTATACTTTTGGCCACATCCGTTTATTAATTACAGAAAAAAAAGTTATCAAGTCAAATGTTAAAGTTTGCCATTACATTTTTTCCAGACTATTTTACAAATGCTTTCCCCAAGGATCAGGTACTTCTCTTTTGACTTCTAGAATTTCTGTCTATTACATGTTTTTAGAGAGTTAGACATTGGTTATTTAACTTTTAGGGGGGGAATCATAAAGTATTAAAATCCAATCCAAACCCAAAATTCTTCAAAAATTATTTTATGCACTAAATGGCCCAGGAAGTATTTGCCCCAAAACTGAAATGAGCATAGAGAAATCAAGGGGCTTAAGCATGATTCACAACGTTAGGCCATTTATCATCAACCCACATTATACTTATGGTCAGTTTCAGTTCCAATGGGGAACACTGTAAATAAGGAAACTCAAAATAAGGAATGGGGCTTGAGCCTGAATCCAACTAGTAGCCTCAACTAGAATAGGACCATATGAATCAGTGGGATCTTGTTAAGTCAACACTTATGTGACTTCTTTTACTTGAACAGGTTTACTTTACTATGGATCTAAGCTCATCAAGTTTAACAAATAATAACAATTTAAGGGAGTAATAGGTGTTATTTTGATAGATAACAATTGCTTCTGAAATTTATCGTTTTAGAACATTTTGATTTCTTGGGGGAGAGGGAACACAATTGCTTTGCCTCCTAGTATCTTCACATAGCTCTTCAAGTATCCAGTATTCATACTAGACACAATGTTACTGCAGAACATGTAGACACCTCTCTTACCCTCACCTTCAGTAAATCCCACAGTAAGATAACAAGAGGCATTTCAAATAAAACAAAAATGTCATTACCGCCATCTGCAAATCCTGTTGCAGTGATGATTGGTACAGCTACCATGATCAAACCGCTGCTGCTCCAGACGTACTTCATCAGGAACTGTTCTAGCATGATGTACCATAAACGTTTGGACAAAATGAGGTTCATTTGGTCTGCCAGAGCTTTGTAGCTTTTCTGGAGTTGGTTCATTTCTACCTATAGTTAACAAACACAAAAACTGACACAGCATGATATGTCTAGATATGCAGGCACTTTAAAAAGACATGCCTCTACAATGGGATGTTTCAGAATACATATTCCATTACATTATACCAAATTCAGTAATAATTTTAATTATACATGTACACAATATATGTTAAACATCACATCTGCTTAATCAGTTACTAGAAAAGAAATGTTATGTGATCTAAGAATACCAAAAACTGAAGTGGATTTCTGGATTTACAGTCTTGAAATCCTAACACAAGGCCTCAGCCTGAAATCATTCATCCACTTTGGAATGTTTATACTCTGCATTCTCTTCACTGACATCTTGGTTACAGGATACTTTTGCCTCAGAAGAGCTGAATAAAGCAGAAGTTTAATATTTTAATTTTAAGATTTGTATCTTGTTATCCACTCATAACACATATGCAGGTACATGCAGATATATTTGTGTTGGAGTTCATATATATTTATTTGGCTAAATGTATATACACACAAATATATCTTGCATGGATCATTATTGCTAAATATAAATATATAAAATCAATAAGATGGCTATTGAGGCTCATATCAGCACACAATAACTAGATGCTCATTTTTTAATACAGCTAGGTAGGTGGAATGTGAGATGGTATATTTTTGCAAAGTTTCAATCAACATAACCAAAACAGGCTGGGCTGGACATATTTTCTCTGGAAAAGTGAGGATATGTTTATCTCCAGGCATGCTATAAGAAGCATGCTGAAAAAGACAATCATACATTCTTCTGCACACATCAGAAACCCACATAAAGGCAAATTTGGGGATTAGCATGGTGAAACAGACTGCTGTATGCAAATCCAAGAAACATGATTCCAATAATCTGATCCAGAACTTTTCATACATTACTCAGCTAACCAAAATACACTACTACTTCCTCTCTCAAAGGGAACCTGCAAAAAGTTCCAGCTCCATAAATGTACCTGTAAATGTGATGGTTAGTGTTTTCTCACATTTGTACAGGGTACTCTTGGTATCTGCTGGGGTTTGGTTCCAGGACACGCATGGATACCAAATTCCATGGATACTTGTCCCATTCTATACAATGGGGTAGTAAAATGGTGTCCCTTATATAAAATGGCAAAAATCACAGTTTGCTTTTTGGATTATTTTTATATGTGCAGATAGTTGGATCCGTGAATGGAGAATCCATGGATATGGAGGTACATGTAATGATGGGTGGCCCTGGGAAAGTTAGTCTGAATGGGAAATGGGCAACATAAATGCTAAACTTTGAGAAGATTTTATGAAGATTTATGTGATAGGAATTGTTAAATATTTGGAAGTGCTAACCTTTTATTATATTAGCACCCCGACTTTGTACTATGGAGGGCAGAATGAGGCTATCCTCATTATTCTTACAACAGCGCCATGAACTAGATTAAGAGGTAAACACCAGATCGGGGTCATTCAGTAGGCTCCATGGCTCTTCCAGTCTAAATCTACCTCTATCTGCTTCCCCAACCTAATGACCTGCAGATGTTTTGAAATACAAATAACCAGCATTCCAGATTATTTGGTACATGGACTAAGGCTGATGGGAGGTCATTTACAAAATATCCGGAGGACAATAATTGGAAATGGGTGCTGTATCTACTGCTGAATTTAACTTGGCAAACCTGCTCCTGATAGGAGCAGCTACCTTATTTTGGCCAATGATATATAGCTAGGAATGGGGAGAAATTTATTCACACTTTCCAGAAAATACAGCTATCCCTCAGCATTTGCACTCTCTCAGATTTTATGTTACCATCCTCTGATCTTTAAAAAATGTGCAATAATGTGTACATTAGTGAAAATACAAGATAAAATGCATTGTCTTAGGCAAAACTGCATATAAAATCTAATTCTGTACAAATTATGGCACATGTATATGAAGACTTTATAAAGTACACAAACTGATATGAAAATGAGACACGATGGCCTGTTACAGACAGCCAAAATAAAGCTGCTTCGAGTCACAGTGGAGGTATGGTGTTTCAATGATGCATGCGTCCTAAGAATACAGAAGCCACACCAAAGCCATGCTCCAGTCGTTAGGGCTGGAGCGTGGCTTTGGTGCGACTTCTGGACTCTTAGGACACATGCATCATTGAAACACCATACCTCCACTGTGACTCGAAGCAGCTTTATTTTGGCTGTCTGTAACAGGCCGATGAGTTTAAAGATGTGGAAAAGTATAGCTCTGCTCAGAAATTGAAAGGTAAATTCATAACAACACATTAGGAAAGGGCAAGCATTTTTGCACCACTTCTTTAATCTGTTCTTCTTTAGCCTCTGTTCTCACTGTGTTGAGGGACAATGTCTGAATCACTGAGCTTCTTCAACTTGCGGAGGCTCTCTTCATGATGTAAAACTTGGAATTTCAAGAGTTTTACAAAATGTGGAGAGCCTCCATGAGTAGGAGAGGTGCTCCACTTTAGACATTTACTTCAATGCAACGGAGGCAACAAAAATGGGGATGGAGGGAGAAAACCTAGCATGATGTCCTTCCTCTGTGCATGCTGTTACAAAGTAAGTATTTTAATACTACAGTAGAGCTGGAAAGAAACCAACACAGCTTATGTTATAAACTGCATAAGGGCCCATGACAGTAAAATAAGATATAAATAAAACCAACCAACAAATAACAAAAACACACTAAAAGTGATAGATTTATCTATCCCTACATGTCTCCCCAAACTGCCAACTCTGATTAGCATAAGACATAAAGGCTGAGGAGCATTCCAGCCCTAAAGAACCAGTGTGGTATAACAATCTGAGTGTTGGACTAGGACTTTGGAGGGCTAGGGTTTGAAATCTCTCAGAGCCATGGAAACTCACTGGGTGATTTTAGGCAAGTCTCGCTACCTTAGAAAAAGGCAATGGAAAACCTTTTGGAATACATCTTCCAAAAAAAAAAAAACCCAACCCTTTTTTGATAAGATTATCAGAAGTTGATGTCACGTAACAATATCCCAACTCTGCTTCCTGGTCTCTTTTCAATAGATTGCTAAGAGTTTTAATATGTGACCTAACATGAGTTCCACCATTCACCTCCAACCCTTCAGTCATACTGATGGTGTGTATTTACAGTTTTATTCATTTTACAGCATCCTGACATATTTAAATTAAGTATGACAAAATGCTTTCTATGTAGCAATTACCAGATTTACATTAGTACCCTCAACCTTATGCTTTTGGGGTATGTAATGCTACTTCATCTGAGCAGGACCTCTGAACCATTTTATGGAGGCCTTTGACGTACCAGAGTTCAGAAAGATACTCACTGGCTATTCTGTGGGACAAAATTTAAGTGAAATTAGCCATAATCCTGTAAATTTCCAGAAGCTCTCTTTATATTGCTTTGCTTAGGGACTCTCTTCCAATATACACCAGCTGAACATCTGGCCAGATAACCTAATCACTTAGATAATAGTAATACACTAATAGCAATCACAGATGTTTCTGCATCAGAACTACTGTTTGTAAATGCATTATGATTTTAGCAAATACCAGCATCCTCAACGAAATACAAACGGTCTTATTGCAAACCCATGACTCTGGGACTCCTTTCAGTCTCACTCTGTCTAGACTAGAGCCTTAACCTTCTTACTAGAGTAGGGAACCCCACACTTTTGTGGGATGGGGTGAAGCTAATGTACTCCTGCTTCATCTAAGTCTGATCATGTGATGTAACCAAATCCATGGCAGATGTTAAAACATGTGAGTGAGCAACCATTATCCTTAATGGGGTTTACCAATTTCTAGATTCTGCTCCTGATGAGAGGGCCATATTTCAGTGATGGCGAACCTATGGCACGTATGCCAGGGGTGGCACTCAGAGCCCTCTCTGTGGGCACATGTGCCATTGCCCCAGCACAGAGTTTGCCAGGGTTTGTTACTAGAAAGCCAGAGGGATATGGCATTTTGCAATAAATAAGTGAGTTTTGGATTGCAGTTTGGGCACTCGGCTTCTAAAAGGTTCTCCATCACTGCCATATTTGTTCCATCAACCATTTGTTTTCTCTCCCTCTTATATTAAAAGGAAACAAATGGGAAGAAAGTTCTACTCATTCCCAGGTTTTAAAAAAAATTGAAGACATACATTAAAAATATTTGGCACTGATTTTCTAAAAGGCCCGTCCGTTTTATGTAACTGTAGCAGTTAAAGCCCATCTCTGCTTGGGCCAGTGCTATTTAAAGACTCTGCAGGGCCGCACTGCTGTTTAGCTATGCAGAATAGTGTGGAAGGTTGTTCGATAGTACTGGCCCTGTCAGAGTAAAGTTTTCTTCAAGCTGCCATAGGCAAGTGCTACATTATCTGCACATTGATCGGGGTTGAGTGGAAGTGGTTTCTCCCAGTCAATACATTAAGAAGAATATAAATAGTTTGTATGAAATGCCTTACATTTTAATATGGCCATTTTATGATGCAGTCCTCTCTGTTTTTTTAATCAGATGTCTGTTCCTTCAAGTTCAATAGGAAACTCTGTGTCCTGTGCAGGTAAGACTGCTGCAATCCTGTGTTTCTTTCTGACAGTGTGAGCCCTATTGAATGCATTGGAACTAACTTGCAAGTAAACACATGCAAGGTTACATTGTTAGTAAAACCTCTTTAAGAACAAAAATGAGCCTCCTCACTCACATTACAACCAAGACATTACTTACAGTTGTTGGGGGGAAACCTTTATGGTGGGTTAGGCTGCTATATATCTATTTACACTGAAATGTAACCCTAATGGGAGCCTTTCATGGGCTTTTCTTGGCAAAATTTCTTCATAGGTTTGCCATTGCTTTCTTCTGATGCTGAGAGTGTGACTTACCAAACATCACCCAGTGGCTTTCCATGGCTGATTCAAACCCTGGTCCCCCAGAGTCCTAGTCCAACATTTAAACCACTACACCACACTGCCTTTCTACACTGAGGTGAGTACTATAATGAGGTTTACTTCTCAACAGACACAAAACGTTTTGCATTATGCATGATTCAAATAGCCAGAAGAAAAGTAGATAAGGAAACCATCCAAAGGAGCTGCACAGGGTTTTAAAGAACTTAAATAAGAAGAAATAATGTACCATTATGGGGGCATTGGTGGGAAACAATGAATAGGCTCTACATGGAAAGAGGCAATAAAAGCTCTTGTCCATTTACTCAGACAGCTCAAACCTATGTTTCATAGCTGCCAAGGAATGGACAGAAAATGCACTCTTTGGAATAAAAGCCAGTTATAAAGAAAAGGGATGCTTATAATACTGATGTACTAGACATTTTCTGGTTCTGCTATAGGAGAAACAAAAATCATCTGCATCATGTTACCAAGTTTCCTTAGTTAAGCATGCAGAGGCCCATTGGCCAAAGGCTACAGGGGAAAACAGGCCTGAATGTCACAGAAACTGAACCCTCTCAGGGTTCATCTGAGGAAGCAGACTGAAGTCTACAAAATGCATCTGGGGAAGCGAAGGCCTTGAACAGACAGGCCAAAATAAAGCTGCTTTGGGTCACTTTGGAGGTATGCTGTTCAAATGACACACGCATCTTAAGAGGCCAGAAGCTGCACCAAAGCTGTGCTCTAGTCCTTAGAATTGGAGTGTGCCTTCCGCCCTCTTAGGAGACATGCACCATTTAAACAGCATACCTCCAAAGTGACCCGAAGACACTTTATTTTGGCCCGTCTGTTTGCGCCCTGAAGTCTACGAAATGAAGCTGAGGCAGTAGACTGAAGTCTAGGAAAGCTCATGCTGCCAACTTCTTTCTTTGAGTGAGTCTCAAAGGTGCTACAAGATCTCTCTATACACCGGTCCTACAGAGTGACAGGATGAACCCTCTCAAGCTGGAGTGAGGGGGCATGTGCTCCAGGAAGCCAAGAGAGATCCACCACAGGCTTTGGAGAGGCCTCTGGAAGCCACCATTCCTCCCTGGCTCACCTTGTGCCCCCCGTAGAAGGCGATCTCCTCCACGTTGGCGATGATGCGTGAGTGGACGTAGCGCAGGTATCCCTTCCGGTGGGCCTCCTCGGCCACCAGCTTGCCGAACCTGGGCGAGCAGGCCTTGAGCACCTTGGCGGTGGTGTAGACCACTAACCCGGCCAGGAGGGTGGGCCCGACGGGGCTGGCCCCCCGGGACCTGGCGGTCTGTATGAGGGTGTAGGAGGTGAGGACCACGTCGAGGATGGGCTTGGTGAGGTTGGAGTAGAGGTGGGCCACCGACTGGGAGAAGACGGCAAGGTCCTCGGTGAGGGACTGGTCCGGGTTGGCCAGGCGCCCGTCCATGCTGACCACCTTGTAGTAGGTGCGGTGGGCGAAGTAGGTCTGGTAGGCGCGGTCGACCAGGCGGGTGCGGAAGGCCAGGGCCAGCTTGCCCTCCAGGTAGCGGATGGCGCTGTTGACGAAGGTGGCCGGGACGGCGACCGAGAGCCACTTGAGCAGCTGCCAGGCGAAGCGGCGTGGGCGCTTCTCCACGATGCTCTTGACGATCTTGCCGTCGAGGCCGGCCACGTAGATGGAGAGGAAGGTGCGGGAGACCAGGGCCGCCGAGTGGAGGCACAGCCAGCCGCTCTCGGGTCCCAGGAGCGCCGGGAAGAGGATCTGGCGCAGCTCCAGCAGCTGGCGGAAGAACTCCGCGTTGGCCGCCGGGGAAGGGCGCCCCCCAGAGGAGGGAGGCAGCACCAAGGTGGCTGCAGGGGCTGATGATGATGATGGTAATACTACCCCCGCCCCCGACGCCTCCTCCTTGGGGTAGAGTTCCCCTGCTCCCGAGCCCAGCAGAGGCTGCTTCTCCTTCTCCCTCCGCGCGCCCTTTCCTCTACTGAGGCGACGCGAGAGCAGAGGCCACAGCAGCTTTAGCCCGTACACCGCCGCCGCCAAGCACGCAGCCCTCCTCGCCGCCTTCCATCTCTCCCGCCCAGGGGCGGCCGCCACTTCCAGCACCATTATTTACCCCAGCAGAGGGAGGAGGAGGAAAGGAGGGAAAGCAGCCCACCGGCTCCCTGAGGCCCCGCCGCCGCCCGTCCTCCGCCTCCTCCTCATCCCCGGGCCCTGCACAACGCTGCCCCAGCCGCCTCTGCTACCTGCGCCTCCTGGGCCGACAGAGCCCACGCTCCCATCCGGAGACCCTCCATCCCCGCACCCGACCCCACCCGCCCTCTGCCCCAGACTGAGGCCACCCGCCGCCTCCGCCGCTGCTGCTTCCTCTAAGCCACGCCCCCGGCGGCCTCTGATTGGCTGAGCGCGGCCCCTGTGGAACCCTCGCCTTAGCGACGCAGCGGCTCCGCTGGACCGCTTTTCCTCCTGAGGCGAAAGGCGTCGCGAGGCGATTAAGAAGAAGAGGCAGGTTGAGGGAGAGGGAGGGTGCGCGCGCATCCACGCGGCGACGGTTGGCCCTACTCGAAGGGGGCGGGGCGTCATCACCGTCGGAGCCAATCAGGCGCCCCTCTCTCTCTCTCTCTCTCTCTCAGTCTGGCCCCATCCGCACTGCAGGAATATAAACCACTGTCACCCCGATTTAACTGGGCATAGCTCCATGCTGTGGAATTCTGGGAATGGTACTTGGTTGGGGGCGCCATGGAACCCATTTTTAACTGGCATGGCTCCATGCTATGGAATTCTGGGAATGGTACTTAGTTGGGGGCGCCAGAGAACCCATTTTTAACTGGCATGGCTCCATGCTATGGAATTCTGCGAATGGTAGTTGGTTGGGGATTATTACTTTAAGCCACTCTGGGTACTGTGTAGGGAGAAAAGCAATAACGGTACTATTTTCCATATCAGTTTATTTAAATGCTGTGAAACATTATATGTAATTCAACTTTTCTTGCCACTGCTAAAAGCATAGAAGGCCATAGAAGGCAAAGGGAGGGGGCAACTTTAACAGGTCAGAGATCTCTGACACCAGGAGGAACAGAAGTGGGATAATCAGGCAATCTGTTGGTAGCACTTTAAAACAGTTGCACATCTACACAGAGCCTTCCTCTTGTGGTAATAATGGCTTCACTGAGGGATAAAGTGCTAAGAATACCACAGCAGAGTAATTATCGTCACCGAAACCCCTGCATGGTTATTGCTGCCCTCACTCTGCGATTGATTTAAATCATGCACCGATATCAGCATCTATTCTTGTTTGTGATCTGGCTTGGCATTTTATTAAAGCTTGACCTTTTCTCTTTCTGCAAGCTCAATGGTTTTGTGACACACTTTGGAAGCTGACATGAAAGCTGTGATCCCAGACATGGGACTTAATGCGGATTAAACATGCTTAGCATCAGAGTTGCATGTGGTATATACTACTTCATCCAGGATTTTATGTGGAAGCATACACACACGGTGAACGCAAGTTCACTGAATTCAATGGGACTTTACTTCTGAGTAGATATATGTAGTTTTACACTCATACATCTTTTCTGGCTGTTCTATTGGAAAAAGTGGCACTGGCTGCCAATTAGTTTCCGGGCAAGGTACAAGGTGTTGGTGATTACCTTCAAAGCCCTACATGGCTTGAGTCCAGAATACTTAAGAGATCACCTCCTTCCATACTGTCCGTCCCGCACTCTAAGGTCCTTGGGGAAGAATCTACTTCAGCCAATAAGATCTAGGCTAACTTCAGTCACCCAGAGGGCCTTTTCCATTGCAGCTCCGAAGCTATGGAATGACCTGCCAAAGGAGATCCACGACATTTCTACTCTTACAGCCTTTAAGAAGGCTCTTAAGACGGATGTCTTCCGGCAGGCCTTCCCTACCTAGTTCCTCTCCCCATTTACAGTGACTTACGTCGCTCTGTCCACCAATTCTTCTCTTAAATTTAATGAGAAAAATTAAATTAAAATTCATTAAAATAAAATTCTTGCCTCAAGAAGAAGAACCCTTCCTCCCTACAAACTGTCATCATCAGACCTGGGAGGGAGTGAAAAAGACAGGCCCAGTTCCATCAGGTCTAGCTGTGAATTCTGTGACTTATGTCACTCTCTTTTATCTTATTGTATTTTATTTTATTGTATTCTCTGTATTTTTATTGCTGTAACCCACCCAGATTCCTTGTGATTTGGTGAGCTATAAATAAATTATTATTATTATTATATTTTAGATAACTATTTTTATTGAAAACTGATGACAGAATAAGTTTTACATTTAACAAAATGTAAAACAAAAAGTCCCAGCCAGAACATCTTGGTGGAAGAAAATATTTTCTAACTAGAGTGGAACCATTGCTGCCCAATTCCAGGCCTGTTTCTTCAGAAATAAGCACCACATTATTCAGTGGGGCTTGTTCTCTAGCATTAAGGCGGGATACAAACCGCCGCTTTGCGGTGCTTCCCCGCCGCCGCCGTTTGCTCCGCGTGGGAGCTGCAGCAGCCAAACCGCGCGGCTCCCGCGCGGAGCAAAAAAGAAGCTCCATTTCGGAGCTTCTTCTTGCGGCGCACTGATGACATCGCGAAGCGCCGCTGGCGCATTCGCGACGTCATAGGCGCCGCGACACGTCTGGACGCTATGCATCCAGTACGTAAAGATGGCGGCGCCCATGTGGAAGGGGCGCCGCCATCTTGTACGTATAGGATACGTACTAGGGTTAGGGGGGTGCGGAAGCACCGCCCCTTCCTAACCCTAGTACGTATCCTATACGTACTATATGGCGGTTTGTATCCCGCCTATGTAAATGCTTAACAGTGCAGCCGTTTAAGAGAGAGAGAGTTATAAGGCTGCAAACATTAGAGCCTGGAAGAGCTAATTTTGAGACTACAAGTCCTAGAATTCCCCAAACTGTAATGTCAGTGGCTGGCATTACTAGCTGCGGGATTCTGAGAGCTGTAATCCCCAAATTCACTCATATGTATCTAATACAGATTTATATGCCACACATGCATCAACCAGCCAGTCAGTGTAGGAAGAACACACAGCATAGGGGAGGTTGTAGCAGTTTGCTTTTTCCTGAACCTACTGGGAAGGTCAAGGATCTACTATGTACCTCCTTTCCCCCCCCCCCTCCCCAGCCCAGAGTTATTTGAATGCAAGCTACTTTTGCACTTAGAAATTGAAATAGGCTGAGAACAGAGGGGGAACTTGGTTCAGGACAGAGAAACTGGAATATTTTTAAATCAGCTGAAATAGCAATAGCAAATACATTTCTATACCGCTTACCAATGCACTTAAGCACTCCCTAAGTGGTTTACAGTGTGTAAGCTAATTGTCCCCAACAAGCTCGGTACTCATTTTAGCAATTTATGGAAGGAGGCTAGGTTGCGTCAACCCTGAGCTGGGATTGAACTCACAACTTTGTGGTTTGTGAGTAAGTGGCTGCAGTACAGGCATTTAACCACTGCGCCACCAGGGAAAGCAGAAGATTAGGCAGTTGTAGGGTAGCTATTCCAAATCTGCTCACAGATTGTGACAAGTGAAGTAAAAGACACACAAAGGGTTCAAAAAGCATATGCAACAACTGTGATAAAGACATGCACCAGCCTACATAGAGGCAAGAATGCCAAAGAATGAAGGCTTCAGAGCAAAACCAGGGCCTATTAAATGTCCCACAGCAGATCAGAAGAAAGACTTATTAAAGCTTTTAAACCTTAAGTATACTGGAAAGGAAGCGGCTTTGCCAATACTCATTGCACAACAATACCTCCAACCTTCAATTGCCCTGTCCTTTGCTCTTCCCTCTTCATTCAAAAGGGAAACCCGTGAATGACCAGAAAATCACACAGGTCTACAGGTGCAAATGTCACTCCTCGGGCAGTGCCAAACACGCAGTCCCAATATCCCTTCCTCCCTGTCCCCTTTCCCTTATACTGTTCCAAAGTGCCCTAGGCCAGAAACAGATGGGCCAAAAGGTCTGCTGTCGGACTGTGTTAGGGGCATGGTGTTTAGATGTCATATGCCCCGAACACAGCCTGAAGCCACCCCAACACAACCCCAAACTGGAAGAACCAACTTGAAAAGGAGTGGGGGAGATGCTCCTTTTCAGAGGCCGGTTGGCAACAGTGGTGATGGGCCACATTGGGGCCACATACATGTGGGTGCTGTGGCATGGGGGCAAGTGGCATTGGAGCAGCCCCAATCTGCCCTTTTAGGATGGTCTGTTTTGCCCCTTAATTACCTTTTAAAATTTTCTCTAATTTGTTTTTTATTTTTTATTTTTTAAGAGTTAGTTGAGGGCTGACAGCTCCAGAATTGCATGGAACAAAAGGAAAAACAACAATAACAACAAAAGCCCTAAAGGGATGCTGGGTAGGGCATTAGGCAGGGAGGCAAGGTAAGAGGAACTTCAGGAAGAGAGCACAATGAGGGCAGTAGCCCCGGCAGCAAGAGATGCAGTGATGCATCTCGCGACTGCAGGAGACGCAGTGATGGCTGCCTAAAAGTGGTTAAGTTCCCATTTTTTATTGAAAGTGTGACTGCTGCGAGAATGGAACCGCATGCAGTAATGTCCTAAATGGCACTGGACCTCTTGCGGCACTTTACGCTGGGGGGCATACACGGTTCTCTGGTAAGTTGAAAACCCTTCCCTGTTAATAAATGAGAGGACAGAAAAGATTCCCATCCACTACAAGTGACCTATAAATAGATCCAGATGTAATAGATCTGTCAGCCCTGACCTAAGGATGTGTATTTATAGCATTCATGCTACTAGTCTCATTCTTCAACTCAGTTTCTTGTTCTGCTTCACCATATTTATATTTGACAAACCACTGACTCTCTTGAATTATGGAAAGATACAGACAAGTTGTTTTTAACCTTCGAAGTCTCTCTTATTTGAATAGTGTTTCTTGCTAAATGTAATTAGGATTGCAGCTGTATATACTGAGGTTAGTATACATAAATTCTCATGTAGATATATATAAATTCACTTTAAAACTTTGTACAGTGTCATGATAGCACACACAATTAAGTCAGTTTAATTTGTGAGATTTTCCTGAATGTGCTTCATCACGACAAAAATTACACAGGCAGGTTGTCAATGTTTTAAGAGGATTATTATAATCTAATCTTGCTTGTAAGCACATAAACATCCAGAAAAAGAGCTGCATCTATTTTAAAGAGTACGGGTGGTGCTTTTTATTGTAACTGGTTTCAAACAAATGACATGGTTCAGAATGGAAACATTTTCCTTGGAGGATGTGGAAGGTTTCTGAAGACAAAGAATATAGATCAGAGAATTGTAGGTTTTGTAAGACTTTTGGCGCAAGGAATATGATGACAGCTTGAGGTCAAACTGGAATCAGAACCAGTAGTCCACTGTTGGAGAAAACCTCAAACCAAAGGAAAGCCTGATGAAAGAGAGAGGGGAGATTTTATTAATCAGATCATACCAACTGGACATACATTGGTCTTTAGTTTGTTATAAATGGCAAAATCACATTAACTGAATGAACATGGCAGCTCACCCATGAAGTGCCTGTTTATTGATCTACCAAATAGGTGGGTTTAACAGCTTTCCTAAGGGAAAGAATATACTTGATTCAAGATGCAACCCTACACATACTTCCCTGGAATCTCACAGGCTGAATTTCTAGTCATGTCTACTTGAGAGTGTGAGGGATTGAATGTAGGAACATTTATGCCAGAGTACACATGTCTGGTAGCAGAAGACCACTTTGTACTAACCACGTTTACAGATGAATGTAAATTTTTTACTGAAACAGCATCAACTGAAACACGCTTTTCCCGAATAAATCCTGAAGATGCTTAAAACAAAAAAGTCAAAATGCCAGCTGTTAAATATCCAAAATGTAGTTATAGCTTTAATGCATTGAGTTTGTAGTCCATCAGAAAAGTAAATCATACATTCAAAGATATAAGAACACTTATATCAGTCTTGTGCAGAAGGCAGTCCATTTGAACAATGTCACCTTCTACGCCATCATTCAATTTTTAAAAGATGTTTCAGCCATAATGGCTTTGGGAAAGTGCCATTGATTTCAGTAGAATCTCCCATGGCTCCAGTTACCATGTCTGCACCATCTTTTTCCTCTTTCATCATGGAAGCTACATCTTTGCTCTTAAGTGCCCAAATTGCTACTGTATTTTCCCTCTGTGGTTTATAAATTTGTCTGGCATTCTGGAACTTTCTTGGATGGCAAATCAAAAGTATTGTCTTCAGTGGCTCTTTTTTGCCCAGCCTCAGATTTCTGAACAGGTGTCCAACAGAGCATCACTGCACTATTGTGAGAAGTGGGGATATGGAAGAGATGTTTGATTAAAACATTGATGTTATTTCTAATTTTCAGTGCAACCACTTTAATTTGGTTCTCCTGCCTTGCCTTGGAGTACCAAACAAAGCTGACAGATGTAAACCTGCAGTCCTATAGCTAGCAAAATTCTGTAGCCTGATTTTAAAGTCTTTTACTTTCTCTGTGTTCTTGGCAGTCAGGAAGGTAGCAAGCCGCAACCGGACTGTATCACATTGGGAAGCAGTCAGATTATTAGTCAATGTGACACTCTCCGAAGTCTGGAAGTTTTAGGCTCAGTTGATGAAAGCTGTACGCACATAACTGAACTGCAGTTTAGGTTCTTCATTGCCAGCATTCTTCCCATTCTCTGCTTCTTCTGGAGGGAGTGGCATGTACTCCAGTAATTTATCAACAAGCTTATTTAAATTTGATGCTAGCTTTTCCATGTCACCATTGAAGGAACTTATCTTAGCAAGCACTTTCAGTACCTCTAACTGGATGTCAAGGCCTTCAAACTGGGTCAGAGAACTCAAATTTGGCAGCACATGTTCACAGAAGTGAACAGAGTGATTTTTTTTTTTTGTTTGAGAAAAATGGGACTGTATGGTGAGTATACTGCAAGAGTCTGAAGTATGGTATTAGGATGCAAGAGATCTATTTAGAAACTCAAAAGTTTTGACACAATGCTTTGTAGTAGCTTCATCATAACAGAATATGGGACATCAACTCTCTCCATTAGCTAGACTTACCTCAGTGACTATCAAAGAAATTTATAGACTTAATTTTGCAATTTCACTTGTTTCAGAATTGTATTCTATTAAAATGAAAGCCTCTTGCACTCATGAAACCAATAATCTAAGCAGGTTCCCTTTCCTATCCTTTGACTCCCCTATTTGAATGGGAGCTAGATTTAAAGTTTTTCTAAAGCAAAAGAAATGGAGAAGCATGACCCCAGATGGTCTTATCTGTGCATCAATGGGAATAGTGCACTAAGGGATGCTTTTCAAACCCTATTTGAAAGGCTGAGTTGAAACAACTGACACACATTGGGGGGAAGGCAGGCATTTATACCACTCAAAGCTACTTGGAGAAAGTAAAGGGGAAATTACGTAAAATAAGCGTGAAAACTCCTGAATACCACTAATTTTATTTCTATTCAGGAATGTACCCTTTCAAAGCCTGTTTGGGAAAAAGTGACACCCACAGTTAGAGGTGGGGAGAATTGTGACTATTGCTGCTTATGCAACTTTCAGGAAGCTCTAGGCTCATCTGCAAACATAATTTAAAATGAGATCTCAAGGGCACTGGAGATGAGCCTGGTTGCTGAGGAATGGCACTTGGGAGTTACATCACAAAGTAAGCAGCATGGCTACCTATTACAGGAGTTTGGGGGAAAGCAGACTTTTCAAAATCAAATGCTCCACACACATGAATCCGTTCTTGTTTGTATTCAGCACTGTTAAAATTGAAGAGTTAACACGAGATCATAGTGGACTACGTTGGACTATACCTCTGGAGATCAGGGTTCAATTCCCTGCCCAGCCATGGAAACCTACAGGGCAGCCTTGGGCAAATCACACACTCTCAGCTGCAGAAAACCTCATGATAGGGTTGCCTTAAGGTCACCATAAGTCAGAAATGATTGGAAGCACACCACAACAGCACCTTAGTGGAAACAGATGAGTCCCATGACATGGCAATTAGACTATGCTGTCACCATAATGCCAAGCCCCAGAGTTATTGAACACATTTCCACCCAATAAATTGATTTGTTTTAATTGGCAGGTTCAAGACAGTTGTGACTTTAGTTTTACTTTCTGTTTAAGAGACAAGTCTGTGATAACAAAATAATAACAAAACAATCTAGTTATATGTTGTCCCAGTCCTGATGCTGCTAAAAATATCCAGCTAGATAGAGAACAAGGAAAAAAAGTGGCAGTTGGGCAGAAATAATAATAAAAAAACTTTGTTTAAAAAAGGAGGCTTTGTTAACTAAGGTTGCCTGGGAGGTTGCAAAACATATATAACTGTGTGCATGTATACATGGTGTAGTGGTTAGAGCATTGGACTATGACCCTGGAGGCCAGGATTTGAATCCCGGCTTGGCCTGGGGCAAGTCACACTTTCTCATCCTCAGAGGATGGTAATAGCAAAACCCCTCTGAAGAAACTTGCCAAGAAAACCCCATGATAGGTTTGCTTTAGGGTCTCCATAAATCGGAAATGGCTTGAAGGCTCACAACAACAACTTGTTCAGATAGGATTTTAAAAAGGGGGGAGCAAAATTCAGTGTGAAGGTTGAAGATTCAGGACAGCTACTCCAACTGATTTCCCTATCCTTCCTTTTGCTTTCTGACGCCTGACACAAATAAACAGCTGAAGAGAGGATGCATCCGCACTGCAGAAATAGTCTAGTTTGACACCATTTTAATTACCATGGCTCAATGCTGTGGAATTTGGTGCCGCAACAAACTACACTCCCCAGAAGTCCATAGCATCGAGCCATGACAGTTAAAGTGGTGTCAAAATGGGTTATTTCTGCAGTGCGGATGCAGCCAGAGACAGCTTCCTCCTTGGCCTTACTGAGAGCTTCAGTGAGGCCTTGAGTTTGGGGCAGAAAGTCCCACAGAAGGCTGCTTTTGCCATCAAGCACCTCAGTGCCCTTCCCCTGTTTTAGACGGAGGTTTCACTCAGATAGTCATGGGCTTTGGCCCACCTTGCAAGTGTGTTGTGAATAGGCAGCTCTAATGGTATATTTTCAGGCGAAATAAAATGAACTGGGTTGGAGGCTCCCGGTGAGTGAAGCACACAAGGCCTCATAATCCTTAAAAACAAAGCTTCCAAGTTGCCAACGTAAAAGCCACTTCCCTCAGCTAAACAACATTAAAGTGTTATAAAATAAGTCACTAGACTAGGGCAGCCAATACGTATTATCCCCTTAAATTTAGGATTGTAGTTCTTTCTAGATAGGCAGCTATTTTTTGGACATAGGGCCTCTGAAGCAGCGACAGTTGGATTGTTATTAAGATTAACTGTTATTAATTTTATTGGTGTGTTTTTATATGTATTTTAAAGTATTGATGTGTGTATTTTAGCAGACTGTAATCCCACCTCGATCCATCTAGGAGACATGGGAAAATATAAATAAAGTATTATTATTATTATTACAGGCCCAAATTGCTTTTTCCCCCTCACAGCAACGTAAATACTCTTACTGCATTGAATTTTTGCTTTTCATTCAGAAGAACTGGTTTTTAAATCAATAGGGGGGAAAAATTGGCAGTATTGGGATGGATTGGTGCAAGTTTAATATAAAAGCCCTGCATCTTTCTATTGCCTCTTATTCATTATAGCTTAAATGTGTAAAACACTTTTATGTTTTGTGTTTACTAGTATGAGAAGGTATTATTATTATTAAGCTTTATTTATAGAGTGCTGTAAATTTACACAGTGCTTTACATACATAAAAAATAGAATAAAATAGAATAAGCCTGCCTATGGCGCACATTTAATAAGAATAATTTGAAAACAATACACATTAACACATATTAACATTAAAATAATAAAATATAGCAGGTCAAAAATAAAAATAAACCTACAACTGGGGATTTGGGGCTGAGAGAGAAAAGCATGCTCAGTTTTGTTTATGATCCAAGCTTTCCTAGCTGAAATATAGTCAAAATACAGTCAGTCAACATATATTTCCCTGGAGGACTAATTCCCAGGATTCCCTAGCATTGAGCCAGGGGCAGCTAAAGTGGTCTCAAACTGGATTATTTCTGCAGTGTGTTTTGGGCCTTTGTTTTACTACTTCAAGCTGCAGTTGTAGGTTGTTGTCAGGCCTGAAGGTTACATTTTTAGCACATGAATGGCATACTATTTTTCCTGGAAAACCTTCACCATACTTGGAACATATAGCAGTTCTCATCCTTGAATATTTCAGCAAGCAGAAAAATGTCATTTCACAGAAAAGAAGGGATAGGAAGAAATCACAAGGTTTTTGCCGCCTAATTTGTCATCCGAATACAGCCTGGGGCCATCCCCGCTTCCAGGAGCGCTCCTTGCAGCTCTTTTCAGATCCAGGAGTTTTCTGAGTTAAGAAAATGGCCACCAGAGTGTTCCTGGAAGCGGGGCTGTATTCGGGTGGCAAATTAGGCTGCAAAAATCTTTCATTAATATCAGGATGCCACCCGAATTAAGATTTAAGCCAGGTAGAGGTAAATCAATTTATTAAGCCACTGGATAAACGCCTTAGTTTAAGTGATAAATTATTTAGGGTGCATGCACATTGCAGAAATAATCCAATTTGACACAGCTTTAACTGCCATGGCTCAATGCTATGGAATTATGAGAATTATAGTTTGTAGATATATAATATATTTTACAGTTTACTGTCTCAGTCCATTTACTGATCCCAAATGCAGTAGAGCCACTGAAGGAATTACTGAATGGTAAATTAACACTTATGTAATATTAACACTTAGGTAAATACCATGGATTCGTTATGTCTACTCTACCTGAGACTAGTAACTGGATTTGGAGCTATGCATTCAACTGATCTGTGAAGGTTAGCTAATGACTTTGCAGAAGAGGATTTAACAATCAATATTTACTATAGATATTTTCTAAGAAATTACAAGCAATTCAATGCTAAATTATAACACTATTTCTATAAATATGCTAAGAATGCAAAAACAAATGAATCTTTCTTTTTGTTCAATTTCAAGTAAAAGAATTATGCTTACCAAGGAGAAAAGGCGGCAGAAGGTAAGGATGGTTACAGTGAATGCGTGCATGTGAGCAAAGGCATACCAGAAGCCATAACACTAGTTGCAGTCATAAAAATGCAGAGTATGTCCTCCCTAATGAAACTGAAGAAAAATTATTTTTCTTTCAAAGACATAAGTGGTATTGTACAACTATTGTTGGTCTTCATATTTTCATACTATCACTTTTATCTCTTCACTAGTTTTGCACATTTTTGAAGTAGCTGTAACACTTGCAAAAACTGGATGACACAAGAGATAAATATATACACCTGAGCAACTATGGCATTATCCTACCATCTCTTCCTCCATTGCCTCATTTTTCACCCTGAGCTACATTGCTATGCACTACCTCACATATGTGAAGGAAGTAGCAGGCCTCCTCGTCCTCCTTCTTTTCCTGTGAAGGGCTCTAGCTCTTTTGAGATTAGAGAAATTTCCTTTTCCTAAAGATGCTAAACTGTAATTATAAACACTTTGAGTATTACTATGAGATGATATATAAGTAATGTTCTTTCTGTCTGACATAAACATGGATTTTCCCTTGTCTCTCTCAAACTTAATAGGACTTCTTTGAAAAGGAAAAACTTAAGTCAAAGATGAAGCTGTTGGGAGTATCTCCCCTTAAAAGCTCAGCTGTCAGTTTAGATCTTCTCAATCTGTATGTTGTTAACCAGATCTCTGCTAGGAAGGATAATACTGGTGAGTTTGATAGCTATTTTAATTGATAAATCTTACCACTAAAATTAAAAAATAAATGTGGCTGTTGATAAAATTTATGCAGCCTCAGTATTAGCCAAATAGAAATCATTAGTCATTTAATACTAATTGAAAGGCTACTTACCAGGAATAAAAATATTGCGTAGCGAAAGCTGTAAACCATTGTAGATAAATGCCATGCTGGATCAGACCATTCCAGTTCATCATTCTATTCACATAGCATCCAACTAGCTGCCCATGGAAAACCCAGAAGTATAGGTGTGACAGCATGCTTCCACATATGCTCCCCGGAAACTGATATATAAAGATATACTGATTTTGAGCAGTATCAACAGAAAATCCTATCCTCCATGAATGTAGGTCCTGTACATACCAGCCCGAAGCGGTGTCCTGGCGGCAATTCTAGGGTTAGGAAGCGCGCACCAACCGCACACTCCCTAACCCTAGCACATCACAGCAGCGGCGTAATGGCAGCCTCCCATCCACTTGGGGCCCACCACAGTGATGTAAACGACACACAGTGTATAGATGTCGCTGCGCGTCGCTTATGTCACAAGTGCGCTCAACTCATTGAGTTCTCTGCTGTAACCTCCAGACTGTTTTCTTGATCAATTCCTGTTAACTTAGGGCCCGAACAGACAGGCCAAAATAAAGCTGCTTCGGGTCACTTTGGAGGTATGCTGTTTGAATGATGCATGCATCCTAAGAGGCCAGAAGCCGCACTAAAGCCATGCTCCAGTCCTAAGGATTGGAGCACAGCTTTGGTGCAGCTTTTGGCCTCTTAAGATGTGAGTGTAATTTAAACAGCATACCTCCAAAGTGACCCGAAGCAGCTTTCTTTTGGCCTGTCTGTTCAAGCCCTTATATCCTATCATCAATGTCCATGAGAAGTTGGGATTTTTTTTTTGCCCTAATATGCATTGGTTTGTGTTTGCTGAATTTGAATCTCAATTGATATTTTAATGTTAATTCTCCCAATCTGGAAATATCCTTTTGTTTTTGTTCTATTCACCTTAAATCATTTGGTGTCATTAATAAATCTGGATACCTAACTGCTCATCTCTGTCCCAGATAATTTATGAACAAGTTTAAAAACATCAGTGTCTATACAGGTCAAGAGATCCTACTGGTCACACTTCATTTTGATAACTGACCATTGATCCTTTCCTCTTCCTGTTTTTTAACAAGCTCTAATCCCATGATAGGCATTCGATCTTATATCAAGAGATATATTATGGAAAAAGCTTGAGACCACCAACATTGACAAACGACTGTTAATATTAATTCGTAAACTACACGAGAATTCTCGAGTAGTTATACGTTGTAATAGCCAGGGCAATGCAACAAGGCCTATTCCTACATTTAACGGAGTAAGACAGGGTTGCATTCTAGCACCTACTCTTTTCAACTTTTATATTAATTCCATGATCTCGACCCTGTCAGAAATATCAGCACATGCCCCGACTCTCTCAAATAAGCCTTTATCGATTCTTGTTTACGCAGACGATGTTGTTCTAATGTCCATCACAAAAGTAGGATTGAATAGACTTCTGAGAGCTTTAGCAACTTACTGCACAAATGATGCTCTAAAAATTAATTATAATAAGACCAAAGTAATGGTCTTCTCGAGGAGCCGCCTCCGATATAAGTGGACCCTAGATGATCATCCCATAGAACAGGTGTCCATTTATAAATATCTGGGAATCACATTTCATGACAAGGGATCTACCAAATTACATCAGAAAAATGCTGTAATGAATACACAAAGAAGTATTAAAGCTTTATGTTCTTTCTATTATAATAAGGGAGGCCAATATATTCCAGCAGCTCTCCAAGTCTTTGTTATTAAGATATTAGCACAATTATTATACGGTTCTGAGATTTGTACTTTCAGTAGCTTTACAACCTTTGAGGTAGTTCAAACCAAATTTTTAAGGACAATTTTAGGTGTCCCAAATTGTGTTTCGAATTCTATTCTCCGTCTAGAAACAGGGATGCTATCTATTGAGGCGCGTGTATGGATACGCAAATTAAATTTATGGCTCAAAATGTTTTTTGTTCCGATCGGTTTAGTGCCATTAATTCTAACAGACTCCTTTCTGTCTCCCTGGAAGGAGACACTGACCTTGAAACTCTCATCTCTTGGACTCTCACTATCTGAAATAACTGTACTAGGTTATGATAAAGCAAAATCTGTGATTTCTCAACGCATCAAGGATATTGATTTCCAGACTCATATAAGCCAACTAACTTTACATCCTGTTAGGGAATCCAGTAGACCTGGCAAATGTGCGAAATATTTTGAGAATTTGAATGTCCCGAAATTTAGAAGAGCTTTCATGTCAGCAAGGTTTAACATCTTACCATCAGCAGTCCTGGAGGGCAGATTTAAAAAGATCCCTTACGAACACAGATACTGTCCTTGTGGCTCGGAGGAAATCGAAAATATTAATCATGTTCTCTTTGGCTGTTCTTTGTATACAGAAATACGTGCTTTATATATAACACCAATTGTGCTGCAGTTTCCAGGCAGACAAGAGAAATTTTATACAAATTTTCTACTTGCAGATCAGAAGGAAAATCTGCGAGGTGATGGCAGCCTACTTATTGTTGTGTGTTTGCCTGATCATGCTGTCCTATCATTGCTTTTTATCCTTACTTTTTATAGACTGTAATTTGTTTATATTCTCTAACCTGTTGTATTTTAAACTGGAATTTTGTAATTGTGCTGGCCAAATGGCCGTAATAAAGTTATTATTATTATTATTATTTATTAATCCCATGATAGTTAAATTTGCACATGAATCTTTGATGACTTTATCAAAAGCCTTTTGTGAGGCAAGTACACAAACAACATTATACTAGTAAATTGTCACTGAATAACACAAAACTAATGCAATATTTTGGCCCTGCACTAAGTTATATTTCCCTGTTCAATTCAATTAAAGCACTACCATCTTCTCTTTTTATTATAGACAATATCAGAAAGCCAGTTCATGTGGAAATTAATAGAGGAGTAAAACATACTTTGAGAAGATACAATGTAGAACTTCCCAAATCACCAGAATGCAGATCATCTAAACCTTTCTTAGATGATGTCCAGTACAGGTATATTTGCAGTGGGAGCTACTGTATATTCTTCATTCCAGTGAAACCTTGTAAATTGTAATGTTTTACTTTTTAGGTATGAAAGATTGGAGTGGGAATCAAGTGGTCATCCAAATGTTGTAGGATTGCAATTACCAGCATAGTAAAAAAGTAGAATGCTGGGTTTTGCAAGATTAAGGGCTGCATGATTTCTATCCCGTAACAGATACACTTGAAAATTGCAGGTGCAGATTTTTTCAAGCAGGTCTGCTGGTTACTGTATTACATATTTGAAATGAAGGTTTTCCAGACAAATGCTTTAATAGTATTGTCAAAGAAGCCTGGCTCATTCTCATCTCACTGAATTGAAATAAAGCTGTGGAATTTTCTGATGTACTGTATTATGGAGATCAATATGGCTATGGTATTCTGTCTTTTATTTTTGTTGAAATTGGAGAGGGTGCCAATATCAGGCTGAGTGGAAAAAAATTAAGATTCCTAAATTTCTTTCTAGTGAAGAATAGGAATAACCTGAGTCTATAATATAAAACTGATTGATAATACACCTGTGTGCCAGTCTGCTGGGCAGTAAGACTCATTAAGTTCTGGATAAAAATGCTCTGGCTAGAATTATGCAATCAATGCTTATTTTAATATAAGCATTGATAGCATAATTGTTTTAATTTTTCATTATTTTCCATGTCAAACTACTGATATACTTAAGTAGGTTTGATGATCAATGATCACTGGATTATTATGTACACTTACTAGGGAGAAGGTCTCACTGGACACAGTGGAATATCTGTGTAGATATGCAGGTTGAATATCCCTTATCTAGAATTCTAAAATCCAAAGAACTCCAAAATCTGAAACTTTTTGAGCTACAACAAAAGTAACATATTATTGTTGTTGTTGTTGTTATTTCTATCCCACCTTTTCCCCAAATCGGGACTCAAAGTGGCTTACAGTGATCACAAGTAATATGTACTTGTACTGTGTCTGCAAGGCTGAAGAGAGATGAAGCTGGACAGAAATGCAGCTGGAGAGAGATACGGAGATCTGTGAAATGTTGAGAATCCATGCCTCCTGCCATTTCACAGATCCACAGTCTCACTCCAACATCATTATGTCTCATTATGGATATACAAATACAGGTATTCCAAAGTCCAAAACAAACCTGAAATACACAACTCTTCTGGTCCCAAGCCTTTTTGATAAGGGATACTCAACCTTATAGCAATAAATATACAGTATATGCCAGTATCCTCCTTGAACAAAATATCCTCCTTCCAGACAAAGCCTTTATCCTTCAACCTTCTTGGCTTATTTGTGGAATGTTATGAGACAAGAAGGCAGATGTCACCTTTTGTTTCTACAAACTTAATTTCCCCTTAGCTTTTTTCCTTCTTTGTTCTCCTCCTTTCTGGAAAGAATACAATAAGGAGAGAAAGGCATTACAGCAACACAATGCCTTTATTATTATTATTATTATTATTATTATTAACCTTTATTTATGAAGCGCTGTAAATTTACACAGCACTGTACATACAATCTTTTTAGTTAGATGGTTCCCTGCCCTTGGGCTTACAATCTAAAAAGACATGACACAGAAGGAGAAGGGAGTGGTGGAGGGAAAGGATAAGAGGTCCAGCAGTTCCTCTCTACCTCCGAGGCCTGGACCAAGGCAGATGGACTGGAGGGAGGGCTTGGCTTCATAATGGATGGTTAATCTTCTTCCAGGGAAAATACATACTCTCAAGTAGGATAATACATATATAGTACATAGCAATACAGGAAATGGTTTGATAAACAGGCACCAAAAGAACATCAAATAATAAGCGACAATTATGCAATGCCTGGGAAGGCTTCTCTGAACAGGATGGTTTTCAACTCCGTTTTGAAGCTGGTTAAAGAAGTGATGGCTCTTGTTTGTGGGGGAAGAAGGTTCCAGGAGTGAGGGGCAGCGAGTGAAAAGGGGCGAATCTGGGATGGGGCAGAGGAAATCCTGGGCTGAGACAGCAGACCTTGACTACCAGAACGGAGGGCCCTGGTGGGAAGGTGAGGAGAAAGAAGGCCTGATAAGTAAGGAGGGGCCAGTCCATGGAGGGCTTTAAACGTTGACAGCAGGAGCTTGTACTGAATGCAGAAAGAGAGGGGGAGCCAGTGAAGGGATGCCAACACAGGAGAGATGTGGTCAGAGCAGTGGGCGGAAGTGATAATGCGTGCAGCTGAATGCTGGACAGAGATTAAAGGACTGAGGTGAGAAAGAGGAAGCCCAGCCAGGAGGACGTTACAGTAATCAAGTCGTGATACTACTAGGGCATGGACCAGGATCTTGGCAGTAGAGGTGGAGAGATATGGTTGGATTTTGGCAATATTGTACAAAAAGAATCTACAAGCCTTGGCTGTGGTCTGGATCTGAGGGATACACGACAGAGAAGAGTCAAAGATAAAACCAAGACTGTGGGCTTGCTGGACTGGTTGAATAGAAATGTTGTCCACAGAGACAGAAAAGGAGTGTTGAAGGGTGGACTTAGGAGGAAAGACAAGAAGCTCCGTCTTGGACATGTTGAGCTTCAAACGCCAATGGCGCATCCACTGCGAGACAGCTGTGAGGCAAGACGAAACTTGCTGTTCAAGCCTTGGAGAAAGGTCAGGAGCGGAAAGATACAACTGGGTGTCATCAGCATACAGATGGTAGGAAAAGCCAAGAGAGCTAATGAGTTTTCCTAAGGACAGTGTGTAGAGAGAAAACAGAAGGGGACCCAGAACAGAGCCCTGGGGAACTCCAACAGATAAGGGAACAGGAGAAGAAGTCTGACCGTCAGCAACCACTGCAAAAGATCTGCCAGACAAATAAGATCAAAACCAGTCGAAAACAGAGTCTGAGAACCCAAGGTCAGAGAGTATGTCAGTTAGGAGAAAGTGATCAACGGTGTCAAAGGCTGCAGACAAATCGAGAAGGATGAGAACAGAGTAAAGGCCATTAGCCTTGGCCTGTAAAAGGTCATTCGAGATCTTAGTGAGAGCTGTCTCTGTAGAATGCTTTGGGCGGAAACCAGACTGAAAGGGATCGAGGATGGAGTTGGCTTCAAGAAACTCAAGACAGCGCGAATAAACAACCCGTTCCAAAACCTTAGAAAGAAACAGGTAGCACTAATAAGTGAATGGTAGTACAGGTAGTCCATCTCAAAAGTACCCCAAGTATTGCAGGGCAAGTGGAATGGATTACAGAGCCTGCAATGAAACCAATAGCAGCAGTTTGTGGTAGCAATATTGTATTTGTACCTGACTTATCAGGCTGCTCACTGTTGTAATTACTGAAGATTCAGTTGTGTGGAAAGCACAGTAACAAGGATAAAATTGTGTTATTGTTTTTATTTATTTTTATTTTAAAAATCCTAAACAGATTTTTTAAAGCATTTGTGGGTTATTATATATGTTCAAAAATCTGCTCTGTTGTTGGAGAATGGGAAAATGCATTCAGCCATTTGCAATAGGAAGCTCAGCAATGGAAAAAGATCTGCCTCTGATTTGGGGTGCAAGATCTGTCCTCATTTCTCAGGGGTTTCTAAAGTTTTATATTCATGTTCAAAAATATTTCATGTTTCTCATATTTAGAGTTACAGTGAATTTGTACTTTCTTCTTTGATAAGATTTTTTAATATTAGTAGAATAGTCACATTCTCCTCATTTGTCTGAGAGGAAATAGCCAAGATAACCATTATCTCAGATTTGGCTTTTACATTCATTTGTGCTATGCATAATATAGTAACTGTCTTTTCCATTGCTTGGCCTTTTGGCCTCACTTACTCTCTCTCTCTCTCTCTCTCTCTCTCTCTCTATATATATATATATATATATATATATATATATATCCCTATAGTCAGGCTTTATGTTCACTCAGATGATCCCAAACCAGTGTGTCAGTGTGGTCTGATTCATGAAAACTTCATGGAAAGACTGTTATACCACAATATACTGTATTTGTTAATCTTGAGATTACCACAAGGCATTTGGGGATTCTTGCACCTAATTTAACACAGCAATCTCTCATGAAGTTATCACCAAGAGCACAATTCTATGCATACCAGGTATTCAATGGGATTTACTCTTTAGAAAATATGGTCAGAATTACAGCCAAAAGCAATGGGACAGACTTCTGAGTAGACATGTATAGGATGCCTTTACATGGTACTATGAAGAGGAAACATTTTTTAAAAAAAGAGTTGAAGGTGTGCCAGTCTATCTTATTCCATTTTCTTTTTCTTAATAGGGTGCAACAAGAAGTAATAGAAAATAGACAGAAATACCTTTTAGAAAAGGAGAACTTTAAGTCACAAGTAAGCTTTATTTATAGCACTCTTACCAAGCTCTTTTTGTTGCACTAAATACTGTGTCCAAGACATACCTTTTAGAGTGTTTCCCGTGTGAGCAGGTACAATAAAACTTTGTGTCATATTGACTTCTATAAATTGTATACTTACTATATAATAAAAGTAAAATACCATGAGTCAAACTTTTAACACTCTGTTGGGAAAGACAAGTGATAGCTACTAATTACTGTAGTAATTATCAATTGTCTTTCCCAAAATAGTACTAAAGGCGACATGTAAGTTTATAAATATCATAAAACATCAGTGTCATTTTAAAACAGCATCCATAAATGAACACATCATAGAGCAAATCAATATATACTACTCAAAGTTTCCATTAGATGACAGGCTTTTATTTATTGTGTTTTAAAACCACCCAATAACAAAAGTTCTCTGGGTGGTGTACAAAACATAAAAAAAAAATTACTCACAATAAACAGTGACTATACACAGCACATAATAAAACCAACAGCAAAAATAGAAACACTACAGCATATAAAAACCAGCAGCAATACAGAAGAGCACTGTGATCTAAAAACCCTAAACACAGTTCTTAAAATGGTTGGGAAGATACATTGCTCTGAAAATAAAGTAGTGCAAGCATCTGGTGAAACTCTCTGAGGATGGGATTCCCAAGAATACTGACTTAGTTTACTGCCTAGTCAATGAGAAAAACAGTAATATCACTGCAACTATTCATTGTTTAAGCAATTAAGCCAAAGACATCTTTTATTTCTTGCCAAGTGTTTCTATTGTTTGTTGACAGTGCCTACAAGCTTCTCAGCTAACAAATACTAAATGTGAAGATCTTTGGCTTTCTAAGGCAGGATACAGGCAAACAGGTTTCAATGAACGAAATGCAGATAGATCAGTTGACCTCTCTTTCCAGCAGATGAATGGGTAAGGATAGCTCCTGCATTGCAAATCAAAGCTGGCTTCCACAGTGGTTGATTGTATTATGTTTATTGTTTTAGTAACCTTGAAGATAAAATTTGCATTGAATTGTTTTTGGGTTTCCCATGTGTGTTTTTCAAAGTCAAGATTTCTTTTTCCAACCTATAACATACTTTCAGTCAAACCCTATGCCAATGTCCCTAGCTATGTAATATTGAGCATATCAAGACCATACCTGCCCATCTGCCATCCTCCCTGGAACAGTATTCCATGTCAATCATTAGATGGTGGGTTGATAGATGATGTTTAGCTGATGATTTCCTAAACTCATATAGCCCATTGCACACAGTGTCTTGATGCTGAAACTGACCATTTTTATTATTGTTTCTACTATGCACATTGATTGCCTTATTGACGCCCCAATAATGATTTAATATATAAAATAAAAACAATGAAACAATTATCAGAGATAGCAAACAATAAAACTAAGGGGAAAAAGTCACCATTCCAGATTTGCAGTGTATGATTGCATGGCTGAGACCTAAACACAGAAAGTGTTACATACTTAGGTCAGTGTGAAAACATGGTGATTCAGTGTAAGTCAGTCATCTCAACCCACATAAGCTGAACAAGTAGATGTGATTCTGATTCCATAACCAGGTGTAGTCTTAAGCCCTAGTGCTTGGCTAACTGGGCATCCTTAGGTGGAGAAAGGAGACCTTACCATCATCATGTATTATGGCTGGTGGCATCCAGAATGCTGTGTAGCCTCATGAGTCTGAGTGGCACAGCAGAGGACCAATAAACAAATATAGGTTGCTGTTGGGGGATGGGGAGCATGGAGTAGCAGGAACAAATTTGGGAGAAGAAGTCTACTGCTGAGTTGTTAATAAAGGTTTTCTGCTGAGTTGTTTCATGGGAAACCAATGGCTGAAGATACTGAGCAGGATCCATATCAATGTGTGTGTGTGTGTGTGTGTGTGTGTGTGGATATGTGGCATCTCACTCCCACCAAACATGGAGTCCCAATCAGAAAGAAGCCAAAAGACTTCAGCCTAGCTTGTGGACTGGCGTTTCATTCAGTTGGTGGGAGTTGCTGTGCTTATGTCAGCTGCTTGCATTAATGGGTCCAACATTCCTGTCACTCACAATGAGCCGCCCCCAGCATGTGGTCTTGGAAGGGTGGGGTATAGTCCAGTTTTTAGACTTGTTAGTGGCTGGAGACTTGCTCTGCATCATATCAATCCTGTATAGCAGGGGTAGGCAACCTGTGGCCCGCGGGCCGGATGCAGCCCGGTGAGGCCTTGGGACCGGCCCCAGCTCGGTCCTGCTGCCGATTGCCGCCGGGGCCTTTGGCCTCTCGTGAGCAGGGGCAAGGGGGGCAATTGTCTATAGACGCCTCAGAAACATGCATTTATATTAACATTTTTTTAAAAATCAGCAATTTTTTTTGCGTGTCCTCCACTTTTTTTAAAAAAGTGTCCACCATTTGAAAATGTTGTCCTACATTTGTCCCGGTTTATTTATTTATTTAAATTTTTTAAAAAATATTTAATTATTTATTTTTTGGCTTCAGTCCCCCAGTTGTCTGAGGGACAGCAACCCGGCCCCCGGCTCAAAACGGTTGCCTACCACTGCTGTATAGAGTTGTGGCAATTTTCACCCAACATATGTCTTTGCTTAGGTGATTTATCAGGCTGCCATGCCATTAAACCTCATTCCCAGGTGGAACTGTGGGAGCAAATTTCATGATGCTTGATTTATCTGCGTATAAAATATAGAAAGCTCTTTGATAAATGGCTATGCTTAATTTGTGAATTAGCTCTATCATCAAAGAGGGTCCAAACTGGCTAATAAACCAAATCTTATAAACTGAAATCTAAGCTAGCTGATCATATAAACAATATGAACTGTTTATTCATATGATCCAGTGTGGCATTCTCTCAGTTGTTGGTTTTTATTAACCTATACTTTGGACAAATAAAACTGCAGGTATTCGTGCTTCAAACACATTCTGTCTCCTCTTGATAATTCATTGATAATGTATTTTAAAATATTCATGTTATTTCTGAGCTCTTTTGGTTCCAAGCATGGTTTCAGGAATCTCTGATAGTTTACACGATGGTCCATTGGGTACCTTTATGTAGCATTTCCTTGTGTTTTTCATACAGAAGTGCTCTATTTTCCTCCTCCCCTGCTACTCAGTCCACTGCAGTGGAGCAGCAGTGACATACAGTGGCTGGACTGGTTAGTCACAGCTGTCTGAATAAAACAATAAATTCCATGTTATTCTAAATGAGAATGGAGCAGGATCCCCGTTTTCATCCCAAAAGGAATCTAGAATATGACACTATCAGAGTATCCTGAACCTTTAATATTGGGTTTTCTAAAGGGTAATATAATGGGTCAGTGAAAGAGATATTGAATACAAGAGGGAAGAATGTTTTGAAAAGTGCACTTCTAAAATGTATATTCAAACTGGTAGGGCAATTTGAGTAGTTTATACATTGCCTATTATGTTTAACTGATCACCTTTTCCTCACTTGTGCCCTAAAGTCTAGAATATAGTAACATATTCAGCAAGTCTCCCAAGTTCACTGCTGATACAGACTTTGGAAGCAATCACCAAGAAGACACCTTAAAGGATACCCAAGGAGAAAGCTCCCATCCTATTGCAACACTATTTGAAGAGAAGAATCAACAGTTTCTGACTATCCCTGTTTCACAGTCTTGTCATTCCTTTGCTAAAAAAGCAATCCTTGATCAGCTATTTACAGATTCAGGGGATGCAAATCAAATATCTAGTATGCATGGCCCTTACGATAATGAAGAAATGCATGAGATGACATGTTCTGTTCAAAGATATTCTGCTGAAAGAGATCTCCAAGGTATTTTCACAGCTCCAGAGCAGATTTTATTCCCTAACAGCCAAAGCTTAAATGCAGTCAACCAAAAGACTATTAAGAATCAAATGAAAGACTACTATCTCAAAGAAAGAAATAATGTAATATGTACAGATCGACAAGGGAATACTATAGATGTTAAAAATACAGGTAAATTTCTCTGATGCAAAGAACAAACACATTGTGAGTCAAGCTTTTGCATATTTAAAGAAGCACACTGATATAATTAGCTAAATGTCTTTTGTTAATAAGAGTTGTTCATGAGAGCAATAGAAGAGACTCTGTGTTATAGTGAGCCTTTGGGGGATGTGGAGGTACCCAGGTGGTGGATGCCATGCCATTAATTTCTAAGGGTAATATTGTCCCTTGAGGAGTAGTGCCCCATATGAATTTATGATGACTACAGATGCACACAGAAAAAGCAGAGAGATCCATTAAGTTTGGGTAGTGAAACTGCACCTTGCTGAATCAAGAGTTCAGGCTAAGGATAAAACTTTCTTTTCCCTCCACTGCATTGTAAACGGAAGCCCACTTTCATTGCAAATGAAAGCCTACCTTGTTCCACATAATTCCATGATGCCCTCAGGACACTCATTTTCCATTTCCTGCCTGCAGTCTCCACAAATGAGACTGATCAATACAAAGAAGAGACACCTCATCCCCTCTCAAGTCATCATCAATTTCTGTGTAAGTGATATCAAGGTTCCTTGTAGAGGAAAGAAAAACAAATTTAGCATCTGAGGCAAGCCAACTGTTCTCTGAAAGTTGCTGATGGGATGTCACTCGCCCACCTAGACTCATGGTTTCACTGTCAGATAGTACTCTGGGCCAGGTTTCATTCCAGGTCACTACCGAAGTTTCTCAAACCTTTTCAAGTTTGCATTATCACTCCCAGCCAGGGATTTCTTAGGAAGCTTGGGTATGTCCCAAGTTGTATTGATTCCTCTTCCCACCAGTCAAGAGAATGTTATAGTGCTTATTTACCATGAAGGTATATTCTGGATTGATCCATTCCCCAAATTCCTAATTAACTTCATCTAGCAATTTTATATAGACCAGGAATGGGCAATTACTGGGGGATTATGGGACATCTTGGCCACATATGATGGATGATTGCATTCGCCAACACCTTTTAAAACTTTTAAAAAACATTTGTTTCACTTAATTGTAGGTGGTGGCAATGATCTGGATATACCTGTTTTCTTTCTGTTTCTTTACCTCTCCTTCCTGAGGTTAGCTATGAAAGGAACTGCCTAAGAGAAGATAATTGCACCAGACAGAGCCAACTGGCTTTTTTCTAAGATCACATGTCACTTTCCTGTCTGTCTCTGGTTGGTGATGGGAGAAACCCCAAGTTGTATGGATTCCTCCTCTCAACATCCCAGACTGCAAGCAGTGTGGCATTTTGTGTACATGCATATAATTTCTTCAGGAAAGTAAGTTCACATTCATTTCAGCAGTGTGGTTGTTGAGCACATGGATCAAGCCCCACTACAGAAATTAATGGAGAAATTTTTCCAGGTGGATATCCTGAATGTGTATATCATTAATTTATAAAACATGCTTTATTTAGTTCTAATAAATTGTCATTATGGAAACATTTGCCTTAGTGCAAAATAATAATGAAGCCTTTTTTTTAACTTTTAGGAGTATTTGAAAACAAAAACAAAAATATGAAGGTGGCAGAAACAATACAGAACTATTTTAAAAAATGGTGAGTCTTAACATTATTTGTACAGTATTTTATTTATCACTAGGAGAGGTTTATGCCATAGTATGTGAGTCCAAATCTAATACTCCATGTAGCCTCCTTTCCCCACACTCCCCCCTTTAATTCCAGGAATCTTACCACTTTAGAGGACCTTGCCCCATTTCCTGCCCCCTTTTAAAACATCAGGAATCTTAGCAGTAGAATCTTAGCCCTCTCTTGTTTTCCTTGCCTCAGGAATCTTAGTAATAAAATGCCAAGAACAGTCTTCTGTTCTTTTGTTGCCTTTAAAATAATCTTGATGAGCTATGGCAGGCTCCCCTTTTGGTTATGGGAACCCCCTGTTTGCAATTTCAACTCAAAACTAACATTCAGTTAATTTTTGTAGTGCATGCCACAGTTTTCTGAATTATGACAGATTCTTTTATTTTTGCTTCCAAAGAATCCCCTGATTTGTAATTTTGACTTGAAATCGGTCACTGAAACTTGGCCAACAGCCAAAACAAGCAAACAAACAAACAAATAAACAAAACCCAACTGTAGAAGGTTGAGGCATCTATCAGTATTTCCTGGCTGTCTTTCTTTGCTTCTACTGAATCTCTGGAGTTTATCACACTGAGGCAGAAACCAGATTTAAAGTGAACATGATGTTCGGGGTTAACCTGGACAGAAAGTAGAAAACCCCCGCAAATACGGGTTGTTTTTCAGATGACGTTTGTGTGAAAGAGAAATAACGTGAAAATAACCCAAATGGAAAGTTGCCAAAACCCGCTACTTTTTACTTTCAAGGACTTCCAAAAATAAAAAGGAGTGGGTTTGGCAACTTTCCATTCAGGTTAATGTTGCGTTATTTTTCCTTTACACAAACATGTCTGAAAAACAGCTCTCTTTTCAGACTTTTAAATCCCATTTCTGCACAGGATTTAAGCAATTTGCTTCTGTGTGATAAACCCCTCTGTTTGGAATTTCAGCATGAAACTTGGCACTGCAACTCAGAGGACAACACCACTGTTGTCATTATATAATAATGGCATTATTATAACTCATTATATCCCAATGATTTATGGCTGACACAGACTCACAGATAGTTTCTTTTATTGTGTAGATATAGATAAAGAATACCCCTTCTTCAAGAAGCACAGGGTAACATACAGCTCAGCTCCCCCAATTCTCTCACTTAACAACCTGGTGGAATAAACTAGTCTGGCTCAAAGTCAATCAGTGAGCTTTTTGGCTAAGTGGAGATGTGATGGAATCTGGCTTGTCCTTGTCCTAATCTAGTTTGCCATTCAGGGCCTCCAGTTCCAATTTCCTGTTTAGAAAAAGTGATCAGCAAAGAGCCCTGTGATCTGGTGGATAAATATCAAGAGATCTTGATCAAATAGCCCTGTGATCTGTATCAGTCAGCTTGCAAATGATAGGTGAGGTATGGAGAACCTTCTCAAAGGCAGTCAATTAGTGACAGCTGTCATATAGTAAAATGTAATAGATATATGCCTTTACTGACACGTGGTGTTTCCCAAGGTTACTATGCAGCTAGTATGTATTTGCCTTAGGAGAACTGTATGGGTCTACAGCATTAAAGATGATAAACATCAAGAAATCCTGATGAAATATATGCCTGCAAGCTAAACTATGGGTAGGCAAACGTGGCAGGTCCAGGGGCCAATTGTATGAACCTAAAACCCTCTTGGGAACTCAAGGACTGACAAAATTCCCCTTAAAATGAAGAAAATAAAAGTGAATGTGGCTGGAAGTCAACACTGGTTTTGAAGAATTGGTATTTCTTGATGTTAAATATTGCAGAGGGGTTCCTGTAACCTCTTATTTATTCATTCATTTCATTTCCAAAGGTGGAAATGCTCTTCCAAAGGTGAAATGCTATTCTGGGACAGAAAAGGAAAGGTCCAGTGATTCTGCAAGGATCAAGGGCCCCAAAACAAAAAGGGTACCATGTGGCCTCAGGCGTGCAATCTCCCTACTCCTGGGCTCCTTAAGAGCTACCCTGTTATGCTTCTGCCTTCTGGTTTCTTTTCATGTGAGAAGCACCAGTACAGTCATATCTTCTACCTCAAGCTCCCCCGGGGGTGGCGGACCCATTAGGATGGTCCACCCTCGAAGGCTGATGGAACCCAAAAGGTTCCAAGAAGCCCTAGAGGGATATGCGACTGGTTCTGACGGCGATTCTGTTGATGCCCTGGCTAATATCTGGGATACCAACCTGTCCAGGGCTATACACAGTGTCGCTCCCAAGCGTCCTTACCGGCCTGCTCCTAATAAACAACCATGGTATACGGAAGATCTTAGAGTAAGGAAGCGGGCTGTGCAACGACTAGAGCGTAACTGGCGAAGACATCAGCGTTTATCTGACAGGACACTCCTCCGCTCTCATTTGAAGGCCTATGGAGTGGCAATAGGTGCAGCTAAGAATTCGTTCTATGCTGCACGTATTGCGTCCGCAGAGTCGCGTCCAGCAGAGCTGTTCAGGGTTGTGAGAGAGCTGACTCAGCTCCCTCCCTCCCTGAGCCCTATTCTGGTACCATCTAAAGCCTGCTGTGATGATTTTAATAACTTCTTTGCGGATAAAATCTCTCAGATCAGGGCTGATCTTGACGCCAGTATTTATGCAGGTCCTGTAAGAGAGGCGTCCGAAGCATCCGTGGCCCCAGTTATACTGGATCGCTTTGAGTTTGTTAGTACCGATGAAGTGGACAAGATCCTTCGAAGCGTTAGGAAGACGACGTGCTCTCTTGATCCCTGTCCCTCATGGTTGGCAGCTCAGGGGGGAGATGCGGTGCTGACTATGTTGCACCGCATCATTAATACTTCTCTAAGAGAGGGTCAGTTTCCATCTAAATTGAAAGTGGCAGTGGTTAAACCCTTGCTCAAGAAACCCTCCTTAGACCCCCTGATTCATAACAACTATCGGCCCATCTCGCTGCTACCTTTTTTGGGGAAGGTGATCGAGAGAGCAGTCGCCTTCCAGCTTCAATCGATCTTGGATGACACCGATTTTCTGGACCCATTTCAAACTGGCTTCCGGGCGGGCTATGGAGTTGAGACTGCCATGGTCGCCTTAGTTGATGACCTCCGTCTGAGCATGGACAGGGGAAGCGTGTCCCTGTTAGTGCTCTTGGACATCTCGGCGGCTTTCGATACCATCGACCATGGTATCCTTCTGGAACGCCTGGGGGAGTTGGGTATCGGGGGCACTGCTTTGCAGTGGTTCCGGTCCTACCTCTCGGGTAGATTCCAGATGGTGGAGCTGGGGGATTGTCGCTCCGATAAGAGGGCACTTACATCCGGTGTCCCTCAGGGAGCGATTTTATCCCCTATGCTTTTTAACATCTACATGAAACCGCTGGGAGAGATCATCCGGAGACACGGGGCGCGGTGTTATCAGTATGCTGATGACACCCAAATAATTTTCTCTGTGTCTCCGACTGATGCAGTAACTAAGGATGGCATCTCTCCTCTAGATGCCTGCTTGGCGTCGGTAATGGGCTGGATGAGGGAGAACAAACTCAGTGTGAATCCAGGGAAAACGGAAGTACTGGTGATAGGTCCCTCGGTTCCGGGTGGTGAGATTTGTCAGCCTGTCCTGAATGGGGTCACGCTCCCCTTGAGGGACTCGGTGCGCAGCTTGGGAGTACTCCTTGATTCGTCGCTTCATCTGACATCTCAGGTGGACGCGACGATCAGGAGTGCTTGTTATCAGCTTCGGCTGATACGCCAGCTGCGCCCCTACCTGGGCCGTCGGGACCTTGAAACTGTTGTACATGCTTTGGTAACCTCTCGATTGGATTTCTGCAATGCGCTCTACATAGGGCAACCCTTGTACCAAACCCGGAAGCTTCAATTGGTGCAGAATATGGCAGCCAGACTGGTCGCTGGTAGTTCCAGGACAGACCACATAACACCTATTTTAAAAGATCTCCACTGGCTACCCATTCGCTTCCGAGCTCAATACAAGGTGTTGGTTTTGACCTATAAAGCCCTAAATGGCTTGGGCCCAGGGTACTTGGAGGACCGCCTCTCCCCATACAATCCGCCCCGCACACTCAGAACATCTGGGACCAATTTGTTAGAGGTCCCTAAATCCCATTTGGTGAGGACCTCACAGAGGGCTTTCACTATCGCCGCCCCCTCATTGTGGAATAAGCTCCCTGTAGAGCTCCGTTCCTCTGCATCTTTAGTTTCTTTTAAGAAACAATTAAAAACGCATCTATTCCAGTTGGCTTTTTCACTTTAGGTAATAGTGTTTTTTCTCTGCTCCTTGCCCTCTGTTTTTCGACCCCGGATTAGTGCAATATATTGTCTTTTTCTTGCCCCTAGTGAATTGTGATTTGTATAGATTCCCATTCCTACCCCTAGTAATGATGTTTTTAAACTTTTTATATTGTGATGTTTTACTTGTATTTTATCGTTTTTTGTCTTGTAAGCCGCCTTGATCATGCAATTGGAAAGGCGGGATATAAATAAAAATTATTATTATTATTATTATTATCATAGTCCTTTCCAATTCATGGGGGAACCGTTCTGGAACCCCCCTCCCCAAGAATCAAAAAAATGCCGATATTGGGGACACATTGATTTTAATGGGTGCACATGCCATTTTATTCCCTTGCTACTTGCCGTCCGTAAGTAATGAAGATCGTGGATCCCAAGTCCACGAACGGGGAGGGACAACTTTATTCAGCAGCTATATTTGAGCATGGGAAAAGAAAAGGTACTTGTCTACTGGAAGCAAATGCAGCTTAGATGCAAGAGATTTGTACTAATGCCTGAGCATTTATTTCATGATTACAGTAGACTGGCCCAGTTGCCTTGAAGTTTCATAGCGTAAAGTATCTTCTTCCTCTAATGTTTACTACAGTGGAGCATAGAATAGTAGCATAATATTGTCCTACCAGGGTCACCACTATTCAAAAGGGGTCAACTATTCAGGGAATACTAATGAAAGGTACCTTCTAATTAAGGGGTTATACAGACTGCTTGTAAAGGGCAGCCTGCAGCCACCCCTTTTAGAGCCAGATTGGGGCTGCGGCAACTGCACACTGTGGCCCCGATCTCACCTTTCTGCAGCACAAAAAGCAGCTGCAAAAAGCAGCTCTTTTCTCCGCCACAGAAAAGGCACCATAGCCGCTGGTGCCATGGCTTTTTGGCACTCCTTTGGCACTGAGTTATGTAGATGCAGTGCCAGAGGAGCGTCGTGACACCGCCCATCATGTGGTGCGGTGTGCAATGTCACACTGGCCTGGGGGCGAAGTTGGAGCATGCATCGTGTGGACACCATGCCCAGACTCGGTTGGCCAAAGATGCTGGTCTGTACACTCTAATTGTTCAGTGCTGGTTCAAACAGCTCAGTTGTAACCACCATATGGTACCATGACAACAGCAATATTCATTTTTATTTGGTGAATTGCAGTGGAAATAATCTATTCATCCCAGCCTTTTGTTTCTCAGCAGGGAAGATGGACTGACAGAATCAAATTTGAATCATTTGCAGATCTTTGCACTTGAAGAGGTAAAAATATTATACTGTTGTAGTGTGTGTTAAAGTGCTGAAGCCATGTTAATATACTTTCAATGCTGCACAAGATCCAAATAGATGCAAAAGAAGTGAGGATTATTTCATGTTGTGTGTCCTTGTCAGGGATGGCTCTATCACTAGGCAGAGGAGGCAACTAGCTCAAAAGACAGATGGCAGCTTCCCAGCTATTCTCATAAATTCTTCAGCTGTTCCTTTCTCTTGGAGCAGAATCATGTATACCACAGGCTGTAGGAGAAGTAGCCTATTGCTCTTCCTCCACTCCAGTCTGAGTAGCAGCAGGCAATATGTTCTTCTGTGGCTGCCAGAGCAGAAACCCTTCTTCCAATTAGTAAAGTCTGTGAAACCATATGAAAAGTAAGTGTGGGGAGCATGGTCCCTGAACTCTGAACTGCACCCACTGGATTGTGTTGCAATTCTTTCAATTGTAAACAAGAGAATATAATTCAGCAAAGGTTTTGTGGTCTAGCTTACTATGAAAATAAGGCAGGCCCTGATATTATTATTATTATTATTATTATTATTATTATTATTATTAACCTTTATTTATAAAGTGCTGTGATGTAAAGAAAGAAGAGGTCATTTTTATTAGTGAATTACTGATGTCACATACGGGATCCCAAAAGACAGGAAGGCAAACCAAAGAAAAAAATATGTATGGCATGTTAACTTAGACTAACATGGTATTCAATTTTTGTTAAAGACAGAAAAAGAAAGCTGCAGTTATTACGATCAGCATTCAACACAAAGTGGGGAAAACGGTTAGTACTGCTTTTAGATTTCTCACTCAACTTAATTGTCCTGTCTATATTTTTTTTAGAAAAAGAAACTATAATGTAAGGGTCAATGAAATCAGAATACATCTTGTTTATATTTGAGTCACTCCCAAATGTCTTCACCAAATGGTTTTCAATGTTCTCACATGGCCAACAACCAATAGCCTCCTGAGGCTGTCTTGGAGGCCCCTGGAGTTTGCCAGGGCCCTTTTCTTCTGCATTTTAATACTAACTAGCTGGACTCGGCCACACATTGCTGTGGTTCAGTCTGGTTAAATAGAAAAGAAAGAAAAGAGAAAGCATGTGTTTCTAAAATATTTAATTTCGCAATGCTTGTGTGTGTACAATATTTTTTGTTGTTCTATTGTCTGTGTAGATATAGAGATTGTCTGGCTTGCTGACTCTACGACACACAACATATAATTGTCCATGTGAGAAGCAATCCGTGTCTAGATCTAGACTGCACAATTCTAAAGATTGGCCCTGAGCTTTGTTGATGGTGATTGCAAATGCCAATCAAATTGGGAATTGCAATCTCTTAAATTGAGATGGCCTATCCGTTGGGGTGTGTTGCTGTTATATCCAACAGATGGCGCTGTTTTTTAAAAAACCACATATTTTCACCTGTCACAGGTGTGACATCTATATAATAGTAGGTATATAAAAGCATATTAGGTATTTAAAAACATGCGTGTATTCGAATGGAACACTGTGTCAAAATTTCAAAGCAATTGCTGAAGAACTTTTGGAGATTTAAGATTTTGAACAAACAAACATTTACATTTTTATTTATATAGAATAATGCCCCTCTGTCCCTTCTGGGGTCATGGGGGGCAGTTTTGCCATGTGTGCCTCCTGGACCTTTTTAATCCCAGGAGGGTCCTTTATTCATCCAAGAAGTAAGACAGAAGTTGACTTCCAGTTTACTTCCTAGTTGAGGAACGACTCCACTTGGTGAAATTGTCCCACATGCCATGTAGAAAGCATACATGGGCTTTTCAGTGAAACCAGTGGTTTTACAAGTTTTAAAATTTGAGTAGGTGTTGGAGAGTGCAATCATCCATCATATGTGGCCAAAGTGTCCCATAATCCCCCAGCAATTGCTCATTCCTGGTCTATATAAAATTGCTAGGTGAAGTTACTAGGACTTTGAGGGCTGGATCAATCAGTGTATGTATTACACTCAATTCTACTTCTCCTTGTCATTGGTGCTGGCTGGGACTGTGCAGGTGCTGGACCAGTGCCTGCATGCTGTATTGGGCTCTGTGACAACCATGAAACCGAAGCTGTATCTTGGTAAAATGAAGTATCTGTGGATTAGTGGTTCCCAGGTCCTGGATTTGGGTAAGGAACCTGCCCAGGATGGGTGCATTTTTACCAAAACAGCAAGCAGATGGCCTGAAAGACTCCATCTGTATCTCTGGAGTCCCAGACTGAATCAGTGGTTCAGAGTGCCTGTGCCCAGTTTTGACTGGCTCGCCATCTGTGAACCTTCTGAGACGTGGATAACCAGATTAGAATTAGAGTACTGCAATGTGTTCTACGTGGGGCTGCTCTTGAAGATGTTCAGAAGCGGCAATTAATGCAATATTCATCAGCTTAATTACTAATGGGAACCTCTTACAGAAACCATATAGCATGGGTTTTAAAAGAATTGCCGTGGCTGCTTATGTATTTCCAGTCTGAATTCAAGTTGCTCATGGTGGTACCATTGAAAGCCTTAAGCAGTTAGGGATATTGATAAGTGAAAGAATGCCCCTCTCCACATATGCTTGCCCTAGGACTGAGGTCTGCTGAGGGATTCTTCTTTGAGTGCCACCATTGGGAGCAATACATTGTGGGAGGATATGGGAGAGGCTGTCTGGTTATGAAATGCCCTCCCCCTTGGAGGTCTAGTTGACACTGAGGATTGCTTCACTTTGCTGTCAGATTAACATATTCTTATTAAAGCCTTTTGTGGAGAGGGAATGTGATGCTCCCCCCCCCCCTAAAAAAAAACAACACTGTACAGGTAGGTGGCTTTTAAACTGTTTTAACTTTTTTTCCTAATGGTTAAATTGTTTAATATGCTTTTAAACTGTTTGATTAAGTCCTTATTGTCTTAAATTATTTTTAATTGAGTTGTCTGTATATTGCTCTGTGATCTTTTTATGTAAGGTAAGATATAAATATTTTAATTACAACAATTGAGATAACACATGTCAAATACAGTAAATACTATTTAATACATACTCAGTACCACTGGCAGAGGTTGTCTGAAGTTTTGGGGTCAGTATGATCAAGACATCCAGCTCTATATCTCCTTTTCACCTAAATCAGAGGAAGCCATTTTCACAGTTGTTGCTAATGTAACAGCTGCACCTTTTCCTGGATATGTCTGGTGTGGGCATAACAGCATGTGTTTCAGGTATATCCTGTTTTGGTTAGCATAACATGATCTGAGATGGAGTCAGAACTTCAGCTGACCAAAAGAGCTATGGCCAGACTATTGGTTGGGGCTGGTTACAAGGAGCACATGGCTCCCTTGTTATGACAGCTTCTTAACTACCAGTTTGTTTCTGGGCACAATTCAGGTTATGACCTGTAAAGCCCTATTTGACCATGGTCCAGGATATCTGAAGGATCATGTTTTCCCATGTGAACCTGCCCAGGCTTTGAGATCTTACTGGGAGACTCTTCTCTTGGTTCTGCCACACTCTCTCTCTCACACACATCTGGTGAGAATGTGTAGCTGGGCTTCCTCAATGGGTGCTCTAGGCTCAGGAACTCCTTTCTTCAGAAGACTGGACAGACTCTCTTCCTTGTTTCCTTCACTGAGGAGGAAAATACTTGATTATTCCAGAAAGGTTTTGAAAACCAATTGTTCACAAGGAAAGGGCGTTTAATATGGAAATGTATTACAGTCAGCCCTCCTTATCCACAGATTTTTTTATCCACAGATTCAAGCATCCACGGCTTGAAAATACTTTAAAAATATACAAATTCCCATAGGCAAACCTTGATTCTGCCCTTTTATATAAGGGACACTATTTTACTATGCCATTATATTTAATGGGATTTGAGCATCCACGGATTTTGGTATCCACGGGGGGTCCTGGAACCAAATCCCAGCGGATAACAAGGGCCAACTGTATACTGTTTTATCTCTTGCATTTTAATGGGTATGTTTTAAATTGTTGTTAAATCCAGATATTTTAATTATTACTTTTTGTCTGTATTTACCTGTATGTATGTGTTTGTATGAAGGGGGCATTTGCTGACTCCACCCACAAAATTCATAGCCATTGTACCCACCCTTTATTTTTTATCTGAAGGTTAGACTTGTTTGAATGCAAGCAGATCCCTCTGTTTAACTGGAAACCCTGCTTTATTGAGGATGTTGGTTGCACAGACTATTCTGCTTGTGTTTAAGTGAATGTGGATAGAAATCTCCATCTGACCTTTCTAATTTATGTAGTAAGGTAGGAAAGGGTAAGGGTAGAGATACGAATTTTACAAGATGGTCTAGGACACATTTTTGTGCTTCTTAAAATGAACAGTGTTACAGTCTTGGCTAATTATGCAATATATACATGGGCAGCAGAAAGTCAACATAATTTAACACCTCACTGCAGTAATTTATTGAGAAATATTTTTTGTCTATTTACACAAAGAGTCAACATTGTTTCAGAAAGATTTGTGGATGCTTTAAGGGTTTCTTCTTACAAATAGAGTTTATTTCCTTCCAGGTTATGGATCTCAGCTAAGCAGCCAGTCACCTAGTTATTCTCCAAAGCAAACAGAGAGATGTGCCAATAGTACATCTGATGAGGTAAGCGCAAGGCAAATATTACCTTAAACTGAGTTTGAACAAGTTCATCCTCCAAGTGTTTTGGAATCTGAAGGGAAAAAGAATTTTCTGAAATACCTTTTGAACTTTACTAATCTTCTTGTAGAAAGATTGTTTTGCTTTACCCAGAATTAGAAAATTGGAATCAAACTGGAAAGGAGGAATATTTTTCACTGCTTTGCAGAATAGAAGATGCAATTCACCTATGAATAGTATAATACAGTGGATCCTTGTTATACGCTGGGGTTTGGTTCCAAGATCCCCCGTGTATAACAAAATCCGTGTATGCTCAAGTCCCATTAAGTATAATGACACAGCAAAATGGTGTCCCTAATAAAAAATGGAACATCAAGGTAAATTTATACTTTTTTGGAACATTTTCAAACCGTGTATGCTTGAATCCGTGTATAAAAAATCCGTGTATAAGAAGGGCCGACTGTATCTGTTTTGTTGACTTTGGCAGAGTCTTATGTTCAACAAAATGCACTCATATGTGACATTCAATAATGGTGATTCATTGGATCTAGATATGCACAAGTACACTGACACAAATTTCTTTCCACAGTCTGAAGAGGAAGAACAGGATGAGAAGGCATCATATTTTTTTGAGGACCGTTTTCCAAGAAATGATGGCAAACCCCTTGCAGTTCGAGGAAGTCAGAGAGCACAGTGCCCATGCCAGTCAATGAGCACTTATTCTGTTTTCCTTGAAAGCGTATCCAGAGAAACAGCTGACATTCCTCCCCAGACAATGCCAGCCATGGGTCTAAGAAAAGATATGCCATGCAGAGCTGGAAAAGATTTGTTGGATGTGTCATGTGAAAACAAATATGTTAATTTCAAGGCAAGGAACAATGCTTGGTCCCAAACAGAGTCCTGCGGAATACATGGAATTAAAAAACGTGATGCAGCCATACAATGCAATATACTGCAGGTCTGCGGCTGTAAAAATGGGCTGGCCTCTGTCCTTAGTGCTGAAATTGTCTGTTCTACTAGTAAAGTAGAGACCACTGGAGGGCAGAACATTCCAGCAGACAGAGCAGCTCTTCAGCCTTCAAGTAGCTGAAATTTCTCTGTTCACTAAGTTTGTCTCCTTACAGTAAAAGACAAAAAAATTAAGATGAAGCATAGCAGATTTTAATATAATTAATAAATGCAAAAACGTGACTAAACAGGCAATTCAAGTTCATGTGCAGCCAAATTGAACTGATTAATTTCTTCCACCACAGTCTACTTAAATGCACTGAACACAATCCAACACAGAACTGAACATCCTCAGCACAGATCTCTCTTATATTATGCTGGTTCGGTGAGCTTAAGCATGTCATGCCATATTGCTTTGGATTGTAAACATTTTTCTGCAACCGGCCTGCAGCGGCTAATGTATTTGGTTTTTAATCTCTGTATTATTGCTATCATTATATGGACTATAATAAAAACATGTTCTAACTGAAAAAGGTTATAGCTGTTGTTACTTTCTCCTCCCCCCCAATTCTCTTGATACCAGTGAAAATGAACACAATATCATTCAGGTGTACTAGGCAGCTCTACAAACTTGACCATGCCTTCCTCTGTCTGCATCCATCCTCTCTTCTCTTTTTACATGCTTGGCTGCAAAGGAGACTTTCTGTACAGTTGCCTTTTATGTCTGGATCAAACATAACTATGGCTTAAGTTCTGCCTAACATTAGAACGGATTTGCATTCATTATTTGTAGGCATCAGTTAAGCCACAGTGTCCTGGTTCACACACAGATACCGAGGTTCACAAAACCAGGAGAGGGAAGGAGGAATTCATGTGGTTTGTTGGAAGGGTCCATTCCATCTGAGCCAGATAACTGAACAAGGGGGATTCAGCAATGTAATCCCACCTTCACTGTGAACACACAAAAATCCTCTTTTAATATCTGTTAAAAATAATAGAACAAAAAGTAAAGCAAGCCATTTGTACTGATTGAACTGAATTCCATAAAATGATATTGTGTAGTTATTTTTGAAGACATCCTTTCTCTCACCTGTTTTATTTCGTTCACAAGCTCTTGGATTTGTTCTTGCTTAGATGGTTATCTTTGTGTTTAAAAGGTTGAATTTGCTCTCAGTAGCCATGTTATCTGTAATCCATGAAAATATATCTGTCTCCCCCTACTTTTTCACCTTTAAAATATAGCTTTGCTAAGATTCCCAAACCCTCTATTGGCCATGGAATCTAGCCCTCCCTTCAGTGTCGCCATATCAGTGCAGGTCAGCCTTGACAAACTGCAGTTGAAAGGAGCTTCCAATTTTATCTTAAGCATTGGCCTTCTGTGATCCCATTTTGTTTTGGGTCAGAAGAAAGACTTTAACTGTTGTTGTTGTTGAAGTCGTGCAAGAAAAGAGGAGACTATTGCAGAGGTTAATATGCTATGTCTTCTTCCCCCTCAGTGAGCATTGCTGAAAGATTTGCTGACCCTGGTTCAGCTGGCTCCTTCTGTTAGCATATTTCTGATCTAGAAGGCCTGGTGCCTTTGGGGATGTGTTTTCTGGCATTAAAACTGTATTTAATTTTAAAGTGCCAGAAGCATCTCTACACTTGTGATTTATATATACAGTATATTTTAAAAGTTAACTATACAATAGTTACTTTTGCCATTAAAGGAAAATCCACATGGAACAATTTGTTCCTTTGGGCAGCATGCATGTTGTGCTTAGCAAGTCTCAGTTAAAGTGTAACCATTTTCTTTGTCAACCATGGGCTTCCAGCAGGCAGTAAAGTTTGGCTATAATGAGCCATTGTTAGAGTTTCTCTTTCTGCCACAGAAAGAGGAATTTCCAGCATGTTCTACTTCTTCCACACAGAAAAAAGTAGCTTACTGTAGAGTCTACAGTATCCTGTTGGCACACGAAGAATCTGGGAAGGCAGGGGAATGTACCCAGCGAGGAAGCACTATTTTCTGAAGATAAACGTAGTTTAAATTACTCATCACTTTTATCTTCCAGCTGTTATAGGCTGACTGTCAGCAGTCAACAAAACACTTGACTGTTTTTGTTCTGAAATAACATTCTGGTTTTAAAAAAATATTTGTCTGCCTGCATACACAATAGCTGCTATTATTCACGTTAAGAATATTTCCCTGAGGGATGGGGGTCTACAAAATGTCTGGTTTGCCCCATAAAAAATGCAACATCTGTGTTTCCACACATTTGCAGAACTTACCTGCAAATATAGAACTATGACTAGATTTAGTTGGGCTCATCCCTTCCTGAAGAGTTGGCAAGCGGGGCCTAGAATGTGTGGGGTTTCCCAACTCAAACACAGAGTGTCTAGGCCAATATTGCTCAAGGGCACTGTTTTCAAGAGGTGTGAGACAGGCCTCAATTGGTAAATGAAGCGCTTCTCAGCAGGCAGACAAAACATGTGGGAGCTGCTGCACCGGGGTTATTCTATGCATGCCATGGAACTGTTACAGGGCTTCTGCTTATACAAGGTGATCAATAAACTCTAAGCCAGTGATCTCCAAAAAATTTTGGGCTACCAGCCTCTTTCCTCTTAGGAAACCATCTCCCATCACCAAATTTTTTGATATTAGGCCTACTGTTTGTGCAGCAGCAAGCAGCATCTATCTCAGCTGCCCCCAGCTCACCATCGCCTTCTCTTCCATCTCAGCCTCTCATGTGAGAATAAAACACAAGCAGCAGGAGTCACAGAGGCCCAGACTTGCTCACCCATCTTGCATGCACCAGCCTTACAGGAAAAGAAAGGCCAGCTGGCTGGCTGCAAGGTTGCTGCTCCCAGTGTGACTGAGAGCAAAGGGAGCAGTGACTGAGCAGTTGGCCAAGCAGCAGCCAAGGAGCTGGTTGAGCAATGACCAAGAAGCCTCTTGCTTGCACCGGACTTTGCCTCACGGTTGGTGCAAGCAAGAGGCTTCTCAGTTACTGCTTGACTGGCTGTTTGATTGTTGCTCCCTTTGTACTTGTTCATCCTGGAAGCAGCAAATGAGCAGCTGGCTGAGTAGCAACCAAGAAGCCTCTCGCCTGTGCTGGTCTTGCAAGGCTGGAATGGGTGAGGGATTTCTTGGTTGCTGCTTGACCAGATGCTCAGTTGTTGCTCCCAAGTTGACCAGGCGCAAAGGAAGAAGCTACTCTCCGGTGAGGGAAGGCTCCCAATCTTGCCCAGGTGGCGCAGAAGTTAAATGCCTGTACTGCAGCCTCTCACTCACAAGGTTGTGAGTTCAATCCCAGCCAGAGGCTCAGGGCTGACTCAGCCTAACATCCTTCCGAGATCACTAAAATGAGTATCCAGTTTGTTGGGAGCAGTTTACACATTGTAAACCACTTAGGGAGTGCTTAACTGCACTGATAAGCAGTATAGAAATGTATTTGCTATTGCTATTGCTATTTCACCAGGGTGGAGAGGAGCACAGCCAGCTTCAAACTTTCCTCCCCAAGGACTCTCAATCAGAGAGGTGAAGAATTAACCCCGGATACTCCTCCCTCTCCTTCCTCAGAGCCATGCCTTCCCCACAGAGTTTCTTCCCATTGATGCAAACATTGTTTCATCTGCAATCTCTTCTCTTGACCTGTCTGACAAAGGAAAGCAAAAGGATCAATGCAGCTCCAAATTGCCCACCAAACTCACAAAGCTTAAGCAGGGACCCAAATGTGAATGCTCCTTTTCGCTGCAGCTTCTCCCGCATGAATACGTGCTCTAAATCCTCATCCCCTCCATGTTGCTAAAGGCTTCTACTTCCACTTATCATTCTTGTGCATCAATAGCTTGACTGAAGGAAGACCTCCATGCTGCCCTTTTCCCCCTCAACACCCACTAAAGGTAAAGGTTTCTTCTTTGACACGATTGCCAAGTCATATCCGAATGTAGGGAAAAAGAGGCACTGCCCCACTACTGTCCCCCTTTCCCTCACTGCGTCCTTGGATCTGCCCAAGGTACCAACCATTTTGGGAATTACTTCTCGAAGCTGACATTAAAAGTGATAGTATTTAGAGAGATCTTGTAGCATCTTTGAGACTAACTGAAAGAAAGAAGTTGGTAACATGCATTTTGTAGATTTCAGTCTACTTACTCAGATGCTTTTGGTCTAAAAGTGACATAAAACAGAAAAGAACAGGGAAGGCTTTACCAAAGCTGTGTGCTAGCTTTCAAGCAGACACATGCGCAGAGTCTGACTTTACCCCAAGGTGCCACGACATGTGTTATGCTCACTGCTGTTGTTGCTTATCCGTTCTCTTCTCAGCCTACACAGCTCTCCAAACAGATTTTTCTTGGTGGCCCAGTTCCAGTTCCCACACAGTTAAGTCATCCCTAAGAAGGCTTTGGCAGCTTATTGTGGCAAATATTTCTGACTGTATTTCCTTGAAGTGGCATCTGGGAGTCACTCCATCAGAGGAGAAGCTAGAGAGCTAACAAGTGCCCTGACATGTTTTCAGTTTTGAAGGAACATTAGCAGCTGTCTTGAATTTCCCACAGGGGTAGAGGAGCTATGGAGAATAGGATAGTCACACTGCATTCAGTGTAACACATTTTGGAATAATATGTTGACTGATGTCTCCCATCTTACTCACTGCAGGGAGCACAGTTTTGAAGGGAACTTAAAAAATTCGTGTTTAAATATTGATCCCAATCTCAAAGAACCTGTGGGCTGAAGACAGGTGAGCATTTGACTCTCTACTGGATTTGCCTTTTTTGGTAGATTGAAGCTGAAAGGCAAGTTCATCCCAAGGGGATTTTTCATCTCTTACGGCTCACTGAGGTGCGAAACACCCAAAGCTCCAAGCATCCTTCTAATTAGTCCATGTGATCATACAATCCTTCTTATCGGCAGTATGATATATATATATATATATATATATATATATATATATATGCGCGCGTATGTGTGGATGTGTGTGTGTGTGTTTGTTGGCTGCTTGTGTGTGCATTTCCTTGGCTACTGCTGTCAGAAGTGAGCCATCAAAGCTGGCTACAAATTGGCTGGGCAAAATTAACAAGATCCTAATCATATGATCCAATTTGCATTTTGACTGTACGATTGTAGTCATGGTTACCAGGAAACTAAAAGCAAGTTTGCTCTGCTGGGAGGAACTGCCAGGCTGGTTGTCTGCCTCTGAAAGAGATTGATCAAATTGGAACCTGAACTAATCGGAGACATTTCCTGTGTGTGGCAGAGGTTAAGTATATGCAAGACAGAACCGTAGTGCTTTTTAAATTTACCAATAAAAAACATTGTGTTCTGATTTGTATCGTTTTCAGGGGACTTCAGTTAAATAATAATTCTTTTTTTCCATATTGAAAAGCTAAAAGTCTTCCTTCATTCTACATTGCCTGGGTCCCACAGCAAGTTACAAATGTAATGTATTCAGGAAGGAGGTAAGCAGAATTTAAAGGAAGACCCAACTAGACAAGTGGTGATTATTGGTTAATATTTACAGCCAGGAGACTCATAGTCATAATAAACCTGATGGTTTATTAACAGAATGATGTAGGTCCAAAGATGCATATGTACTGATAGTTATCTGGTGGTCCTCATCCAGGAAAATGCATCTTAAAACAATCTTCCCTTTTCATTTTGGTTTAATGAGCACAAGTCGTCGGCTTGTATTTTTTCATCCATGGTGGTAACATCAAGGAGCGCTCAGCCCACAAAATTTGGATTTTTACTCTGCAATGAGTTGTTCTTGATCATATTTAATATTTAATAAGAGAAATAAGATATCAGAAATCCAGGCAAAGGAACATAGAAAGTCTGATTTTTTTTATTTTTTAATTGATATTGCTTTTTTAAAATAACATTAAAAAGGAATCACACATTTCACGATACAACTTACAGATTTTATTAAACATTACACAAATCATTCATCATCTATCCATTATTTCCTTGTTTTCAGCTTTTAATAAGTTTGAATTTATTCTTTTCCGTGGCTGTCTAGTAGTGAAAATATAATGTTCTCTATCCTCTCTTTTCTGAACTATAATTATCACCAGCATATACGTTTTCACTTGCAAACTAAACTGAGCCTATATTTAAATTTCCTTTTATACCTTCTTCAATTTGCATTTCAATCTAAAATTAAACCCACAATGACTATTTCCCCCCATTTCTGGATTAAATATTCTAGAATCTTTTTCCAATCTTCAATATAATTTTTAGAATTATTATGTCTTAATCCTCTTGTTATTTTATCCATTTCCAATAAATCTAATAACTTTAGTAGCTATTCCTCAACACAGTATTACAAACAGAATTTGGGAAAATACAACCAGGTGAGCAGAGATTGACTGTGTATTTTGTAGTTCAATGTGGGTTATTTTAATAAACCAGGTAGGTTATTTGAAGACGAAGACTACAGCAATGCAGGAGTATAGTATGTGCATCTGTTAGGTGGACTGCATTACCTATTGTGTATCCTCTATATACTAAAACATAGAGAATGAGACATGCACCTTCTTGAAAACCACAATATTTCTATTTTACATAAGCATCTCTTTCTAGTGGAAGGAGACACTGAATGAGTTTCAACCTTGCTCTCTCAAGAACATGTATTGTAATATTTGAATCATCAGTGGAGGAGTTCCAGGCAGTCAGTGACAAGGGCAAGAAAAGGTCTAGTCATGTACACATGGAATGAGTCTCCAAAAGAAAGCTGCCAAAGTAAATAACCATTTCTGAAACTCAATTCACTTGCAAGATTATTAGATTTTCAGGGTACATTCCACATAGGCTTTCTTATTGGCTTACACTGGTGACCTCCAAAATGGGCTTTAAGACTCCTTCCAAAGGAAAGTCACTTCAAATAATATTAAAGATACTGTTAATGATTCCCGCCAAGAGCCAAAGTTCTTGTTACATCATGCAAACATGGCATATGATACTCTGCATCAGAATGGTTTATTTTCCAGGGGGTATTCTAAAGACAGAATAAATAACATTTTTAATTTTTCTCTTTACCCTCAAATCTGTCTGACCATAGACGAACAACACACAAAGAAGACTTCTGGCATAGCCTTTTCTCCAGTAAACTAGTTTTCTAAGTGCACTCATTTAGAATTGTTGTTGTTTTTTGAATGGGGAAAGATAACATCTGGTGAAAGATGATTAGCTCTGAAGGATGTGCACCATTTTTTGGCCCAAGACTGTTCAAAGTATGCTTCCTTGAGATTGTGAAATCAAAGGCTTTCATGGCTGGCATCCATAGTTTTTTGTGGTTATTTGTCTCTGAAGATGCCAGCCACAGATGCTGGCAAAACATCAGGAATAAACTCTTCTAGAACATGGCCACATAGCCCGAAAAACCCACAAAAAACTATTCCTTGAGTTTGTTTATCACCCCTTTCCTTTCCCACAACCTTTTCTGTTACTAGTGTCTTCTCTTCTTAGCTTTTTCTGGTAATAAAGTAGTTGTACACTTCCTACTTGAGGTCTGAACAGACTCCACCTTGTGATTCTTTTTAAAACGCCATACTGCTTGTTGAGTCTGCTCTTATGTTACTGGAGCTGCAGGACTCCATGTGATGAGAAGGAATTACATTGTTCTCCAGCTTAACCCACTTACCCTCCTACCAACATTACTCTGGTCAACAATAAAGTGGGAGGGAACCAGAACAGAACCTCAGCCTGTGGCCATCTTTCTGATCGATATTTCTGGAGCACTATGGGCATCCATCAAAGAGTGATACAAAATGGCAGCTGTGCTACTCTAAATAAGATATCAACTAGCTCAGATATGGTACTTCAGAATGTGGAAGACCTAATGTCTTAAGGTGAGTTGTTGTTGTTAACTGTCCTTGAGTCAACTTCGACTCATGGTGACCCTGTGGATGAGACATCTCCAAGACTCCCTGTCCTCCACTGTTCTGCTCAAGTCCCACAGTCTCATGCCTGTGAACACCCCAATTGAGTCTAGCCATCTGATGTGCAGTCTTCCTCTCTTTCTTCTACCCTCAACTTTTCCATGGATCATTGCCTTTCCTAATAAGTTCTACCGTCTCATGATGTGGCCAAAGTATGACAGCCTCAGTTCAACCATCTTGCTTTCCAGGGGTATTTCAGGCTTGGTCTGTTCAGGGACCCAATTGTTTGTCTTTTTGGCTGTCCATGGGGTTCTCAGCACTCTTCTCCATCACCACATCTCAAATGAGTTGATTTTCTTTTTATCTGTTTTCACTATTTTCACTGTCCAAGTTAATACAGTCTCCTATAAAGCCACTCCACCATATTGGCAGCTAGCTGTGACTCCATGATACATAAATACACATAATTCATATGTGAATTCAAACAGAGGGGTTTCCAAATTGTAACCCAGAGTTGCTAGACACGGTTTCAAAACTAAAGCATATTAGAGAAAATTTTAGACCTAGCCTACTAAACTCTGATTTTAGTAGGACAAGATTGTGATTATCACCTGAAACCCACCATTTTTTGTCCTTGTGCCTCCCTGCAGAAGTCACCAACCTGCTTCCCTGGCATTTTAAACATGCACACCAATGTACTGGAGACACCAACTTCATAGCTGGCACGAAGGCAACAGTAAATCCAGCTTTCGTTTCCTAGGAGACCTGAGTCTACTTGCTCTGCCTCTTCTGTCCAGCCGGTTGCCAGATTAATCTTCCATAGAGATATGGATTTTTTGCCACCAGCAGCATTCTGCTGAGATACTTGTTTACTTTCCCTAGGTATATGCAAATAGCAGGAGAGAGGAAAAAGGAGCACTATGGAACAAATGCAATCATTAAAGGCACAGAGAAATCATTCTGGGGGGTGGCATCTCATTCTAGACCCCCATCTCACGATCTAAAGCTTTCGCATTTTCCCAATGAATCTGATACACAGTAATGATTTCTGACATACTGGGACGTTATATTTAAAAGCTATCAGGCAGGAGGCAGAAGTCATCTCCTTCTCTAGCTTATAAGAAAATTGCTTACTCTGTTGTGGTTACTTTTATGTTATCTTGGACTACAGTCTTTTCCTAGTAATAAGCAAGCAGCAGGTGCGCCAGCTGTGACTTGTGACTTTGCTTTGATCCTTCATACAGCACACAGTTGATTCTGCTCCTGCCTCCTCCCCTGCAAAAGCTCATTAGGCAGCATTGCATAGAAGCTCCAAAAGAAAGCAGAGGAAGGAAAATCAGCACAACCCTGCACCCATCAACTTCCTTGTGCCACATTAAAGGAAGATGCTAAATCATCAGACCAACAGGGATTAGACAGAATAGGCAGCACCATCTCTTCCCCCTCACTTTAGGGCTGAAACCAAAGAAATGTGCAACGGTGCAACACACATGTTCTTAAGCAGCACTTCCCCATGCAAATCATATTGGAAATGAAGGGTAGTGAAAAGGTAGTTCACATGCCAAATCTTCCTGTCATAGTAAGAGGCTTAAAAATTCACTAGGTGTGCTAAGACCCAAATCCTTGTATCCCGAGGGCCAGTGTAGTGTAGTAGTTTTGGCATTAGACTAGGACACTGGGAGACCAAGGTTCAAATCCCTGCATGGCAATGGAAACCCACTGGGTAAGTCACATTTTCCCAGCGTAAGAGAAAGGCAATGGCAAACCCCCTCTGAAGAAACTTGCTAAGAAACCCCTATGATAGGTTTGCCTTAGGGTCACCGTAAGTCAGAAACGACTTGAAGGCACACAGCAACAACAACAAACTTCGTAGTAACTATCAAATGATCACTTTCCAGTACAGACAGCTATTTGTATCCATAGTTTCAACCATCCACACATTGAAAATATTTTTTTAAAATTCCAAATTCCAAAAAGCAAACCTTGATTTTGCCATTTTATATAAGGGACATCATTTTACTGTGCCACTGTATTTAATGGGATTTGAGCATCCACAGATTTTGGTATGGGCCCCAATAGACACCAAGAGCCCACTGTACTATCTTTGGGGTTATTTTTTGTTTGTTTGTTTGACTTTTTTACCGTGTTTATTTTATTTTTGCTTTTGCCCAGCTGCTGCATGCCTTGAAATTTTAAATAGGACCTTTAAAAATATTGATGGGTTTAAGGCTTGAAGCAGACGTTGTAGCTGAGGATTGCTCTTGAACAGCAGAAAGCCCTTCTTATAAAGCCCCCAAATATGGGAGTGTTCTTATTTAGAACATTAAAATGTTGCCTTTCAGTGCAATACCTATGCCGTAAAAGGGAGCTTTTGATAGGTGAAATTTAACAGGCAAACAAACTGTATAGATTTTTATGTTGTGAATTTTAGGTGTTTCATTTGACATCCATTTGTTAGATTGTTTTTTTTAAAAAAAATAAAAGGACATTTTCACATACAGAAAAAATAGGTTTTTTGACAATGAAAAAAGAGCACTTTCAGGTGATTTCTAAAATTTCTTCCCTAGAAAACGGTTTGGCTCCTAAGTAAAGTTAACATAGGGAAGCTTACAAAAGCCTCCCTTTCCCGTCTCTGCTTAGCTGTCTATGCTCTGTCTGTCGTAAATGATCCAGAAGACCTTCTCTGGAATGAACGGTGAAATAGCAAGTAACATTAAAGGTAAGCGAATGAAAAGTGATGCATGTTGGGGCAACCCACCCACCACAATTTCATATATATATACAATGGTGAGGTGTGAGCTGGTAGCAACTGAGAAAAGAAGGGCTCTCTATAGTAATGATAATACCATGACAGCTAGAATACTGTGTACAGTTCTGGTCACTGTCAGTAATGAACAGATATTGTAGCGCTGGAAAAGATGCAGAAGGTAACAAAACTGATGAAGAGACTGGAGCAATTTCTCTATGAGGCAAGGTTACATCTGGGGCTGTTTATACAAAAAAGGAAGTGAAAACATGATTAATGCAGAGGGTAGAGAAAGTAAACAGGGAGAAACTTTTATCACTTTCTCCTAATACTAGAACCTGGGCCACCCACAAAATACAAGTATACTTCAGTTGTGTGTTCATGGGCATGACTTTTTTTAAAAATAGAAACTTTGGTACCAGAGGCAGAAATAACATGGAAAGAAAAGATTTAGGTTCATATACCACACACAAAAAACAAGGAGTTCAACATCAGTTCATTAAACTTTTTATTCAAAATCCAACATTATGCACATGTGAAATGAAATAACCAGCTTAGGTAAACTTTACATAAGTAAACAAAAACATTTTGAACCATTTAGAGACTACTTTAAAGCTTCTTCCAAATGCATCCCAGGATGATTTTTTCTTTCTTTCATCAGCCAACCCTTTTCTTATAATTTCCATTTTGGTGACAAAACGTATAGGTCTATGAATTTTCAACATGCTTTCCGCTTTTCTCCCCATTTTGTTCTTGACACATGCTCAACAACTGATTCTGGAGGCAGCTGTTGTTTATCTTGTCTGTTGTACATAGGCACATAGAGCTACAGTAGGATCACCTAGGCTGCATTCACATTGCAGAAGTAAACCGTTTTGTTACCATTTTAACTGCCATGATTCAATGCGATGGAATTTTGAAAACTGCAGTTTGTTGTGGCTGGACTAAACCCAGTACAACAAACTACAACTCCCAGGATTTCATAGCATTGAGCGATGACAGTTAGAGTAGTGCCAAAACATATTATTTCTACAGTGCAGATGCAGCCTTAGAGTAGAATCCCATTCTTTCTTAGGTCAAGCTTTATTGCAGTGTTTACTACAGACAAGCTGCTGCAACCCAACACTGAAAGTCCGTCTTTCTCCAGCCCTCCTTCACCAACCTCTTAAAGCCAGTGCTGTAAAATTCCTCCCAGCTAGACAGAAGACAAGATGAGTGAAGCTGGGCTGGGCTCCTGTAGAAAGACTTTGTAAAAAGGAGCTTTTTTGTTCAAAGTATGTCAATTGAGGTAAGCCTCCAGTGGGATATTCAGGACAGATAAAATAATTACTTTTTCATACAACATATTGCTATATTGTGGAATTTCCTGCCATGACATGTAGCTAACCAACATGGATAGCTTTAAAGAGACATTGGATAAATTCATGAAGGACGGGACCATCAATGGCTCCTAGTCAAGGTGATGACATATCACATGCAGCATCAGAGGACCTATGGTTTTGTGAATTGATAGTCAGGAAGTGTGAGATGGAGGGAGTGGAAGGCTGGTGCAGACAGACCTTTGGTCTGATGCATCATGGTTGTTCTTATGTTATTTTTAGGGAAGACATGTGGTGGTGGGGAACATTTCAATTCTATGAACTTCTCCAAGTTAACAAGATTCAAGTCAAGGGTTTGCAGCACCTCAGCTTTTCCCATGGGTACAAGCAGCATTTTCATTCATAATGACCAAATGTACTAAACACTGCTAAATACAAACTCAGGCTTTTGCATCAACCAGTTAGAGATTGATACCCAGGATGCCCTAGACTCATGGTAGCAAACCTATGACACGTGTGCCCTCTCTGGCATGCGAAGCCATCTCTGAGGCACAGGAGGGTGGGAGAAGAGGAGGAACAGCCGCATATCTGTTCTTCCTCTTCCCCCACACTCCCATGCCTTTAACTGTCTCCTGGGAAGTCCGGCCCCCAGAAGTCCCACCCCTGGCACCAGGTGACACTCGGGTACAAGAACACCATTGAGTTGGACACTTGGTATCTAAAAGGTTAGCTATCACTACCCTAGACTGGTAATGAATTTGCATATAAATTATTTGTAACAAGTGCTTTAAAATGAAATTATCAGGTTTCTTACCTGTAACTGTGGTTCTCTGCGTGGGTCAGCTGTGAATTCACACAAATGGGTCTAGGCACTGGCACAGAAACACTCTCCAGAATTTTCTAAAGTTGAATGGTGGGAACCCCTTTCCCTCTTCTCTCACCATGTATGCCTCAGCATACCTCAGCTTCTCTCCTCAGTTCCTTGTCTGCTGTAAATCAGGAGATGTGGGGTAAGGGAAACATGGATGGCTGTGTGAATTCACAAATGACAACTTGAAGAACCATAGCTCCAGGTGAGAAACCTGTTCTTTGTGGTGGTCTCTGTGAACTCACACAGATGGTGACTGGTTAGCATTACGTACCAGAAGATGTGATCCACATCAGTTCAAAATGGATGAAAGAACAGTTTGACCAAAAGAGTTATTAGCCTTTGCTTGTGCATTCAGCCTGTAGTGGAAGAGAAAGGTTGAAAGCTGAGATAAAACAATTGCTCTGCAGAGCTCTGGGAGAGGTACACCTCAGACAAAACCTATGGAGGCAGCTACTGCTCAGGTAGAATGAGCTTGAAACCTTCCAGCTTCGGAAAGGAAGCACAATGATAAATATCTAAGACAAGTGCACCAACCGTTTAGAAAATTTCTGAGATGAAATGGTGCACCCCTCTTTAGGATCCACATAAGTGGGGGGGGGGGGGGGGGAAGCCTCAGCATTTATGACAGTAAAGCAGTCTAAGAAACATAAAATGCAAGAGCTTTCCTGATGATCAAGGAGTGCAATACACTGTCCAGATGAACTGACAGGTTCTGCATAAGAAACAAAGTACAGCTTCAGGCAAAAAGGAAGTATCTGGATGCAAAACTGCTTGGTCCCTATGAAAAAGTATATAAATACAGTCTATATGAAGAACGGTAAGCTCACTTGCTCTCCTAGAACAGTTAACTGCAACTAGAAAAGACATTTTAAATGACAACAAATGAAAACCCGTTGTAGTCAAAGGATAATGGGATTTGGTGGCTTAGTGGTTAAGATGCCAATTCAGATGATTGGAAGTCGGCAGTTTGAGGCCTAAGTGCTGCATGATGGGATGAATTCCTGTTACTAGTCCCAGCTTCTGTCAACCTATCAGTTCAAAAACATGCAAATGCAAGTAGATAAACAGGTACCACTTGGGTAAGAAAGTAACAGCATTTGGTGCAGTCATGCTGGCCATATGACTACTGGATTCGTCTTCAGACAACACAGGCTCTTTGGCTTAGTAACAGAGATGAGCTCCACCCCCTACAGTTGGTTACAACTGGGCATTCATGTTAAGGGACTACTTTTACCATTTTACCTTTTGTAGTCAAAGGATGCTTACATTATCTGAGAAAGTTCTACTGAGAGAGACCATGTGGGTGTTTCACTGGATATGGTGGACAGAGATATTGCAAACCCTTTCAGAAAATGCATCCCTAGAGGGTCTATGAACACTGAACCACTCTCTGGTGCTAGCCTTAAGAATATACCATGCAAATATACCTTGACAGGAGAAAAGTCCAGACCAGATCTGAACAGAAGTCCAGACTTAAGACAAAATAAAAATTCTAAAACAAGGTTTGTTGAAACAGAGCCTTCTAGTACACTGCTTTTTAAATAAAGGTCCAAAATACACTGCAGAAATTATCCTGTCTGAGACAGTTTTAACTGCCCTGGCTCAGTGCAGAAACCTGGGAACTGTAGTTTATCGTGTCTCTCTGAAAGGCTAAACATTTCACAAAACTACAGTTCAGAGAATTCCCTAGCCCTGAGCCAGGGCAATTACAGTGGTTTCAAACTGGATTCTTTCTGCAGTGTGTTTTGGACCAAAGTCAAAAACCTATTTCTTTTAGCATCATAAGACCTTCTAGTATAAGGTTTCCTTACAGCTGCAACACAGCTAAGAGCTGCTCTGCAAAGACTGATTCACCGTATGGGGGTTCCCAAGTCCGGAAAACAAATCCTCCCAGATTCTGGCTGCGCAGGGTGTCTCCTCATATCCATAGACCCTCCTTTATAATGCTTAAACCACTACACCCTTTGCCATTAGGCTTCCTTTCTTTGTGCTTTCTTGAGAGTATTTTGACTACAACTGAAATGAATAGTGTTCCAGTACAAATAAACCGTCAAGGCACATTCTGTAATCAACTGCCTTTTATTTTGTTCATTTACATTGGTCAGACAATTTTTAAAAGTTTTTTTTTTTACATAGAGTAAACTTTCTGTAGAGCAATTTGAACATAAAAACATTCAACTTTATGTCACTACATTTTCATAAATATACACCACTTTTATACATTAAAGGCTCGGTTGGCTGAGAAACAAATGGCATGTGTTAAAATGCTGAAAAATAGAGATGACAGGAATGAACCAAAACATGCTGTACTGAAATGGCAGGCAGTAGTCCTCATGGGCTACTTCGCCATCTCAGTTTCACATGGAGGAGTGACTGATAAAAACCACCCCTATGAAAACAGAAACCACTATCAAATGGGATAAAAGGAGAACATGTAGGATGGAATGTTGTTTTGTCCATTGAAAAAATACAACTATTACCTGACATCTAACTTTCTAAGCACAAGAGGCTGTTTGGTTTTCATTTGTTTAAAAACACAGTACCAAGCCATGTACTTAAGAGATTTTGCAGAACCAAGGTTCTACTACATATCAGTGACAGTTTTATCTCAGTGAGACCCTCAGAGTAGAGACTGTTGTGCAACCTTCCCTTTTCCTTTGGTATGTTACATAATACAAATAAAAACTGCAAACACAATTTGGAAAAAAAGATCCCAAGAAAATATGTACTCCATCATTATATATATAAAGCTTCATCATTACACATGCCCAGTTTCAAATGTAATATAGTTGATATTTGTTACATACAAAAAGATTTATAGAAACTAGTTTCTTACGCTGATTTTACTGCCTTGATCTGAGAGATGGAAGTCAGATTAGGAAACAAGTTTTGACATTTACTAACAAATCTGGTGGCTAAAATATTTTCATATACAGTACTCCTGAACAACATTAGCACTTGGTTACAAAAACACCACAGTGATGATTATTGGCACAATAAAAAATCCTTCTCTATGTGAAAATACTCAAAATAGGTAACTGCCCAGTATTTTCAGATTATTTTTAAATCTACCTAATACCTATAAAGAATTCATTCTGCACTACCAGAGCAGTTTTCACCAATAATAATAATAATAATATACTTTGTTGATTCAACCCTCCCCCCATTTTGAACAGTGCCGCAATCCAGATACGTAATTCTGTAGATTGCGCCAAATGGTAACTATAAACAAGGCTATGAAGATTTATAGAAAATCACAATCCCCCCTTGTGTGACTTGTTTAAATCTGAAGAACAATTCAGAAACATTTTATCCTCAGAAGCTACATTTAAGCTGTAAAAGTTACCCGCAATAACACACTTTTAAAAAACCATAAAGTCATATTGGAGCCTCACTGCTTCTGGCCTGACACACATCCAGACAAGAGGCAAAATAATAATGCACAAATAAACTTGATTTTTGAAAGTCAGGAGGGGACAACTCCTCTATGTTCTAGGGCTAGTTTTTTTAAAAAATATAGACCCCACTGAGACTGGTTTTGTTACTGAAATCTAATACTGTGAAAATGGCAATTCCCATTTAAAAGTGCCAAACATGGCATGCACTCATCAGAAAATCTGCTCTTCCTGGAGATTTGCACTTGTTTGCTCCAAAATATATGACAGAGATTAGCACTTGCGTATTCCTAAGTAAGACAAGTACGGAGCACATGGCATATTTAGAGGCAAAATGTCAGTTTAAGTGTCACTTTTTATGCCACTGAATTTTGGGAACAATATCAGTAGTTTGGTGACAGGGGGGAGGGATTCCTGACGGGTTGTAAAAACAGAAACTTAGGCTGCTAAGAAATAATGCACTTTGACATTGCTTTAACTGTCATGACTCCATCCTTTGGAAGTCCAGGATTTGTAGTTTGTTGTGGCACCGCAGTTCCCTGACAGGAAAGGCTAAATATCTCACAAAACTACAGTTCCTAGAAATCCATAGCACTGAGCCATGGCAGTTAAAGCCATGTCAAACTGCATTAAGAGGCAGTACAGATTGGCACTTTGTGCCGGCCTGACTGCATGCTAGGGGTGAAGAAGGGCTGAGTGTTCACATGCTCCAAGCCCTTCTTCCTCCGCTGGGGCACTATCTTGGCACACATCCATTTACACGGGACACACTAGGATGATGTCCCTTGTGCGCAGTGCCCAAAGAGCACTGCATACAAGGGGCGTCACAACACTGCACCATGGCAGTTATGGCGCCCCTTCTACGGAGCAAAAAGAATTGTGGTTGCCACGGCCTGATTCCGGGGCTGAAAGAGGCAGCACTGAGCCACCCGTCTATTCAGCCCCTAATTCTACAGTATAGATACAGCCAAAGATGAGAGTGCATGTGACCCATGAGCTTTGTTTTTGCCTACCCCAAGGTAAAGTGCTTCTTAGAGCTTTTCTCTTTGTATTAAAATATCTTTATAATATATACTCTCTGATTTCTCAAACTCTGATTACGTCTCTTCTCAAGTTCCAGAACATTACTGATATTTATGACAGTTGTGGCATTATCAACTGGAAACATGTTCCAGTTCATGCCTATTAAAGCAAATGGAAGTGTTACAAGAATTCTGGAGCTCAAATCTGTGGAACCCAATTGAAGCTTACTGCAGTTCAATGAAACAGTGTTTTTGTTTGCCTTTTTTTTTTTTGGAGGACCATCTAGTTTGGACTAATACTTGGTGGACACTCACCCTCTACTCCCAACTTAATGCAGTGCCATCCAATGGTGGTTAGGCCAAAGTTCTTAAAGGCCTTACTCCACTGAATCAGCCATCACTGTGTGCGATTGACAGTTCAAAATCTATCATTTACCTATTCTGAGTTATTTTAGATAATGAGTACGATTTGCTCATTATTCCATAGTGGGCTGCGCAGGGAAACCTGTATGTTGATAGTCCTGAAATAGAGGCTGTTCAACAGACAAGAAAGGAGCAACAGTGTAAAGTATTGGGCCAATTTTCTGTCCCTGGCATGCTCCAAAAAATGGCAAAAAACGCTCCAGACATAAACATGAATTAGAAAATGGCCAGCTGTCTACTCCTCATTATGAAATATGTCTTTTTTTCCTTTTAAATGGTAAGCAGTGCAAGGAAGCCCTGCAACCTATTTAAATGGTGAACTGCTTCTTTTGGAAGCTTCCAGGAAATTCATTTTTTCTTCCTTGGACACCAAAAGTGCAATTCAGGGAGTCTGGATGTATCAAGGGCTGCAAAAACCAGGCTCAAGGACTGGATATTGTCAGTCCTGTAATAGCTAGTTCACATACTGAGCTTTGACAGCATCAGTCATCTGACTGGGAAACAGAACCTGATTTGGCATGGTCTTCTCATCTCCTAGGACCCAATCCAGTATAACCATTGTGCACAGAAGTCTAGGTGTGGCCAGATACAAGCACTTTAATCCTGTACTCCATCTTTATGTGCACATAGGACTCAATCCATCAAGGAGGTCTTTGCACAGAAGGTTATTTTAAACTAGGATTGCTTTTGATAGACTGAGATGAGTGATTAGTAGCAGAGGTATCCAAAATTAGTCAAATCAAACTAGGAAAAGTGCTATACATCCTGGAATTATTAAGCCCGAAGCCTAAACCTTACTGATAATTCCAAGTAGAGTAGGCCCTGTTAATGAATGATGGTTCAATATTTATGTAAATGCCATTGGTCTAGTTGTGACTAGTAATAGAATTTAAGCCTACTTTCCTTCAAACACAACAGTTTTGAACTAAAGAGACCTCTGGAAACAGATATTAGAAAGCTTTAGAAAGTTTTGTGCTTAGGCATGCAGTTCATATGCTATTAAGAATAAAAACTTTCATAGAACAAATTAACCTGACACACTGTCAGCCAATCCTTCTATCTGGAATGTTATCTTTAGAGACAGGTTTCTTAATTAAGATATGCAAAATATAAGCAAAAATCTGTTGCAAAATAGAACTATTTCACCCATATTCATTCATTAGAAACACAGAATCTAAAATAAAAACCCAGTTTTGCAGAGCTTATTTCAAGTATTGGTTTGATTCAGTTTTATTATAAATCATTTTTGATACGGCAACTAAGGCAGGATTAGAGCAGAAAAGCAACATTAAAAGGAAGACTTAAATCAGCATGTCCGGAGGTAAAAATAGGGGATTGGAAAAAGGTGGCAGTGAAATTTTGTGCTCTTATTAGGGAGCTGAAATATTCTGCTTTCAGCTTGTAACAGGTGGAGAGAGGGGAAATGTCAGAAAAAAACCCCAACCCTCCACATGGAGATAAAAGTAATAAGCTTCAGAAAAAGAGCTGAGCATGGGGCATAGCTGAATGTCATTTGAGAAAATGTCAAGGAACTAGAAGGCTGGTTAATATATTTCCGCTGATAAAGGCCTCAGCACAATCTGAAAAATAAGTAGGTTAATATAAATTGGAACATGATTTGCAAAGCTCAAGACATTTGTTTGTAACAAGGTTGTATCAGAGCAGTCATTCTTTGATTAGATCAGGCAGACTGGGTATAATTATTGTTGCCCCATAGTAGATTATTAGAGCAAAAGAGGAAATTTAGACCACCAATCAAGCATCTGTATTCCCCTTGGCTTTAAGCTCAATCACTGCAAAGTGCTTAGATCAATTTGAACTCCCCTTATGTGCTGAATATACACACCGGAGACTATTTTCCTGGATTAAGGCTTTAGGCAGGAATACCAGTGAAGGCATACTTAAGGCCTACCCTATTAGAGGCAGCATTTTGGCACACAGTTATTCTTTGACTTGCTTGGTCATAGAAAACAACAAGAACCACAACATGGTTGCCAGGGAATTGCTTCTCTGTTTTGTCTAAGAGAATGTTCAGGCCACAGCAGAAACCAGTTTTGTCATAAAAATATCCAAGTTTGGTTTATTTACTTGTCTTGCCTTTGTTTTCGGAGGCAATATTTTAAAGGCTATTTAACACCAAACGTTTCATCTGGTGGAACCATAAGACATAAGTGAAGGCTACAAGAAAAGTGGAAATGCTCTGTAAAAGAAGGAACCTAGCTGGAAATGCTGGACCAGCACATGCTGTACCACTATGACTATATATATATATATATATATATATATATATATATAGAGAGAGAGAGAGAGAGAGAGAGAGAGAACGCTTAGTGGCTGCATTTGGATTTAAGAATAGGCCAGAATACCTGAGAATTCTGGCTGGCCATTTATCAGCAGTGGGCTCATGATGCCTCCTGACTTTTTCCCCTTGATTCCTTCTCTCATTGTCAAACCAGTGCCTGGATTTGTGGTTTTAAACAGAAATTACAAATCCAGACTTTGTTTTGACACTTTCCTAACATACCTGAGTCTCACACAAGGTTAAGAAGTAGGTTTTTCACTCCTGATTCGTAAGGGTACTGAGGCCCTTCATCTTAACTGCTACCACCCTGGACTCAGAGAGAGAGAAGAAGAGGCAGCTACAGCTCCACATGCCTAGCCCCAGAGGCAGATAAAAGGCCCTCACCTCCATGTCAATTGCTGCCATGCTGGCCCTGGAGGGAAAGTAGAACCAACAGTACCCCTTTCCCCACTGCCATACCCTACTCCTTTTGTGTCATGTCTTTTTAGAATGTAAGCCTGAGAGCAGGGAACTGTCAATTTAACAATCTATAAGCTGGTCTGGGAGCCTTTGTGGCTGAAGAGCAAGGTATACATACTCCAAATAAATAAATGATAAATCTGGATTCAGCTCTAATGGGACACTTTTGTCTCCTTGCTGGTTTAAATTTGGTTTGGTTGTTTCTGTGGGTAGGAGAAGCCAAGCCGGAATGACTAGTCAGCATGCACTTCATGGATGATAAGCTAGAACTCTCAACAATGCTGGTTTATTGTTAATTAATGTAATGCATAAAAATCTGCCCTTGTGAATAGCTACTTGTGAACCAGGACTGCTACCTACCTATTATCCGTTACATTCAATATAATTGAATGTAATGGATAATACTAAAAAAGTATTCCTATATATGAACTGGTATTTGAAATTCTCTCCTATGAATCAATAAAGAAACAGCATTTTTTCATTTTACATGAATATTAAATGTGATTATAGCTGTTAATCCAACATATTAAGGAAACATGTTTTATAGGAACAAACTGTTTGGGGAGGTATTATAATTTTAAATCATGGATGGTACTAAAACTCCTTTTAAATTAAAGGAGATTTTTTTTTTTGCCAGAACCATCTCATTTGCCTTTTATTTTACTAAAGTAATATTTATATGTGAATGAAGTCATTTCTTTCTCATCATGAAGTAGGGTAGATAGATTCCTTATAGATCCTGATCATTTTAGATCCCAGAAGGTTCCCAAGCCAAATCCTTTTCAAGAGAAGCAGACTTGCCAAGGCAGAGGTGGGGATGAGGCAGAAAAATTACACATGCAACACAAGGGAAAGTTTCTGGCAAGCTGGATAAAAAGATTAGTGCCACTATTAAGATCTAAAGCCACTTAAGCTAAGTGCATGCTTTTAACTTGAATTTATGGGGAAATTAGTACATTTACCTTAATAATTATTATTATAATAGCTTTAGTATGGAAAAGGTGTTTCCAAATCAGAGCCTATAAGTTGTACTTTTCTATCAGTAATGGGAAGCAGAGATTCCATAAGCACTACCCTTTTCCCATGGCCAAAACCCTTCTCTCATCTTGGGCACAGGTATTTTTCAATAAAAACAAAAAAAAAAGTCCTTTCATATGTTAATGAAGTGCTCTCTATTTGCAAATTTTACTTTTTTTATTCCATGTTCTTGTTCTTGACTTGGAATTAGTGATAAATATCGTAACACTCCACTTGCACTTTCTCTTGCATTTCTTTCTGTCTCATTCTACTTTACTATATGCACTAGAAAGAAAGAAAAAGGAAATGCCTTCTCTAGTGGGAACAGAAATTTGCACTGGCACCACTGAAAGTGATTCCCAAGTCAAGATCAACAGGAAGCAAGAGAACAGGCAGGACCAGAAAACAGAAAATCCCCAAAAGCTTTAGTAGTGTTGACAACACTGAACAAGAACCTAATGAACGTATCATGTGAATCTTCCACAACAGTTGATGGACAAAGAATGGCAACGCGAGGGTGGAAAAGGCCTCTGACCAGCAGCCAGTGGATTATTGTAATCCTTACAACTGAGTAAATTAGAAATAATAGTGTTATCCTCATATTGCAGAAGACTTAAATGGGCAAAAGGAGACTTGAATTAATGGTATCCTGATTCACAGCTCAGTCTCAGGCACTATGCTAGATCTCTTTCTAACCTTTGACACTGTTAATTCACAGTCAAACTACATATACAGACTTATTGCATGTTATAGTTTTCATGGGACTGTAGCTCTAAAAAGAAGAGAATCACAAGTTTGAATGGTTCCCAAAATAAACTGTCTTTTGATCCCTAAAACGCTAGCATTTCAAGAATTTTTTATTCAGTAGAGAACTCAATGAAATGTTATAATCTCAGAGGAAATACATTGCATGTTTTTGTTAAACCTGTTATTCAGTTCTCAGTTCAGTTATTAAATATTGATGATGGTAACCAATGGACAGAGTTCAAAAGTGAAGAAAAGATTCCAGTGTGGAATCACAGGACATGCCTGGAGACAGCGCCTGGGTTAATGCTTTTCCATCAAAGTGAATCATGAAGGAGCCCGATTTTAAAAAAACTCCCAGCTTTAGTGATGTTTAGTATCTAAAAGCAACATACAAAGAGAAGTGGGCTGTGTGGCAACATGGTTGAAGGGACCCTGATTTGAACTCGTGGGAAACACTGTCATATAAGACTACCAGAGAGAACTGCTTCCAGGCAATTGGGTTTCATGTGGTCATTCATAAACATCAACCAGCCCCTGAAGAATACTAAAGATCTTTGTCAGACTCTCTCAAAGTTTAACTTCTCAGGTTTCTTCATGTGAAAGAAGGGAAATTAAAAGGGATTTTAGCTTATTTAAAGGGAGACATGCCCAAAGAGATCAAGCAAGAGGGAAATATGAAATGATGCACCTTCTTTGTGCAAACAAGATTAATATGTTTTTAAAAATAAGTAATACTTTCCAAATAATTTATTATTACTACAACAGAAAGCAGATCCCCCCAACTTATTTTGTAAGAGGCTGACCACTTTCGTGTCAAACCTTGGTTGCCAGGTAACCATACTTTTATGATTCATCTGGTTTCTGACTAGCTGCCCTTTTTGAAATTTTGCAAGATGGACAACTACAAATGGCATTTGATCAATAGAGTTTGGTATCACAGATTTTAGGACCTCCGACACGCAGCAAAGCACGCAGCTGGAATACTCATATCCTCACAGGAGTTCCCTCTTTCGCCTTCCCAGCCATCACTTCTGGCTGATAAAAAGAATAATGTTACATTTTATCTGATTCTCTTCAAATGACATATTTTAAAAAGGGAGAGTGTTTCTGCAGAGACAGCAGAAAGGAGAACCAGACCAGAAGCAGGGCAATGAGGTTATCATTAAGCGGCTCCTTCATCCTCCCCCCATCAAGGCTTTTAAATGATTTAATACACCAGCAGCTGAAAATCATTCCACATCAGAAGCATCATTGTCAGAAAGATGATAATTACTTCCCTTCACCCGGATATATTCAATATACCTCCCGTCATCAGAATCTGTAATGCCACACGTACACAGTGAATTCTCAAACAAGCTTTCAATTTCCTCTAGTTTTTTCCCTTTCGTCTCAGGAAGGCAGCCGTACAGGAAAATGAGTCCCACACAAGCAAATCCTGCATACAGGAAGAATGCACCTGCAGTACAGAATAAGACACACATACACAGTGTTAACAGAAGGTTCTCTCATTAGGCTTCCAGAACAAAATTGCAATATCATATTCAAAGGTCTACTGATAAACATTTGAATAGTGCATTTACAATGAAGGTTTTGGGCATAATATACATATAGTGGACCCCCACTAGTAGACCTACATTTACTCACTGAGCACCAAAATAAGATTTAAATCATTTAAATAAGATTCTTGAGCAAAGAGGCTCAGTCTTGTAAAAGAATATAGGTGATGACTGGAATGTGAGCATCAGCCCCAAGGGTGAGTTGAACATGAGACTAAGACTGTGGAGACAAGGATTTGAATCCCTACCCAGCCATGGAAACATACGGGGCGATTTTGGGCAAGTCACACTCTCTCAGCCTCAGAGGAAGGCAATGGCAAGCGTCCTCTGAACAAATCTTGCCAAGAAAACCTTGTGACAGGTTCGCCTTACGATTGCCATGAGTTGGAAATGATTTGAAGGCACATGACAACAAACAACAATAAATAAATATGGCATGCAAGGTATTCCATTCCAAGAATGGAAAAGAGAATTGGAATATCCAGTTCTGACTGATCAATGGCCATGAGTTTTAACATCTATAACCAGTATGGCTATAGTTCTTCAACTATGCCTTATGCAGCAGAAATTGTTCTTTCTGCTATATTGGTCACCACATCATATTTTCAAGAAGGGGCTTTCTAAATCAGCAAATTATTTGAGATGTAATATTGCTAATGCTTCCTTAATACATACATTTTGGAGCTGTCCCATAGTAGCTACATTTTGATTGGAAGTAATCACACAAGTAAATTTGGTTTTCGAAAGCTCCTTGATATTCAGCAACGTGCAGTTTCTTGGAAATTAATAAATAAATGGCTAACAGAACTGAATTTTTCATACCCTTTTGACTGCTAAAAGATTGATACTTTGTTACTGGACAGATAATTTTTCTCCCCATGATCCAATGGGTAGAAGATCTAACAACGCTTGCAGCATTTGAAAGAATGATGTATAGATAAAATTTAGAAATGGGCTTATATTTGGACATTTGGTCACCTATTATAGAAATTTACAACTAGGTAATGTGGTTATTTTCCCTCCTTGTGTGTGTGTTTATTTTCTTGCTTTTGATATACTGAAGTATTATTGTAGTAGCCGGGATCCTTTCTGGATGTAAATAAACTTTTTTTTTTTTTTTTAAAAAAAGACAGAGTGAATTGGGAGCATTATGAAGGTGGGGGTGATTTTGTTGGGTGGAAGTAGAGGGTAGTGGAATTTATATTAACAAGTTATATCTGTGGTGATCTGTTCATATATAGAATATAAAGAGTTTACAAATGGTAGTCACAAACTTAAAAGAACACACTTTTAGTTAACTTTCTCATTTATAATTTGTTCAATAAATTTTGCTTCTTTAATCACACATCTTTATTTGTCCTGGCTTTCTCAAAACAGTGAAGGAAGAAATGTTTTAGGATATGGGAGCAATGGATTACCAGTAAGAGGCAGAAAAGTAAGTACTTCTATATAACCTGTTCATTTTGATGACTGAATATTTAAAAACGAGACAGAAAAAAAAAAAAAACCCTGGTTGAATTGTGCAGGGTCTTTAATTTATCTCATGAAGGGAACAATTTGGAGGAAATTGGGATTCATCAGTAATGCAGCAATGAGAAAGAAAGAACCAGCCAGAAAAGAAATCCCTGAGGAACATGTAAGCAAGTCTTTCTATCTGGAGTATTAAGTAAATTAAGATCAGACTGGAAATAGCAAAAACAGAAAAATGAGAACTAGAAATGGCTAAGAGAGGATTATAAATAGATAAACTGAAAGAAAAAGAATGAGAACTTGAATAGGCTAAATTTAAAACTGTAGGAAAACAATGAAAATTAGAAGAGGAAATGTTAACTGAAATGGAAAGAATAAAATTATGGGAAGAAAGAAGAGCGGATTGAAAAAAAGTAAAAGAGACTTCAACAGATTTTATCCCTTATAATACCAAGGGAAGGGGCTCAGGTTTTCCTTACTACATTTAAGAAAGCAGCACTAATGCAGAGGGTACCTGATGAAGATCATATGAAACTGCACACCAGAGTTGGCTGAGGTGTATCTGTAACTGCTCTGATCAATTTAGCATTGCTCAGTGCTAAGGCACAAACCAGGGTTGGTGTGGGTGAGAGGAGCTTTACAGTGCTGGATCCGTTGTTAAATGAATTATGCCAAGAAATCAAAATGTCAGTAAAAGACTGATTCCCTATGGCAGAAGGTAGAGGGCTTGTGAGTTCATTAATGAATGAGATATTAGCTGCTCCATGTTAAATTGGCCTTCTCCTCATCTGGTAGCATCTTATTTTTATAGCCCTCCTTCCTGTGTTCCAGGTAACTGTCAAAAATATATCACAAGCACATGATCTTAAAAATCTTGTAATATAGATTATAAGAAGAAAGGTGCTCTGTCTGGCAGCAATAGGGAAGCACAAAGGAAAGGTAAATAAAATCTCTGTGTTTCCTCCCCAGCATCTTCTCTGAACAGCTGGTGCTGTCTGAAGGAGCCAAAAATCCCTCTATAGCCTTTTCAGTGCTTCAAAAGCTACCATGTTGCCCAAGGGGACTCAAAATCCCAAAGTATACCCATTTTCAGATCCAAACTGAGGACTCACTGGGGATCCTTAAGTCATAGGGTGATCTGACATGAGGGTTGACCTGGCAATGTGCTGATTGAGCAGCAATACGGTCATGCTCTCAAAGCAAAGCAATTTTTAAAAAATTGAAAGCCAGTTATGATTTTGAAGTTTGACTACTACTGAAATCACGTATAAGTAGTTCTAGAATGGCTATTTAGGAACATGACTACATAAACTGAAATTCCTGGAGAGAACTAGACACTAATCTGGTAAAATCTGGATCGCATGCTCATTTACTTAGTTAATTTTTAATTTGCACATTACAGCCTTCTAGGGGCCCTGACATAGAAAGGATAAACAGTCCAGCAAGATCTTTATAGTTTGATGATGAAATGTTAACACTGCAGTTTTCTGAAATGCAATTGATTTGGGTACCACTTAAGATAGAGAAAAAAACTTACCATAGTATGTGAGATATTCAGCTGTATGCAGAAATGTTAGTGACACAAGAACATTGAAAATCCAGTTTACACCAGAAGAACATGCATTTCCTGTACTTCTTGCCCAAAGGGGGTATATTTCAGAATTTACTGTCCAAGGCATTGGCCCCATTCCTTAAAAAAATACAAATAGAATTATTATTAATACAATATTTGCAAACAAAGATCTTCAAAAATGGGGGGAAAGGATAAACTATAGCTGAACAGGAAAACAATAAGGGCAAAGTTATTGGTCAGTACAAGATATCATATGATGGCTAACAGGACTGTCAGAAAGAAACAGATACTCCAGAATTCATATGATATACCCAATTTAAAAAAAATGAATCTATTGGAGAGATGTAATTATAGCCGAAGTGGGAATTCTAACCATTGTTTTATAGAACACTATAGTTTTGAACAGTTGGCTTTTGGGGGCAAAGATATTGGATAGAATTATTTAAATAGTCAATAACCAACACTTTCCTAACCATTGATATTGGGCCTATGCAGGTGATAGTTTTAGCAACACAAATAATGCACAGGAATAGTCAAGAAATTGAGAAAAGCACAAGGACAGAATGCTTTTATGGACTTATTTGAATAAAAATGAATGCATGTGGAATGTGGTAACATTACAGTGAACTGAAAGATGGTAATCTATGAATGAAAGCAGTACACAGTAATGGGAAAGAAAGAGAAAATATTCTAACAATTTTAGTAAATAGCTGTATATGTGTATATATTATGTATGTGTGTATATGTTATGCACACACATTTACTAAGGTTACATCTGCAGAAATAATGTAGTTTAACATCACTTTAAGTGCTATGGCTCCATCCTACAGAATCCTGGCATTTGTAGTTTGTTGTAGCATCAGAGCTCTCTGACAGAGAAAACGAATTATCTCACAAAACTATGAATCCCGGGTAGTTAAAGTGTCAAACTGCATTATTTCTGTAGTGTGGATGCAGCCTAAGACAATGTCTGAAAAGCAAGGAAATATTAAAAGCTTCTATGGATGTCCATGTGTTGATTTGTTAGAATTCTCAATTCCCTATTAGTCTTCTTTGGGGAGAGACAGGGAGGCAGGAAAATAATAACAATAATAAGATCATCATCACATGTCCCTTATCTTCATTATGAGGAGAAAGTAGCGAGTGAGTGAACTGCCTAAAATCAGTTCTTTGCAAGCAATAACTGCCTGCCAGTCTGTCTACTCTTCAAAATAGCAGGATCAGTTAGCTGGTGGAAGACGTAATATGCTCAAGCAAATGTTATACAGCTATTTTCCTCATAAGAAGGAATGACCATGACACATGAGACTGCATACTTCCTAGGCTGTTACTCTAGAGGCCCAATTTATTTTAACCTAAAAGAAAACATGCCAGATCTGTTTACCTGGTGCAAAGAAAACCAGGTATAAAATAAGTCCCAGGAGTGCTGTCCATGAATACGGTGTAGGACAGAAGTTATATGCCCAAAACGTGTCTTCAGTTTTGAGTCTGGTCTCATTTGAACACCTGTAAAACAGTCATCATATAAAACAAGGATTTAAAGATGAAATCAAGACTTGTAAGTGAAGTATACAACGTGAAAAGCAAATAGAGACTCACACCATAAGGATCCCTGCCATGGAACAAAACCTACTTTCTCCTTGAAAGCAAATGATGGACCAATTTTGTGTGTACAGAAAAGCTTTGAGGACACTGTGTCTTAATTCCCCAAGTAGCTATTTTATTGCACTGTTATTCTTGCAGTTCAAATGATATGTTTATTATTTAATCCAAATTGATATCCATTAGTTTTAAAAGAACTGGCTGTTTTTCTGTTCCAACTGATAGATGAAGTGTGCCTTGTCTTCTAAGATCCTTTTAAAGTCGAAAAATACCTTGAACCTCTTCTGTAGCCTGAAGCACACACTTCTGGACCCTGCAATAAAATTCTGCACATAGCTGTATTTAAGAACTCTATAGAAAGAATGTAGACTATCATAATCCAGTTTCTCAAACTTCATTGGGTATTTGGAGAAAATAGTATTTCTAAAGCAATTAAAAACCAAGGCACTGGCAGATGCTCGCTGATGCAGGCTGGCTCGTGTCTTCCCTCTCATGTACGCAAGTGGCTGTTCTTATTTCTCTAGGTAATACCTTTATGTATACAGATATATTATTGCAAGGAGAAAAATATTTGAAAAGTGGGGTTGGGAGATAGAGAATTTAATCAGTTTTTTGTGTATTTGTGTGTGATTTGAGGACCATAGTATTATCAGATTTGAAAAAGACCGAAAAACTTCATTCTGCTGAAGAGTCCAGTCTGCATCACGATGGTGGAGAAAAGCCCACTGTACTCCAGAAAGGCATTTTTATGTTTACTGGTGTTCTTACAGGATGTTTATTGAGATTTAACAAACAAAAATAATAATTCTATTAGTGCTGAAAAGTGTAATACTGATGTTAACAAGTGATCATAAATTTTCTTGCTTCTGTAAGTGTAAAATAACAAGTAATCGAAATAAAACAATGATCAGGAATACTTTTTAGTATGACTGGGAAAAGTTTTTATTGGTTATGACCAAACACTTGTGTCTTAAATAGCCTACTATTATGTCCCATCCGTAGGACCTGTATGAGAACCATTTCAAAAGAAAACCTGTAACCTTTCTCTATTGCCATTTGAATAATTGCAACTTGTCTTTTAATTTCTCTGATCTACTGTTTTTGTATAAAATCTGTTGCATGCTTTCTTAGATTTAATCCCATCGTTTTATATTATTGTGAGACACCCTGAGGTTTTTTTTTTTTTTTTTTTAAATCCTGGATATAAGTATTTTAAATGATTTAAATTACACAAAATAATATTTCATGTAGCGCTAGACTTAAATAAACGTTGCACAAAGACTGTTATCAATTGCAGGCAGATTCCCTTCTCATTCTTCCTCCATCTGTTTGTTTTGTGCAAAGTGTGATGACTGGCAGATGCTTAACGATTTAGATAATTTTGATAAAACTTTTACATGGTAAACAAGTTCTAAGTATTTCTCCATTATTACTGAGAAATTCAAATTGCTGTAGGCCATTTTTGTCTTTGTATTGAAGGATACCACTGTGCCACTGATGGCTCCCATATGATTCAAAAGTGATGCAAAAAGTCTGATTCCTCCTTTGATCCACCTTGTAAGACCAGATTTTCACATTTGCATCAGTCTAAATTATGGACAAAAGGATAAAAGTCTCAAATCGTATCAGCTTCTTTCAGTGTTGCTCTCGGTATTTCTTTCTCTTGCAGGTGCACAGTGATGAATACAGGCTGATTATCCATACTGATATGTCTTGAAGCAAACAATACTATAATTGGCTTCGTAGATTCCATTCAACCAGAACAGCAGCTGCCCACTAAAGTAAAGTCCAACGTTTTCTTATGAACAAGTAAACATGTTGGTTTGTCATCTTGCATCCATACGAGCTGGTATGAAGCAGCTTGCTTTTTACAATACTAGATTGACTTGCGCTTCTACGTGGCAATATACCCATTGCATGCCCAAGATTATGATGGGCAGGGTTGTCAAAAAAGGAGAATCTCTTTCTTGCATTCTGCCCCCCCCCCCAAAAAAAAAATTCAGGATCAGTACACCTCCATATGCGCTGTGCATGGTGACATACCATATGCCCAACTGTGCATTCTACAAATCTATCCCTTGCCACTCCAACCATACCTGCTGTGCTTCAGAACACAGATCAGGATAGGAGAAATCTCTCCTATCTCAACTCCTTAGAAAGCAAAACAGGAGTGGGATTGACAGGTGACTGGTACGGGAGGAGGGTGGTTTAATCTGTCTCTCCAGGTCATTTCCTCATAATAATAAACCTACTTGTTATCCTGTTAGGTAAAATCTATAGCTGACTCTGCTGCTGTTTTTAAAATAAAAACATCAGCTAGTCATCACTTTCTCAGTGTGAAGGAAGATGTATTTTTCAAAATGGGGATTTTGGATTGTTAACTTGTGCTAGTTACAGGAAGCATATGACTGACTCTCTCATTGCAATAGCTTTACTGGCACAGTTCCAATGCTCATTATGACTTATAAAGCCTTAAATAGGCCTAGACTATCTAACAGCCCTTTTCTCCTGTCCTGCCATTTTTACAGGCATATCTAATAGAAACACAGAAGAGGGCCTTCTCACTGGTTTCGTCTAGGCTCTGAATTCCCTTTCTAGAGAGGATAGACTGGCACTCTCCTTGTTGTCTTCCACAAATAGGTGAACACTTTTTTAAAAAAAAATTCACCAGGCCTTTGAAGAATGATTACTCATAGCAAAAAGGCTTTTAATAATATATTTGTTGTTGTTTTTCAATGAGTGTGTTTTTAATTGCTTCTAGTTCTAACTGTTTTAACTTTCATAAGCTGCCTTGAGTCCTAGGGCAAGGGGAAAGTCAGATATTAAACAGATATGGATGAAATATAGGTCATTTGTATCTGACATCTGACATGATTATGGAACAGCAACCTATTTGTTCACCTTAATCTACACTGGGTAGTGCTAGAATACTCTATGTATGTTGTTGTTTTGATTTTACCATTAACCACGGCATCTTTCGCGGTTGCTTTCTTATGACAGAACTTGGGAGCACCTTTGCCTTGTGGGTTGAGTTCAGAAGGTAGTCCTGAGAGATTGCTGTTGGAAGATTTTTGCATTCTCTTTCTTCCTTCTTAGATAGGGATTTCCACCATGCAAACTTTCCACTCTTCATTCAAACTAACCATGTGATTTAGGTCACTCACGCTTTTAGAGAACCTAATACACAATCTCTCAAAAATTGTCTCATGAGCTGTTGGTCTTCTTTCTCCATTAATTTCTTTGGAAATATGGTGAGATAAATATATCTTCTTAACCTGAACTATTCACTAGCTAGGGTAGGATATAGCCTCTATGTACATACAGATTAAAGCCATTAGTAAACTTTTGCATGAACTACAAGCTACTTCTGGTCTTTTTGAGTCAGTCTCAGTTCTTAGGAAGGTATAGTTAGACAAGAGCACATTTTCTGCTTTGCTGATTTAAAGCTAAACCCTAACAGACTTGGCTTTGATATTTTTGATATTTAATTTTTTTTTTTTTGTTTCCTTTGCAAAGGCTAAAGCCATGGGAAACTTAAATTACCCTACAATTACTGATTCAGATAACTGGTGGTTGGCCTACTTTGTCCTTCAGGGGTATGTGTATTCAACATACACATAAAACAGCTGGGAGAGATTATTCAGGGGTTAGGTTCAAAAGTACCAGTCAGTCAATGATACCCAACTTTTCTTTTTGTCCAACTCTAAGGAAGCTGTTGTGGCTCTTAAATCAAGATCAGAAGTCAGTAATGGGATGGATGGGGGGAAAGTGAACTTTAATTCAGACAAGACATGCATGTGGTCAGCAGAAAGACAGGCTGAGGAACCAGGAATCCAACTTGTGCTAAATAGGGTTACACTTTAACAACTCACATTCCCAGTTTGGATATACAGTGGGTCCTCCACATTTGCTGGGGTTAGAGGTGCAGGACCCCTTGTGAAAGTGGAAAAACTGTGAGAGATAGATAGATGATAGATAGATAGATAGATAGATAGATAGATAGATAGATAGATAGATAGATGTGCTTCTTTTTTAACCTGACATAACATCTCTCCAGGAATCTCTCTAGGTTCTCTAGTGCAACTCTATGGTCAACATCAGGCAGAGTTGCACTGGAGGACCTAGAGAGTCCTAAAGATAACATATTAATCAAATCTACGAATAATCAAATCTGCAAAAGCCAGGTTTCAGTAACAGCCAGGGAAGCATTTGCACTGTGGGCCAACTGAACTCATTCCTGGAACAGTGTGATAAGGCCAAGGTGATATATCTCTTAGGATCAAACTAGACATTATGAGAAAAGTTTTTATCTGCTTTAATACTTTAAAGCATAACAGGTATTTTTCTTACTCATCAACAGTAAGATTTTTAGTCATTTTTAGCAGAAAAATAGGATGCCAGTTTAATAAAAGGCTAACAAATAAAGGGCACAGGGGGTAGAGAAGCTGGCAGGGAAGAGGAAGAAAAGAACACATACACTGATCTCCTAATGTATTGCCTTTCCATCAGGCATTTGGGTCCTCACTACATCAGGTGATTTAGGGACAAATTGGAGATACCCTGGAAATCCTTACACAGCTTACTTCATTTTTTTCAAAAAAGGAGGAACCATAGGGATAACCATACAGGTCCCCTGACAGTGAGAATCAGTAGAGTGGGTTGAATACAATGGGAAACTAGAACAGGAGTAAGAGGTTGACCCCAATAATTGATCATAGATTTCCAATATTTTGTCTGGTTTGGCTTTTAGTCTTATTATTCTAGCTGATTCCAAGCCTTCCCTCAGTATCTTTAAGGTCACCAAGATACAGAAGCAAAAATGTCTTGCCTTTACTCACAGGCCAGGTACTTTGTCAATTTTATAGTTTTTAAATATCTCTGTCGATCTTACTTCCTTTTTCATGTTGCCCAGGGTCTAAAAGGCAATGTTATTGGCAGCTTGTTTCCACAACTGTCACATTCAATTAATGTCTCTATCTGTTTGGTGATTCCCACTGGTTCCCAGAGTTTAGTGCATGCTCATCACAGCTATGTTGACAAGTGTAGTTAACAATGCAATGACAATATTGACAAGTGAACACTTTAGGAATTCTCTCTTCCCCACAGCTATTTTCTGCCCCAACCCTACTTTTCAACAAACCTCTGGAAAGAAAAAAAATACAGTTGGTTTTTAGATCAGTGTGGATATTGCTGAAAATGGTGGCAGAAATTTCAAGCAATCTATGGAGATACATAATTATTTCACAGTGAAATGAGGAGGTGGTAGTGTTTTAAAAGTAGAATCCCTAAATTCTTCTCATCACCTAAAGGGTATATGGAATACCCATAAAATGCTTCTAAACAAAGTACTGGCAATCTGGCAGAAATAAGAAACTAGCCTATGTTAGTTATGTGCACAGATGCTGCAAGTGAAGAAAGGCTTATCAAAGGACCAGAAGATGTAGTCAAATAGAACAGGAAGCATTGCCACTATCTTTATGTATCTGCCAGTAATTAAAGACTCTTTCATGCTAAGACTAGTGTTTTTGCTTTTTGGAAAACATAAATTAACTCTAGGTCAGATTAATGTATTTTTTTTGTATTTTTAAAAATGTTTTGTGGATGTATCTCTTGAGGCCAAATTTAACCTCTACAGAAGGATGATACCCACCACACAGAAAACATCCTGGCTATTTATAAAGGCTGAGGGTCCAAACACAGTACACTTTAAAGAGAGAGTGCCATCGTCTGTTTCCACCAGGGTTTTTTTAGTGCCAAAAGCCATTGTCAATCCATCTTGGAATGGAGGAAGGAAAGGGGACTGAATGCTTCTCTATTCCCTATTCTTTTCTTGTGTAGTCATTCTGTCCAGCCCAGAGGGCCTGTACAGACTGGGGCTTTGTGCTGGCCTGGGGCCGAAATTAGGGCTCGGTAGGGCTGGGCATCCACATGTGCACAGCCTTACTATCAGCACCTGTGTACCGTATTGCCATGCCCCCGTCCAAGCGGGACGCGTCATTATGACGCCCGGGTGTCTGAGCACCCAAACGGCGCTCGCTGGAAGCATTGTCGTCATGGTGCACGAGCACCATTATGATGCCCTTAAAAAGAAGCCGCCAAGAGTGGCTCCTTTTTAGGGAGCATGTCGGTGCCGCTCTGTGTGGCAGGCGCAGCACCAACAAGGGGCAAAAATGGGTGGCATGGAGCTGCCCGTCTGTATCCCCCCAGAATCAGCATGACCTATTTGATTGTTAACTTACTGTTATTTAACTTACTGGTATTTGAGAAAGAGAACAGTTAGAATACCTACAACTTTTATGTCTCTTCCCTTCTTCTTCTAGTAATAGTATTGGAGTGAGATGCTGAGGTGAAAAATTACTGGAGGGGAAAAAGTTAAGCAGCCTCTTTGCAATTATTCTTTCTTCAGTCAGACTCAGACTGAACGAACTGCTTTAGATTTTAGCACAAGGACACAGACACAAAAATCAGAGAACCCTGTGGATATAAACAAAAAATATCCTCAGGGTTAAAAAAATAAAGTATTTTATACTATGGAAGTAAAGTTTGACCATTATAATGAATGCTTCTGCCATTTTCTTTAGGAGTTTCTTTACAGGAAAGTATTGCATGTCATGCAATTACGTACATCATGACCTTAATTTGACAGCTAGTCTAGCAATTATTCACACAGTCTTCTAGCAAGTAACTCAGTTTAATGGAAATAAAAATATAAAGAACATTATAGCAAGAGAAATCTACAAAAAAACCCAGAAATCTAAATAAAGCCCAAATAACCTGTAAACAATAATATATCAGATATTTTGTGGACTCTAAACCATAAAACTATATTGTATCAATTTTTTCAAATCACTGACATAGTAGAAAAATAACAGCTTACAGTTAAAATCTGTTTACACCACTTGCTTATCATGCACTCTTCACAAACCCGATGAAAAAAGAATATGAATCTGCCACAATCAACTATGCAACAGTGTAATATATTCTTTATATTTTGTGGGCACTGCAGTGACAGCTAATTCTGTTTCTATACAAGATGATTAGAATTATGATATAGCCTACAAATTTTCAGGAGTTTGCTCCTTTTAGTTTAAGTTTCTTCTTTCCAAGATGCATGCTGGGTTGATACACCTCCAAAAGAGTATTATGGAGCAGCGTGAAGACTGAGTCATGTATTAGGCAGTCATTTGCACTTTTGAAAAGCCATGTATCTGGAATACTCATATTAACTCTCTATGTACCTTCACATTAACTTTCTAATATAATAGGCAAAAGTTTCCCAACAGCAATTTAGTTAATTGTCCAGAACAAAAGATTAAAAATCATTATATACAATCATTGTATATAATGAAACCTGAGCATCCACGGATTTTGGTATCCATGAGGAGTCCTGCAACCAAACTCCAGTGGATATCAAGGGCCCACTGCATGTTTAGCATCTCAAGCAAGGATGGCACTACCTGTTAAATTAACAAATAAGTGGTCATTTTGTTTGTTTAATACCTACTTTAGTAGTGCATCGAGTACATTTTGTTAGGCAAATCAAATTTTGATGCATGATGTTTCAAAGTCATACTTGGCCAACACATGCTGTCTATCCTCACCAATATACGGGGAAAAGCACAGCTCCAAGAACAGGACACCAGCAGGGAATGAAGTCTGCTTCATGCTTCTCTCTACCTTTCATGCAATTTATTATGACACAAAGCAAGTGACTAGGCAGCTGAGCTTCAGCTGAGGGCACAATGGTGTCATTTTCATCAGTTTCGCCCTGGAAATATGATTGCCACTGTAACCAGATCAGGATGTTTGTCTCACGCTAACATGCTAGGAGCCGTGCTCTATAGCCTTCAGAGGTCATATCCCAATCATCCAGACAGCAATGCAGGAGCTGTTCATGAACAGCTAACAGACCCAGAAAGAAAATGCCACAGTGCATCCAAAGACACTAAGCAGGGAGGACATTTAGCAGAAAATTGCCGGTATTCTGATCATATTCTCACCCTCCGACCCCAGTATAGTCCTCCTAAACTAGATTTACATTTAGCGGACAAATTAAACAGCCCAAGGATAGACCTAGCAAACTGAATGTGAAGTAGAAGAACAGGGAAGTTCACAACTTTTTTGAGTAGCAAAGTGAAGAGTAGAAAGAACTAGTGAAAAGTAGCTGAAAGGAATATTGGCATGGTTATTGGAACTGCAAAGTAACTTAGGATGAGTTTTACAAACATTTTATCCAATTTTGAAAGGATCAAAAGCTGCAGTATTAATTATTTCATGACTCATGTGTGGTGCTCAATGTGGCTAATTCCAACTAAAGCTTAGTGACTTTTTAGACTTGGAATCTATTCTTGGATTCCTGCAGCCAGCCTGACCAGTCCAGGATGGCTGGAGGATTGTAGGAGTTGTCACTCAAAAACATTTCCAAGCTCTGGTCTGCAGACCTTTTTTTATATTTTTATATTTATATATTCCTCTGTAGTGGGGCTTCAAGTGGGTTTTCTTTTGCAGCTTTTAGCATTATTCTTTCTAAAAAGAAATATTGTTTTGTTCTTATGTTTTCAGACAATTATTTATGAACCCAGGAAGGCATCCTTGGCTTGCAAGCAACAGTATTTTTATGGTCTTTTATGCTCTCCCATCACTGTGAATGGCCTTCTTAAAAAAAGGAAATGTACTGCATATACCCATATTTTAACATCCCATTATTCTAAGTTATTTCAGTCATTAGCCATCATTAAGCACAATTATAAAGCTGTAATCAACAGCACAAGAATAGAAAAGCCAGAAGACATGTTTGTCAGAGGAACAATGATTACATTAATCACACTTGATGCTGATTTTTGCCTTGAAATAATTCAACTGTTTTAGAGTTGGAAGGTGAATGTGAAGCCTTCAAATGACAGAAATAGGTTTCTCTTCCTACATGAATGAAATTTCAGCACAATAAAGCTCTAAATCCTAAAGGATACTTTTTAAAGGAGCTGTAATTAATCAGTGAAGCTCTGAATATGGAACAAAATGTGCCTATGTTTAACGGATGGTTTCTGTAGAGATTATTAATAAATCTATTGCACAGCTGTAGTATTTTCAGTGACTTTAAAAAAATCCAATCTAACTTATCTAACCTCTAACTATAAGTAGCTAACATACCTCACAACTATCTTAAGCCCAACTAGCAATGCAATCAGTAGATTCCGCATTAAATTTTATAATTTAATTGAACTGCATTATGTTCTCACTTGCTCCAGAGACTAGGACCTGGAACAATGGATGCAAGCTACAAGAAAAGAGATTCCACCTCAACAGTAGGAAGAACTTCCTGACAGTAAGGGCTGTCCGACAGTGGAACACACTCCCTCGGAGTGTAGTGGAATCTCCTTCCTTGGAGGTCTTTAAACAGAGGCTAGATGGCCATCTGTCAGGGATGATTTGATATGGATTTCCTGCATGGCAGGGGGTTGGACTAGATGGCCCTTGCGGTCTCTTCCAATTCTATGATTCTATGAATCAAGCCCTTTCATTGGTCCTTCTGAGAAGAGGTGAATTACGAATGTAATAGTTTTATACAGTTTAGGGGGGGGGGGGAGACTTTGGTGAAAAATTTTGAAAATATTTTAGCTTTCTTCAGTGAGTACTGTATTTATTAATTCAACATGGTTGTTTTTTGGGGGCGCTAACAAAAGAAGAGGAGTAAAAGTAAAATTTGTTCCAGAAAAAGAAAGAAAGAAAGAAAGAAAGAAAGAGGGCAAATTCTCTATTTTTCCTAGATTGCAAAGGGTAACCCCACATTAATGGCATGCAAGAGTCTAAAAATTTACTTCTTTAGAAAAAATAAACATAAGAGGTCTCCCTCTGTGAGTACCAATTTAGTCACTTTAATGTACCTGCATTAAAAGGGACATAATTTACATGAAATGGTGTGAAAGGAGTGTGGCATTCATTAACTAATGGTCCATTGCTTCTGACAACTGTGACTAGATTTGTCTAAATACTGGCTAATTTTGGGAAGGTGGAATTAACTAAATCATTCTGACAGCTGTTCAAGTTGCAACACAAAAAAGCTATGGGATATCAGGTGATCGGCAGGGTATGTATGCCATAAAATGTTATATAATTTTAACATTGTTGTAGTTGGTATTTAGTTTTTTCAAGAAGTATCTACACAGAAATTGAACCATCATTATTAATAATAAATCATTAGCATTTGGACTGAATTTAAGAACATTGAATAATGAAAGGGCACATTGCTCTAAAAGTGGTTCCCAAACTTTGATTCTCCAGATATTTCAGCTCCCAGAATTTCTGACTATTGGCCAAGCTGGCTGGGGCTTCTGGGAGCTGATGACAAGTCCAAAACACCTGGAAGACTAAAGTTCGGGAATCACTGCTCTAAAAGAACATATAATCTGAACAGATTCAGATGATGAATGAGAGACCTCCAAATCAACCTATCATCGACATACCTGAGCTAATGTAAACTCAAGGCTGTGGCTTCCTTGACTGAGTCCATCCACCTGTAATGTAGTCTTCTTTTCCTACCACCTTCTACTGTACCAAACATTATTGTCTTTTCTAGGGAAATGGGTCTTCTCGTGAGATGTCCAAAGTACAAGAGTCTCACTTTAATCATCTTGACTTCTAGAGATCTAGATAATGATTTGCTCATTATTTGACTTTTTAGCAGTCCATGATATCTGTAGAACCACTCTCCAGCAACAAGTTTGAAATGAGTTGATTTTCTTCCTGTCAATTTTCTTCACTGTCCAGGTTTCACAACCATGCATAGAAACTAGAAATACAACGGCATGGAAAATCCTAATTTCAGTATTCAGTGATGTATCTTAACACTTGAAAATCTTGTCTAGTTCTTGTTGTTGTTGTTGTTCTTATGCTTTATTTATATAGCGCTGTAGATTTACAGTTCCTTCATAGCTGTCATTCCAATTCCTAATCTTCTTCTGATTTCTTGCCTTAGTCTCCATTCTGATTAATGAATGAACCAAGACAGGGGAATCAAAATGTGGCGCAAGGGGTCCAAAACACACTGGGTAATATCTTAGGGTGTGTGGGAGGTAGGGCAGTTGCTCATTGACCATCTTAACCCCCCCCCCCAGCAGCCATAATGCTTCTGCAAAAGGTAGAGAGAGACATGGAGGAGGAGGAGGAGGAGGATGCTATTGCAGAGCATTGCCTCCCCTCCCCTCCCCTCTCCTCTCTCTGCCTCACCCTTCCACCTATCTAGCCCTGGGTCTTTCTGGGACTGGCCAGGTGGTTGAAAGGCAGGCAAGACAGTGGGAAGGGAGGGGAGAGAGGGGCAGGCAGACACCCCTGGCAGCCCTTTCCAGGTCTGGCCATATGGTGGCAGATGACCAAAACAGAAGGAGAGTAGGGTGGGGTAGGGTAGGCCAAGCCAGACTATGGTAGGCCACCTCTGCTGCTCTTCAGAAGCCCTTTCTAGGTCTGGCTGGGTGGGTGGTGAATGGCTGGGCAAGAGAGCAAGGCATCAGGAGGAGAGGGGAAGGTGTCACCGCCTCCCAGCAACCCTTTCCAGATCTGGCTGGGTTGACAGGGAACAGTTGAGTGAGTGATGAGGCAGTGGGAGGGGAGGGAAGAGGGTGTGGTAGGCTGCCACTGCTGCCCCCTGACAGCGCTTTCTGGGTCTGGCCAGGAGGGCTGCAGGTGGCCAGAAGAAGCAATGGAGGGGGCAGGGTAGAGGAGGAAAGGGGCTTCTGCCACCACCCCCTGGCAGCCCTATCTGAGCACCTGCACCAGGAGACACCAACCCTAGTGGTGCTACTGAGCCAAGTTATGAAAAACCTTGAACTATTTTGACGTCTGTTTTAAAACTATGTAAACTTGCCTTTGCAGTTTCCTCCTTGCCTGTCTTCAGTAATTGTTCAAAGTCTTTGCTATATGTTACTAGTAGTTTGGTGTCATCTGCATATCTTAAATTGCTGATGTTCCTCTCTAATTTTCATGCCCTTTTCCTTTGAGTTTACATATGATACTGTCAGCATAGAAGTTAAACAGATAGGGTGATACAATGCAACCTTGCCTGACCCCCTTGCCAATGGAATTACTTAGTTTCTCCATGTTCTGTTCTGATGGTGGTGTGAACCATAGTTTTTCATCAAAGGCTTTGTACATTCACCCTCAACAATGTCCCTGGCTTCAGTCCAGAGTTCTTCTGGTTCCCAGTTAATTAGACTAAATAGTACAAATCTACCTTTTACATGGTCTCTAAATTCTACGGAAATGTTGACAAGGTTGTATTTTGGCATGATGATTGACTTAGTGTTCTTCTTTAGTTTTACTCTCATTTTTGATTTTATCATTTCATGGTGTGTGCCACAATCTGCCCCAGTCTTGTATCTGTAGGGAGAATGGAGCTCTTCCACCTTCTGCTTCCAATCATATAGTCAATCTGATTTCTATATTGCCCATCAGGTGATGTCCATATACAGTGTGCCCGAATCGTAAAAAGCAATGGTGTATGCACCCGTGCTGTGTGTGCCATGCTATGCCACATGCACAGGCCCCCATTGTTTTAAATGAGGCTTGAGCATCCGTGGAATTTCCTTTACATGAAAGGGGGGGGGTCTGGAATGGATCCCGCATGGAAGAGAAGGGTGCCCTGTATACAGTTGCCTCTTGGGTTGCCTGAAGAATGTCTTTGTGATGAACAAACTCTTGGCCTCCCAAAATTCAATCAGTTGCTTTTCTGCTTCATTTCTTGATCCCTGGTCAAATTTGCTTTCAATCTTTTATTCTGCTCTACTTCTCATTTTTGCATTACCTGCGATTAATCACCCAAGATTAACAAGTCCTGTTTTAATATATGATCAACTTCCTCCTGGACTCCAGCACAGAATCTTTCAATTTCTTCTTCTGCTCTTGCAGTTGGATTATGGTTACACTAATTTGTTTTCCCTGAAATCTTCTTGATATTTGGCCAGGGTTTGTATTATATACTTTAACTGCTTTCGCTACATCTCTCCTCAATATGTGTTGTGCAGCTCTGGACTTTCCTTTTCCGACTGAGCACATCAGCAAGTTAATGCCTTTCAGCTTGAGTCCAGTTACTTCATTAGCCACAGTGCTACTCATAGCTTTCCTTTGGTCTACTCCAGTAGCTTGTTAAGTGCCATCGACTTGGAAGTCTCACTATCCTTTGTTTCATTTTGGATGGACTCATCCTAGGGTTTTCATGATAAAAAACATTCAAAAGGGGCTTACTGTGCTTCCAAGTTGCTTGTCTCTCAAAGATCCTCTGCCAGCGTCACTGCCCAGTACTGCTGCTGCCTAGTAGCTGTTTGACACATTTAGCCTGGCCCCTCAGCAAAAGCCCGTCTGATGTGGAAGACCCTACTAGCAGCACTGCTGCCAGCAGCATAGCTCTTGCCTCACACAAGCACACGATTTCACTATCACAGAAAGGTAGTGCCACTGGTGGGCATCAACGTCTACTGCTTATGTTTCCCTACCTTTGCCTTCAATGTCCCTGCATCTGTAAATAAGCACTGCATGACTTTCATCACACATCTCAAGAAAATTAAGACGCAAAAATGCCTGTGCAAATGCTCTGGTATTTTAAAAGCAACTCCCTGTTCATTCAGCCAGTGAAAATCATACACAATGTCACCATGTTGAAGACGCTCTATTTTCAAGGATAATAGACTCTGATCCACTGGAATCAATGGGATTTAAGTTAGTCATGATTGATGAACGTTCTACCAACTGGAACTAAAACTTACAGGCAACATTTTAAATAACATTTGCAGATGCAATATTAGCTTATATTTTAATATGAAGTGTGATCCTAAAATGGAATACCTCCACATATTATTCTGAACTGTTGCTTCACTCTGTGTAATGGTGCTAGAAACACATGTATCTACCATTCTAACCATTATGCTCTCCAGTTATGTGGTCTTCTTTCTTTTGTCTCACCAATTTCATCATCAGTAAGTTTTCCCAAAGTCAATACCATACTTAGTCCTGGCACACTAGTTATTACAGATTGAGTGTGTTTACTTCCAGCAGTAATGTTTTGAGGAAGAATGGGGTGTGACCTTTAAAGTCAGCTGAACTCACAATTAGCCCCATCCTTTTTTTTATTTTCCTAGAGTGGGACAAAATTAAAACCCAATGAGAGGGTTTTTGACAAGTGAGGACCCCTGATGTGTATTATTATTAGTATGGCAAGCCACAATCTGAAGACTAATGAAACATCAACACTTTTATAAAAGTATATTAGAGCCTATTGAGAAAATTAAGGAACACAAAAGGAACACACCTGCCCCAGGCGGCTTCCATTGTAGACTTCTTACTAACAGGAACACAGGAGGACTCCACAACACTTGATTTGTTTAGTTTGTAGCAAAAGCCACAAATTGGATCCAGCATGCATCCATTGCAGTAACTGAAAGAATAAAAAAAAATCACCAATGTTAAACCAGTCTTTTCAGAGTAAAATTCCAGGAATTGGAGATGAGGAAGCTTATCTTGAATGGTACATTTTTACCTTAATAAAACTACCTTTGGGTTCTTTGTGCTAAAAGAGATTTCTTTTTAGGAGTTAAGTTTGTGTAGTGGACTCAAAATATTTCAAAGAGAATATGCTGTAAACATAGAATTAAGTTTAACTAACTAAAATATATTTAATCCAATTAAATTACCATATATACTCTACTATAAATTGAGAAATGTATGCCCCAAAATGGACTCCAAAATCATGGGCCGACTAATATACGGGGTAATAAGTTAATACTGCTTATAAAGTTCCTAAAAGGAGTGCCCACCTTCATAGCCCGGGATCTTTAAACAGCTCCCCGTTTGAGTCCTCACACACACGTGCGCTCTCTCTGTGTCCATGTGTGTGTTATTACTCAACCTTCCCTCACAGCCAGAGCTAACAAACAGCTGCTGAGGCAAGGGACAGAGAGAGAGAGTATGCCCAGGTTTGTACGCCGCTTTGCAAGCCATGAGCCTTGGAAATCCGGGATAAGTACAAGTGTGAAAATTAGCATTGTTTTTAGTTCTAGTATGCTTAAACCAGTCATTCCTCTCTACCTATATTTATTTATTTGTTTGTTTTTACATTTATATCCTACTCTTACATTAAAAATGCAAAGGGCAACCAACCATTAAACACAATGCATAACTGACATCGCAAATTGCCAATGCTTCTCATGTTTAACAAATCAGCATTGTTTCCAGGGCTGCCATTTCAATAGGCTGACATGAGATACACACATTTTAAATTCACAAATGTTTGATAAAATTCAATTTTCCTACTCCACATAATGGAACTCCGCTTGTTATTTCATTTCATGCTTAATGCTTTTCAAACACACCATAATTTGGGTGAAATGGGTTCCTGTGGCAGGAAATAATTAGGATCCTGCTTCTGTGGAGGGTGCAGCTATGTGGATTTTTCCTCTGATCCTTATGTACATAGCAATATGGTGTCTATTATGGGCAGTCCTAGGTATCACTTAATCTTTCTTCCAGAAGTTGGACATGGGAACTTTAGAAAAACACAAGATTCTTGAATACAAACAGTACGAAATGCTTTTTAGCGTTAGAGAGAGAAAGAGAGACAAAAGCCCAATTTGACAGCTAAATTATCTGGCAGTAGTGAATATTTCCTCCCTCAATCTTCTGATGAGAATGCAGATGAGGAAAATAAGTACCCCAATTACCAATTACAGACAGGAAAGGATGAAAACACTATCATATTACACATTCATTAAGTTTTAGCAAACAATATAAGGCTGCAAGGATCTGAATCTTATTTGTAGACCCAACTAGAGTAAATTCAGTCAATAGAATGTAGATATTGGGAATACCACCAAGATTAAGTCCAATGACAGTAGTGAAAACAGTGTGTGAATATATGTAGGAAACTCATGACAGATAATGCACAGATATAGATATATAAACTAAATTCTTAAAAATTAGATTCTGAATGTGTATAAGCCACTCTATATTACAACATATCATATGACAGTGTACATACCCTTATTAACTCCCTCGCATGCACTATAACAATAACAAAGCTTAAAATTAGAGGCAAGTAACTACTGAACCAGCAAGCAACTAAATATAATTAGTAACTGGGAAAAATCAAAATGATTTCAGTTGGCACCAAAAGAAAGCAAGTTTATTCACTTTTGTATAATGGTAATGTTGTCTTCATAAGTACCAAAGACAAACACTATACAATTAAAAGTATGCTTACTGCTCTACAGAAAATTGTTACATATGGAAATAAAGAGTTCCCTATACTTAAGGTACAGTATGATACATCACTGAAATTATAACTTGGACTCTGCCATAGAGATTTGCTGGTATGCTCATGCCCTCAACTATACAAATATGTTCTAGAGAATATATTATTAATTGGAGTGACCTGACAGAAGATCTGAAAAGTGAAAAAGGCATTATAAATAACTGTTATGCTTATTAAACTCTTTAAATACTTAAAAGCTCAATCCACAACACCAGATTCTGTCATAATTTTTCATATAGGCTTTCCAAATAGGTTTGTTCTTGTCCTTACAGCAGGTGGCGAAACATATGGGGAAAGCCTGGATCACAACCAAATCTGTCATGACAAGCCAACAACATCTTTCATGTAGCTTTCAATAAAGCAGTACACTGAAAAACTTGTCATGTACAAAAGGCAATCAAAGGACTATTCAGCTAGGGACTGCCCACAGAATGACATGTTTCAGACGTCCTTGGTGTCAAAGCCAATATGGGGACAGAAAGTTCAATATGGCTTTGAAGCTGTTTCTACAACTGGCATTCTATCCCCTTCTGTGCTTCACCTATACTGCAGTCTTTGTACTGGGAAGAAAGCAGCCAGGAAGCAAATAATCAAGGTATACTTTGGCAGATTATGGTCATCAAAACAGGGAATACAGAGGACTAGCTTGATAAAACTGTTATCCTACTAGTGAGATTGGATTTTAGTTGAAGAGAGAGAGAGAGAGAGAGAGAGAGAGAGAGAGAGAGAGAGAGAAGGAAGATTCCAGAGAGCTACTGTCTTTAGCACAACCTAATAAAACAACAATTGTATTAAACTGTTGAAAATGAATTCAGCAAAGACTAGCTACTCCTTCTACATAAAAAATGAACAGCAGTGCTTTAGCTATAAGCCATATAGGCAGAACACTTAATGGCAACTTCTTCCTTGCTTGCCTCTCACTCAATGTGTAATAGGTTTTTCACAACATTTCACAAAAGTCCTATACAAATTGACATATATTCTCAAGACTGAGAATTCTTTGTATCAATAAACACATTGACAGAGACAGTCTGGTAGACAAAAGTCTCATGAAAAATCTAATATATACAATTAGATAGTTTAATGTTGTATTGTTATATATTGTGGGAGATAGGAAACAACATTAACTGTAAATGTAATTAATTTCTTAAAAGGATACCTTCAGTTCAGGAATGAATCTGACCAAATATGGGCTAGAACCTATTTGGAGGCCTACCCCATGGCAGTGAGGGCAGCAAAGAAATTAATTATTGCTGCCAGCATTGCATCTGCAGGGAGCTGTCTGGCAGAGTTGTTCCAAGTGGTCAGTGGTCTTTTGCACACTCACCCTCTAGAAGAGAATGCAGCCCACTGTGAAGAATTTGCACAGCACTTTGCAGATAAAGTCACATAGATCCGCTCTTACTTGGATGCTGTAGTTGATACAGTGCCAGTGGATGTAACCCTGGAACCTGTCTATCCAGTGTTATTGGACACTTTCCAATTTCTGCAGCCTGGTGATGTGAACAGGATCCTTGGTGAGGTGAAAGCCACCACATGTGCGACCACTGTTCTTCTTGGCTTATTAAACAGGCTAGAGGGAGACTGGCTGAGTAGGTGAAAGAAGTAGCCAGTGCCTCCATACAGCAAGGCAGAGTTCCAACATGCCTAAAAGAGGCAGTTGTGAGACCTTTGCTGAAAAAGCCATAACTGAATCCCACAATAATGAATAATTACTGACCAGTGTTGAACCTACCATTTTTGGGCAAGGTATTGGAACGAGTGGTGGCTTCCCAACTCTAGGGGTTTCTGGGCAAAATGGATTATCTAGATGCATTTCAATCTGGTTTCATGCCTGGTTATGGAGCAGAGACAGCTTTGATCACCTTGGGGGATGACCTAAGCAGGGAACTGGGCAGGAGGAATGTGTCCCTATTAGTTCTGCTGGACCTCTACTGTGGCTTTTGATACCACTGACCATAATATTCTTCTGGGCCATCTCTCTGGGATGGGACTTGGAGGTAAAGTTTTACAGTGGCTCAGTTTCTTCCTGGAGTGATGAACCCAGAAGGTGGTGCTAGGGGACTCCTGCTTGACTCCCTGACCATTGGTCTGTGGGGGGTCCCTTGGGGTTCTGTTTTGTCACTTATGCTGTTCAACATATACATGAAACCACTGGGAGAGGCCATCCAGAGTTTTGGGGTGCCATGCCATCAATATGAAGATGACATCCAACTCTACTACTCCTCAATCCAAGGAGGCTGGTCCTGGTCCTAAATCAGTGTCTCTCATCAGTAATGCACATAATGGAGGAAGGTCACAGAGATCACACAATGGCCCTGTTGAAACAGTGTCTCTGGGCACAATTCAAAGTGCTGGTTATGACCTATAAAGCCCTATATGACTCAGGTCCAGGCTATTTGGAAGCCCATATCTCCCTGTATGAGCCAGTCCAGGCTCTGAGATCCTCAGCAGAGGCCCTTCTCTCTGTTGCAAACATGGTTGGTGGGGACATTTTATGACAACATAATCTCAAGTGTTCAAACAATGATTTCCTGTTTCACCCACCTGCCTACATAACAGGGTTGTTTTCCCCATATGGACAAAAATAAATGGGACAAAAATTCTCAGCAAATTTATTGCTTTGTCCTGCTCTGCTACTTTTTTGTTTCACAGAATGTAATATATTGGGAACGGAAATATCACAAGAATCACTCAATAGAAGATTTTAGATCAATGCTTATTATTTACATTTATGCTATACAAAATATCTATTATTCAGTCCGACATTAACATGTAAAGCAAGGCAGCACATTTTAGAATTGAAAGGAATAGACCAAATGGCAGCATATTAGTTTCAGCACAAGGGCCGCAGTTATTAAAAAATTGTTGACTTTGAGTTTATGGAAAAGCCCCCTAGATAGTTAAAAATAATAAAAGCAGTACAGCAATACAGCACACCATGAAAATAAATAAAAAGAGAAACATCACAGGAGCACAAGCAGCAATAAACCACTTAGCCACTGTTTTCTCCTCTGAAATAATGAAAATTTGTTTGTAGGGGTGTGGTTGAGTGGCCCTCTAGATATTGTTGGACTGCAATTTCCATCAGCCCTACCCAACAAAGCCAATAGTAAAGGATGGTGGGAGCTGAAGTCCATCATAATCTCTTACTCATGCTTTATCACCTGCCACATGAAAGGTGACTCTTTCTTCCACCCGAATTTGATTTTGATAATCATTTGATAATGATAATTTGACCAGTTTGATTTTGTTATCATTTTTAAAAATAGGAATGCAGTATTAGGTTATGTCAATAAGGAATGTGCAAAAAACATTTACTCTCATCCTAGCTGCTCATATAACAGGGTTACATAAGAGTACACACAACAAAGATTTCGTCTTCGAGAAGCAGGGATCAATCAGCCAGAAGAAAATTCTGAAAATGCTCAGAAGCCTATTCAGATCTTATTTACAATGAAGTTTCAAGAACAGTAAAAGTAAATCATAATCATAACATCTTGTACTCCTCAGAGTACTGAGTGCTGATCTGTGTTCAGTTTCTCATGACAAGCAAGAGGGGTTTCCTTACAAAAGAATGATCTACCAATGAGGTTTTTTTTTTCTTGGAGTGACCTCTCTGCAGCACAAACTGTTTCTACGAAACAAAGCAACCTATGAAGTAGGATGCCAGTCCAATTAGTTAAGAGCAGTGGTTCCCTTTTCCCAAACCTTTTCAGGCTATCACCTCCTTTTCTTTTGGGCAGCAACCCTAATACCCCCCCCCCCGGGCATATTTTTGGTATTAGATCTGCTATTCTCCATGCAGTCATGCTGGCCACATGACCAAAGAGTCATCTTTGACAATACTGGCTCCCTTGTTTTAGTAACGGAGATGAGCACCAGCCCCTACAGTCAGACACGACTAGATAATCTTACAAAGGGAAAACCTTTACCTTTACCTTTATCTCTGTTGCTGCTCCCTTTGCGTCCAGTCACCTTGGGAGAAGGAACCAAGCAACTGGCTGAGCAGCGACCAAGAAGCTTCTTGCTTGTGCCAGCTTTGCAGCTAAGGCTTGGCGTAGGCTGCTGTTTGGCTGGCTGCTCAGTCACTGCTCCCTTTGTGCCATGTCATCCTGGGAGAGCAATTGAGCAGTTGGCTGAGCTGCGACTGAGAAGCCTCTCACCCGTGCCAGCCTTGCAGCTAAGGCCAGTGTGGACAACAGACCTCTTGGTTTCTGCTCAGATAGCTACTCAGTTTCTGCTCCCAGGGTGACCAGGTGCAAGGGAGAAGCTTCTCTCTAGATAGGAGAGACTCTCAATCCTTCATCAGGGCAGAGAAAGACGAAGCCGGTGTGTGTGTAGAGCATTTACAGAGGCCACATACACTGGACCAGAGACTGATGTAAGCTGGTAATTGAGAGATTTTAACTACAGGAACTGCTTCAATACAAATGACTCTTTCCAAGAATTGAGCACAGATACTCCTTCCCTAGGGACATGTCTTCCCCACACAGCTTCAAGTGTCCATTCTCCCAAGGGGAAAAAAAATGTTTCTTCTGCTTCCTCTTCTCTCAGTCTATCTGATGAAAGAAAGCAGGAGTAGAATTGCAACTCCAGCCTGCTAGTCAATTCCCAGCAAAGCTCACAAAGCTTAAGCAGGGTCCCAAATTGGAAAGCTCCTTTTTGCCACCACTTCTCCCCTGCCACCATGTGCTCCTACTCTTTGCTCCAGTCTGTCCCAAAACCTGGTGCCGCTCTGAGCCATAGAAGCGATGTCCTGTGCCCAAGCCTTGCACAAGTTTCCCAACTGCCCCTAGTAGTGAAAGACACATGGACAAGCAAAAAGTGGGAGACACCAGCAAACAAAATGCTCAGCAAGGCTGTGTGGCGGTGGTTGTCGGGGGACCCTGAAAAGAAGTTTGATGTAATCCTCATCCCCACCATGGTCCTAAAGACCATTGATTCCCACTGTCTTTCCTGCACATCTATACTCTGACTGAAGACCCTCCTGCCATCATCTTTTCCCCCTTACTACCCCCTACTTCCCCCTTCCACTTCACTGCCCCTCTGGATCCTTCCACCACCCCTATGGGGGCTTACCACCCACTTTGTGAATCACTGGTTAAGGACAAAGACAGAAGATTGGCAATGACACTGAAGGTATGCAATAATACTGGTATTATTCAGCCAACATTATTTTCTCTTCAGCTCATTCTCATCTCCCCTGCCTAGAAAATAGCACTGTACAGCTGTACATTTGATCTCATCTAGGGACATTTCCTGAGCACCCAGCTGCTAATTGCAAAACCAAACTAGACGGGAAAAAGGTCTGTAAAACATATTCAAATATCTTGAGCAAAACATGCAAATAACTATTTAACTATTTATTTTGATGATAAAGACACCAAAAGTATAAAAGGGTAGGCCTGGAATACAACCTCAGCAAAGGAAGACTGATGAAAACCTACTGGACCATGTGTTTTTCCATTCTGCAGATTTTTGTTTACATAAGGGATGTAGCTGTCAAACAAACAAATAAACAGGGTTGGATATTGTTATATAGGATTGTCCATAGTAAAAGAAATTATACCTCACATGTAACTGCCTTTTTTGATAATACTAATGGCTTGTTACAATGCACAGTACTGACTAAACTAGTGTAGGTAACCTAGTGGTTTTCCAGTATTTGCCCCATTTTTGACCACTAGCTATGCCTAACTCTAATTTACACAAAGGTAATACAAGTGTTACCCCCAACAAATTGTTGCAGGGCTATGTTCTCCTCATCAGTGTTTCCATCCATCATCACCTTCTTTTAGAATATTCCTTTCTGGCCTCAAATGAACAAGCAAAGTCTTCACTGATTTTTTTTTTTTTTTTTGGGGGGGGGGGTTCCTTTAAGAATGTTGATACCTCTCCCTTATTTGTCTGTGGCCCTATTTTGACAGTGCAGCTGCCAGAAAGCAGGACCACAATTTGCGATTAATATATCTATGATTAACATTTTATTAAAATGAGTAAAAAGAAAAAAGAAATTGCCTAGATCATGTGCCTTTTGCTATTATTTACTGATTAAAAACAATGTTTGACAAAGTAAACATGGACATGTTTATATGTAGTTGTGAGAATTAGTTGGGGAAAACATAAGCAAAAAGAAAACAATTCCTCATTCCCTACCTCATTGCTCTGGGCAACTGGGGTGGGGAGACAAATGGTAATTCCAGACAGAAGGCTACTAGTTATGGCAATTGAACTGTGTAGTTATTCTGTCTTTTCTCTGTAACAGATTTTGTGTAGAAAGAGAAAAGTTGGAAGAAGTAGGAAAATACCACAAATTACTAAATTAAGACATTGTAGTCTGCAGCCCCTGGAGAATCCCACAAATAAGATAAAGTGATTGTATCATGAAAGCCTTGCTTGGAAGCAGTCAATGACTCCATCTGCCAAGCAGCAAATCTTATTATATGCACAACAACTGCTTAAATGTAGATCCTGCAATTTTGCACACATAGTGACAGGCTTCATCCATTTATTGCTAATATATAGGCAATGCTGGATATATGACATGATTTTTTATAATCTGAAACATATGCCCCAATAACGGCTACAGAAAAATTCTGAAATGCAAAATTTGTACCAACTGCATGTCCAACTGACATTTTCTCTAAATGAAACTAACAAGGTGCAGATGCCACTTGCTCAGCAAATAGCAGTTCCTGCTGCATTCAGCACCCCCACTTTTGGCCATCTCTGCAAATCAAGCTCTAATCTGCATCAAGACAAATATATAACAATAATTAAATAATAACAATAACAACAATAATGAAATAAATAATAATAATTTGTGGTGATGATGATGATGATGATGATGATGATGATGATGATGATGATGATGATGATGATATATTGAGGATAATGAAGGGATGTCATAGTGAAGATGGAGCAAGTTTGTTTTCTGTTGTGTCAGGGACTATGACATGGAGTAATGTGTTCAAATTAGAGCAAAAGAGATTCCACCTAAACATTAGGAGGAACTTCTGGACAGCAAGAGCTGTTTTACAGTGGAACACGCTTCTTCAGACAGTGGTGGAGTCTCCTTCTCTGAAGGTCTTTAAACAGAGGCTGTATGGCCTCTGTTGGGGGGGTGTGCTTTGATGGAATGACATGATGGCTGCTGAGGTATCTTCCAACTCTACGATTCCATGATCCTAGAATCAGATTACAAAGCAGTGGACTTTTCCTTATTCCAACAATCAAGGAAGTTAAACAGAGTTGTGTGCTGAACTCAGTTCTTTATGCTAACAGCTTCATTCAATGGCTCATGAAACTGTATACATGTTTACTAGCCAGAGAAAATGGGAAGCTTACTGCATTTTTATGTCCAGATTACATAGCCATATTTTCTTAGAACTGGGTGCCTTACAATGCAGGATATGCTAACTAGAGTTTGTCAGCAAGAACAAGTGTGTGTGTGTGTGTGTGTGTGTGTGTGTGTGTGTGTGTGTGTGTGTAACTTGGTCAGTACCTAAGAACCCAACCAGCAGTCAATATTTAGTTATCTATGGGCTTTTGTTTAGTTTCATTTTTCCCACCAAGTTCATCTCAAGGGATCCAGCAAGATGCTATTCTCAAAGCAAGATCTCTTGCCATCACTTCTATATTATGGGTAGAATATCAGTTGTCCCAGTGTGTTAAGTCTTTTCAGCTAATGTTGCTCCTTTTAAGTTACCTGATACAAAACTTGCTGCACACAGGAAAGCCTTTCTGGAATTCAATTCTAAAGATATATGCTCTGTTTTCTTGGAAGAAGAAAGTTATAAGAAACTACCCTGGGAATAACACTATTGCATGGGATTGAAAATACAGTTCAGTTTGGAGTTTTTTTTGTTCATTTTGTTACATCTTATTTATAAGGAAACACAAGAAAATTATCTTCGTTTCCACTTAGGAAGACTTATCTAGTGAATTTGTTTTCCATTCTCTGATAACATCAAACATGCTACCAGTTTGCACTGGTGGCTACGAATCTGAAAACTTAGCATGTTGTTTAACTCTGGATGCTCTTTCATTTTTTTATGGATTCTACATAAACAATACAATCATTGCTGCTACTATCAGTTCTGCCCAATCTATATCATGAACTCATATCATTACACAAATGCCCTGATCATAGTTTGGTGGAGGTCTGGCACACAAAAAATGGACAGGGTCAACATAAATACATAGCAGGCTAGATGACCATACATTTGCACAGTTTGCTAACCCTGAACTTCAAGGCATTAGCAGCCTTGGCCCAAACTACCACAAAAATATTCTGCTTTAGAGGAAAAACTGATACCACTGTTATGATTTTAATCTCAGTTCTGCTCCTACTCCAGCACCTTAGGTATCTAATATGCCCCCTGACCAGTTAAGATTTTGCTTATACTGTAGATGGAAATACTTGCTAATTGGATTACATTACTGAGTTTTATGGTTCCTAATGCTAGATTTGAACTGAAGGTAATTTATATATTAATGAAATTTGATGATTTAGTGTACATATTTATTTTGTGGATGTTTTTGGCAATAGTAGCTATGTTTCAAGAAATAAATTAGAACCTTGTTTCTTAGGGTATTTTTGTTTGTTTGTTTCTGTAAAAAGAAAAAGATTTCATCTGATTAGTTAACAATCTAGCCAACTGGAACTCAGACACCATAATTTGTGGTTGAATAAACCTTTCCACCAGTATGATGGCCAAATACCCTTAAAAGTAATATCTACAGTTTCTAATATGTCAAAATTACACAGAAGAATATATAAATCTGAGATGCTATTCAAACTGAATGTTTTGGAATACTCTTCTTGCACCTACTCAAACCTCTTGTTTAAATCATTGTAGTATACATTTCAGAGAGCCAGCATAGTGTAGTAGAGTGATGAACTATAACTCTGGAGATAGGGTTTGAATCCCCACTCAGCCATGGAAACCCATTGGATGGCCTTGAGCAAGTCACACACTCTCACCTTCACAGTGAAGGCAATGGCAAACCCACTCTGAACAAACCTTGTCAAGAAAACCCAATGACAGATTCGCCTTAGGGTCACTATAAGTCAGAAATGACTTGAAGACAAATAACAAGAAATATATATTTCAAAACCTCATTTTCCTATAAAGATCCCTGTGGTCCACAGTTCCAGATTGGTTTGACTCAAGTATATCTTGTCTATCTTTGCTTGCCTGAACTATGATAGAGAATCTACTAATTTCTTAATAACTGTAAGAGAAGAGCATTCTAAAATATCTTCATTTTATTAAAGACTAAAATGGCTCCTTTATCTGACCTACAACAACATGTATTCCATGTTCCTTTTTTATTACTGAAATGACAGGTGCCTGGACTCTCTGTGTTGAAAGATGTTCTGTTATCCTCTGGGATTTTAAATTAAATTATGAAATTAATGGAGAGGGAAACACGCTAAGGAAAGGTTATATATTAGTGTCCAAGAAGAGCCTTTATGGCATAGTCAATTTCAGGATTTATTATAAGGTCATTCCTCAGCTCTACTACATGAACATCCAACTAGAATTTTAATTGCATTTTGATTTGAGCAGCATGGGACTGTCTGAACATGTTCATGTATTTCATTTTTGGATTTAGTTCTTTTGAGTTTGGCATAGGAATCTGCCTTGGGTGATCAGCTATAAGAAGCTCGTCTTTGCTATTGGGGCAAAACAGATATGATGCAAACCAAAGGTAGGGACATTACTTGAAGATACACAATAACACAGCATTCCCGTGATGGGGAGGAAGGGGAAAATGGTGGAATTAAAATGCCATTGTGGGATGAAAAATGCCAGCATTATTATCAGCAATAACTGAGGTTAGGAGATGGATTTCAATTTTGTAGAGGGGTTGGGGGTAAAACTTACAAAAACTGGGAAACGATCATAGACCTTTATCATGGCAAGAGGACCCGACATCTAGGAAACCCCAGAGGGATGGACCATGACCTCAAGAAGGCTGAATTCAACCCTACAGTCTGAGGATACCTCCCCATTTTAAAATATTAAGATTGCAGTCTCTTAAATGAAGCATATTGGATCAGGGACAAGGAGACTGTATTTCACCAGTGGACTATTGTTCAGTTTTTAGCAAAACCTTTGGTACGTGTTGGTTAATGGGATACTTGCAAAGAATGGACTTAATTGGTTAAGATGTTGCAATAACCAAGATCACTTTGTGCTTGTAAGAAAGCTTTCTCAGTATTACTGCATATCCTACTATAAAGAGATCCCAGGTCAAAGATGGAGAAAGTGTTGTCCTTAGGCTACATGTGTTCCCAGGCTCACTTTGTAGTCCATTTTTGGAATCTCTCCATTTTTCACTCCCCCCCTCTTTTTTTTGGTAACAAAGCACCCAACCCAGGGATTTGGTGAACAATTTTGCCTCATTTTGGATCTATCCTTGGCATTGTTTTAAGAAAGAAGTTTGTAAAGAAGAAGTTGAATGCTGCTTTACTGTCTTTTTAGGTAAAGTCCTCTCCTGGATCTAAAATGGCCTGAGGGTGCCCTAACCTCTCTACTCCATGGGGGAGGGACCCAGAACCAAACCCCAGTGGATACTAAGGGCTCACTAAATGTATCAAATTGTGTTTTCCAAGGCAAAGGCGGTAAGGAAGCCAAGCAGAATGAAGAGTGAACAGCTCACTACAAAGGGAAGGAAATATAAGAGTGGTACACCGGTTAACAGCCTCAACTGAACTGCAGTTTTATTGCTCAATGCATTACAAACACAGACATATTCTATTCCTATTTTTAATATCACTGAGATATTAGGGGGAAAATATTATAAAGTAACAATGTCTTAATTTCAGCCACTCATAAAGAAAGCTATGACTAACTCTGTGAGGTTAATTTTGCAAAGATGACTCAGTCATTGATGATTTCTGCAATGTGTGTGCCAGGGCAACACTTTGCCTTCTTTACCTCACATGAACCTTCCACATAGCCAACTCTAGAAAAAGTTTACCCGGAGAAACACTTGGATAGGACTTTTGAAGTATGCATACTGGAAAGATTTTGGGCTGTGAAAATGAAGGCCGCAAAGCCAAATAAGCATGTAGACAGCTAAGTACACTGTCTTCGCCTATACAATCGGAAAAGTATCATCTGTTTTATCCCATTGTCCCTTCCAACCTTTAAGACCTAGGCCTCCACAGAAGATGGGAGTCTGGCTGAGAAGAGTCTAGTTGCAAAGGATGGACTGTCTAACAAATGTTCAACAGACATTGTGTCAAAAAGTCTGTGACAGCAAATCAGAGTTTCCACAGGGAAGAAAACTGGATGTGCTGGAACACATCCATGCTGTTGATAACACAGCTTGGGGTGGGTGGGTAAAAGAAATGAGAATGAAAAGATGTAGGAACAGTTTAAGCATATAACCCATCAGGAAATACAACAAGTGCTGGGAGTGACCTAAAGGGCTGGGAGTGACCAAAGATGTTGCTTGAAAACGGAGTATAACTATAGTCACAGGTCACGTTGTTGACCTTTTATGATTTCTTCAATTACAGTTATTATATTGTTCTGCTAAACATTATATTGGCTCCTGGCTCCACTGCGATGTTTGAATGATGGGTGTTCTGAATAGCACACATAGCTTGTGTTTCTGTATGATTAAAGCTTTAATAAAAATATAAATATTGGGGTAGGCCAAATTAAAGTTAAGCAAGTAAGGAAAAATTAGCTGTGATACAAGCTTTGTGTTTGGTCCTCCCCTTTACTAAAGCTATAAAATTAGGCTGATAAGAGATGTCATTATTTGTAATAAAACTTGTACAAGTTTTTTGGAGGATACTACAACTCACCCAATCGTCCACTGGTCATGCTGGTTGGAAAACTATGGGAAATTGACCAGGATATCACCCTAAAGGTTTATAAGTGTTATTATTACACTTTTACTGCTATGGCTGCCCCTGTGGAATTCTGGGGTTTGTAATTTAGTGAGGCCTAAAAGGCCTCTGGCTTAGACTTCTAAATGCCCCTCCCTACACTACAAATCTCAGGATTCCATGGGAGGCAGCCTTTGTAATGTGATATTCCAATAATCTAATAAAGATACCTTATCCAAGCTTTGTTATATTTCCTGTAGTGTAGCAATTTAGAGCCTGTACAGATTGGCCCAAAAGGCCGACCTGTGGGCAGAGTCAGGGTGCAGCATCCTGACTACGCCTGCCCTAACTCTGCCCCCAGGCTGCCATGAAGGTGCGCGCCGCTCCAGATGGCGCACGCCATCATGACGCACCTCCAGCACTGCGTCCAAATGACACAGCACCGAAGGGGTGCCGTAGAGCTGCGTTGCCGCGGCTATGACACCCTTTGTAGGGTGCAAGAAGGAGCTGCTTTTTGTGGCTCCTTTTTGCAGCCTTCAAAGGCCAGATCGGGGCCACAGCATGAGGGTGCCACAGCCCTGATCTGGCCAGAAAAGGTGTGGTTGCAAAAGCCCCTTAGTTGGCAATTAAACTGTATAATATCCTAGCCTTAGGAATCAATATATTCTAGCATAGCCTTGTTGGGCCACAAGCCTATCACCATGTCTTCTAGCCAAAGGGTTCTATACATTAGTTTCTCATTCTGTGGGGTACTTTTATTGGCTTGTTCTGAACTCACTAGCAAAATTTTCAGGCAATCATAGTCTTATTTAATTTTAGTTGATATGATGCTCTACAGAACTCTCAAGGGAATGTATAACTTAACAGAGAAACCGTTTTAAATAGAGAATTTTAGACATTCTCCATCTAATAATAATAATAATGTTTATTTATATACCGCTTTTCCAAAGTAGATCAAAGCGGAGTACAACAGGAAGTACAATACAAAGTAAAAAAACAAACAAACAAACATAACAGGCCTCTCTCCCCTCAAGATGGTGGCTGAAGGGAGGGCTTTTCTTCTTCAGGCAGGCAGTTGGAGCTCGCCTGCCTCTCTCCCCTCAAGATGGTGGCTCAAGATCTATTTACTCTATACCATGCACATTTTTTCTAAAACAAAAATCTCCAAATTCATTCAGTCAAATCACTTTTACCCTGCTTTTGATATGGAGTGTTCCAGGCTGCATCAAGATAAATGAAGAAACTTCATTTAAAACGGTTGTTATAATTTAACAGTAAGACACTCAAGCAGCAGCAAAAAACAGAATAGCACAGAAAAATTATAGATCACTAAAACACACCAACCTAAATCCAACTAGAGAAAACTCACTGAATCAACTTCTGGATGCCAAGCCCACATAAATCCCATTGATTCAAGGGGTCATACTCTAGTTTGAACTAGTAATTGAATTTAGGTCACATTCACAAAGTCAGCAATTCACAGCCTTAACACCCTCTTTAAAAGAAAAGGTTTTACAAATAAAATTTATTAACACTGTGTTCCTGTCAAGCATTTGCCATTATAACATTATACATAACCCAATGTATTTTCAGCAGATCTTTTAAGTATTGATGCTTTGGCCTTTTCTACTCAGGACTACCCTTGAAATTATATAGCACAAATGACATAATGTAACCTAATTTCTCTATCCAGCAGAGAATTGCCAGCTTGATATTGTCCTGAAACTATATATCCCCCTCCAATTTCATTTGTCAGGAGGAAGTGCTAACCAAAATAAACCATACACATTGGTAAATGATGCTAATGGAAGCAATTTCCACAATGCCTGCCAATGATTCAAAGTCTCAGGTTCAATTTCTCCACTAATTTACACCATAACTGGAGCCTTTTTCTCATTAACTTACAAACTATGGCCTGTTACAGACTGCCAAAATAAAGCTGCTTCGGGTCTCTTTGGAGATATGCTATTTAAATGATGCATGGGTCCTAAGAGTCCGGAGTTCGCGCCAAAGCCACACTCCATTCATAAGCACCGGAGTGCAGCTTTTGGTGCAGCTTCCGGATTCTTAGGATGCATGCATCATTTAAATAGCATACCTCCAAAGAGACCCGAAGCAGCTTTATTTTGGCAGTCTGTAACAGGCCTAAGTTTCAAATACAAGTTTCCATATTAAGCTGTACCTCTGCTCCAACACATTTTATTGTCTACAACTTGCCCTTCAAATATCCTACACCTGAAGGGAACACAGCCATTAAAATTGCTTTTCTAAGTTGTGAAAGCAATTCTGTTCTTATCATCTGGAGTTAGGTCTGTTCTCAATCTTGCTCTAGTAATACAGAAGAAATCGTGTTGTGGTGGAAAAGAGATACAGTCAATCAACACACAAACAAGAAAGTTGCACTAAACTACCGTTTGTGAAATTTCACTGAGTCCTGGAGAACAAATTAATAATACCAGTAATTTGTGTGGATTGCTCCTTCAACCAGCCTGAGAATGTGCACTGCAACTCTCCATTTTATTTCAAGAAAGTTCCCTGTTGTCACTACCTCAGTGACATTTTAAATATCTCCTTAGCATCGTGATTATAAAACCCTGTAATTTGGCCAGGAAGCTTAGTCATCACCAGCAGGAAAACTGCAGTCCATGGATGTCTTCCATGAACATTTCACCTGGGAGTGATTCCTACCCTCTGGTTAGCAGGTCTGGGGCCTCCAAAACATGAAGAAGTCGTCTTCTCAAAGCATGCCAAGCTCCTAATGTAACCAAGCTGTTTAATGCACATCACAGAACACAGACAAGGAAAAGGTCAATTCCTAAGGCACTGCAATAATGGGTAAATACATTAACACAATATGAGGGACCTATACTCCAAATACAACTCTCCTTTGCATTCTGCACTTTCCCCAAAAATATTTATGCTAGGAAAACCAAATCTTATTTTCATCTCTTGTGTTGCCCTGTTCTTCTTTAAGACCTAAAGGGAAGAGTTGTTGTTGTTGTTGTTGTTTACTGCCTTCAAGTCAATGCAAACTCATGGCTACTCTGTGGATTAGACACCTACAAGATTCCCCAAGCTTTAGAGCAGTGTTTCCCAAACTTTGGTCCTGCAGATGCTTTGGACTTCAACTCCCAGAATTCCTAACTGCTGGCCAAGCTGGCTGGAGCTTTTGGGAGTTAAAGTCCAAAACACCTGGAAGTCAAAGGTTTGGGAATCACTGCGTTAGAGTCTTCATTAATATCTTGACTAAAGGGTAATCACTCTCCAGTAGCATTTGTTGCTGTTAACTGCCCTCTAGATGATTTTGACTGATGGCAACCCTGTGAATGAGAATCTCCAGGACTCCCTATTCTCCACTGCTCTGTAAATTCCTGTAAATTCATGCTCGAGACCTCCTTAAAAGAGTCTATCCATCTAGCATGCGGGCTTTCTCTCTTTTTGCATCCCTCCACCTTTCCTAGCATTATTGTGTTTTTTTCCCCAATGAGTCATGCTTTCTTATGATGTGGCCAAAGTACAACAACCTCAACTTTATATATCCCCTAATATATCCCCCCCAGTGTGGTATTCTGACAGCGAGTGAGAATACCACACTGGAGAAGATACATTATGTTGGGAAGTTGCCCTTGGTGTCCACAGGAATTGGTTAGGATGTCCCTGCTGAATCTGAAAAGGGGAACAGAAGGCTTGGGCTGAATGGAGATTTCTTGGGTAAAAGCCCAAAGTGGGGAGTGCAATTACCCAAGGTCAGGGCACCATTCTTCCCCATTAGACCTTGGATGGTGGCATCTCTTGTGTGTGCACCCTGCACCCACTAGGTGTTGATGTAAAAAAAAAACTATTTTAAATTTAAATTACTTAAAGAGGGCACAAGGAGCAGTTTTGTCTTTCTAATGGGGCTGTGAGCTTTTTAGGCCTAGAAAAGCCCTTCCCCCTGCACCCTACACACCCCCTCCATGGAACGTTTTAAAGTCATCCCCAGTTTTGAAGACAATGCCTTTCCCTTGGGTATGGGGAGCATTTTGAATACAACATTTTTAAAAATCAGTTTCACAGCAATTGAAGGGGTGCAAAAACAGACTTGTGGGAGTGCACTTACTCTTTCTATCTGTTTCTCCTCTCTCTTCATATTAGGCACTCATTTTAATAGCTCCCCTTATAGATTAATCACATATATGCTGGTTTGCTTGGAATATCAGTTTTCTAATTAATCTTTCTATGGATGTAGCCACACTGCGGAGTTAAAGCAGTTTGACACCACCCTAATTGCCAGAGCTCTAAAGAATCCTGGGATTTGTAGTTTGGTAAGGCACAAGAGCTCTCTAACACACCAGGCTGAATGCCTCACCAAACTCCAAATCCATGATTCTGTAGGATACATCATGACAGTTTAAATGGTGTCAAACTGCTTTAATTCTGCAGAATCGCTATGTCACTCATGGGACTCAATATGAGTGACACCCTGTCACCCTATGTCACTCATATTGGAACGTTAGTCCTTACCTGAGATACGTCCCTTTACAGCAGAGAAGGTCCGGTCATCCTGACGTCTGCTTCCTGCCTACAGGAGCCTTGCAGGCGGAGCTACCCAACGTCAGGATGACCGGCCCCCTTCTCTGCTGGTAAATCTTTCCTCTCTCTACATTTTGGCTTCATTGTCTCTTCATTTTCTTCACAAGTCCCTGATTCATATGCCTTTGTACTATAATTTGTATTCTGACTAGAGATGCTGAATTATTTATCCTTCTTTGGCTAGCTTACCAGGGCACACTCATAAAAGACTGGTAACACACTGCCTGTCAGAGAAAGTCCTGTTATGTTATGTTCAGTCATTTTAAATGGACATACTATGGCAATAACATTTCTAGTTTCTAGTTACTGAGGCTTCATTTCTGGAGATCTTAGTTGTGAATGTTATACCGAAGAAGGCCTTTAGAGTTTGCATCTCTGAGACTTCTCACATGATTTCACAAAGGCAATGAATCCATTTCAAAGGAAGTAGCAATACTACAGCACACAGGCTCCTGTTTACACCAGATTTTTCTCTATCCCTATTAATATATCTTTCATCTATTCCTCCAGCACTGCCTAACATAATTATATTTTTCATCAGAAGAAAGAAGAGGTACCACGTAATTAAACATATTTCAAAATGTCTCGCTACAGAATACTAGCAGTTCAGACTGCATGAATTTCATACCTCCTGTTTCTCTTAATCTGTATTTGACTGGAAATACAGCTTTCACATCTCTTTATCCTAAAACATGCTTCCATCACTCTTGCAACACGTACTAAATGTATGTACCTGCTCTTTATCATACAACAAAAGTACTCAAAATTAAATTGGATTTTATAATTAATGGATTTGAATTTTAAAACATCCTTTAGTTCATTAAAGGCTCAGGGTGAATAGTAAGAAAACCTTAGAACAGATTGATTTGGAGCCTAAGAAACATGAATGGAGTTTCCCTCATGCAGTGGGATTTTCCTGCCTCTGTCAAACTACTAAAAGCCCACTCAACCACCTACTTATAGCTACTCTTGGAACAGCAATAATGTGGGACAAGAATGTCTAGCTGTGAGAGAGGACAGGGCAAAATCACAGAAACCTTCCTGAGCAAGTGAACATGTTTTATACACACACAGTGGGCACTATTGATCCAAGGTAAAATGTCTGCCTAAATTAGGATTGCTTGAACCTTGGAGCTCCATCTTGTGTCTAATATGGGCTCTTCCACAACTGGGGTGGAAAACCTATTATCCTCCATATGCAGATGAAATATGCACATATGCCCAAATAGCTAGGTTGGATGAACCTGAGGTCAGTAACATCTAATTTTCCTAACTGTGCCCTACAAGGAGACACGGAGTACCCTATAAGTGCTTTATCCAAGGCTGCACTGTATTAGTGCAGGGGTGGGGAAGCTCTTGTCCTCCAAATGTTTTGATTTACAACTCCCGTATGCTGACTGGTATACTGGCAGTTGAGGCCCAAACCACATGGAGAGCCAATGGTTTCCCATCTCTATCTTACTGGGTTAGTCGAGTTTGTGCTATATTTTATGGCAAAAAAAAAAAAAAAGGCCAGAACCAGTTAGGAACAGTTAAAATACAATGATGCATCAGAGCTTCTCATTGGTATACCCACCTCTAACAGAATATATAAGTGGGTACACTGAAATAACTAAACTGTTTCTAGACTGTTTTGACACAAGATTCTAGGCTAAATAATTTTATACTACACAAAACTGGGGGGGAAATAGATGAACATTAGAGGTTCTTATAAGAAAATCATGACAACTTACCTATATCTAATGCAGCTAGAGTTCTGACTTGAAGGGCCTTCAGGTTTAAGAGTGACTTGTGGTGAAACCTCAGCTGACAGCAGAAATCCCAAAGCAAGAATAACAAGTGCAACAGTAGTGCCTACAACAAAGAAATAAAGCATACTGCTTCAGAATACAGAACCGTAGTATTGCAGAAGGCTGATTTGTTTTTTTCCAAGTAAAATAAAATGTCTTGGGGTTGGTCCATTTAACAAAGTTGGAGTGACTTTGTCCACTGTATTAATGGTTTCCTAAGGAGGCATCTAACTCCTTAGCACTCAGATCCTGGAGAAGGAGTGGGGAGGGAACACATAGTTACTATGAATGACAGCTGGTCATTTCCATGTCCGAGATGTGGTAGATACTCCATTTAGAAGTTCAAGTTTTTTAAATAGGCACTTTGTTAATACACAGCACATGAAGTTCTCTGTTAGTCTGAGGAAAGTGTGATAAATATTCCCCTAGTGCCATTCTTTTTTCCTTCTATGTCCTGTCTTAAGCGCAGTACAGACTGCCCGAAAATGGCGGTCTGCAGGCGCCCATTTTAACTCCGGAGGGACACCACAGCTGCCAAACAGCGCTACGTCCCTCCAGAATAAAATAAAAAAAACCCGGTACTTCCGGGTTCTTCTTGCAGTGCCTGGGTTATGTCACGAGTTTGCCACTGGCGCACTCGTGATGTAACAGACATGCAGCGACGTGCAGACGCTGTGCATCCCTTATGTAAAGATGGTGGCGCCTGTGTGGACGGGCCGCCGCCATCAGGCCGCCACCATTACACACTAGGGGTCCAGACCATGCGGTTGCTGCGCAGTCCAGAACCCTAGTATCGCCGCCGCCACGCCCCTTTCAGCCCATCTGCCTTGGGCCTTAGATTGCTGGCTGGAGGGCAGGGAACTAGCACATTAACAGTTTGTAAGCTGCTGAACTAAAATTGTTGTTACTGTATATCTTCAAGTAATTTCCATTTTAAGATGACCCTATCACAGAGTTTTCTTGGCAAGATTTGTTCAGAGAAGGCCTTTGCCAGCCTTTGAGATGGAGAGTGAGTTTCCATGGCCAAGTGTGTATCTGAACCCTAGTCTCCAGAGTCCAGCACCCATACCATTACACCATGCTATAAATACTCTAAATAAATAAACAAACAATGCAACTCTTTGTCTAAGGCAAGACCCAGTTAGTTTTGTTCCACCGTTAGAGATACCAGGAGACAGATACAGATACAGCAGTTGTACTGTAACTGGTGAAAACATGTTCTTTTTTCTTTTTTTAAAGAAAATCTTACATTACCAAGATTCTCTATCAGGGTGGGTAGCCTTCTTTGTCCTCAGTGGGAGGCTGAATTTCAGTTTGAGAAAGGCCTTGGAGGCCACATGGGCAGGAATTCAGACACAAGGACCAGATACAATTTGGGCATTTTTGATCCCAAACATATAAAAAGACTCCTCACTTATATGTATGTCTGCTCAGAAGTAATCCCCAGTGCAACTGCTTCCTGGGCTGCACATCATAGCCTAGCATTGTGCAATTGCTCCCTGGCTTTTAAATGCTCTTCTACCTGGATGGAATATTCCTGCAGGTCATATCTAGCCAGAGACTACAGGTGTACCACTCATGGCTTGCCAACTGAAGGTATTTTGGTTTTTGTTGTTGTTGTTGTTGTTATTTGGAGGGTTAGTCAGTATTGTCAGGAATATTGACACATTAAATCAAACTGGCAGCAAGCCCTTTCCCGCACCCCTGAAACATGCTCTGGCATGTTGAAGTGCTACAAAGTCTATTATGCTCAGATCCAGCCCTTCTAGTGACCTCTGATGACTTAAATCAGTCAGTAACAGCTTTGGATATGATGAAAATTCAACACCTCTACTTTACAATTATTATCTTTCTCCCCTTTACCCCCTTATTCACTTGAATTAACTGTATGGTTCCAAAAATTGAAGTGGTTCTCACTCTGCCTCTCTCTCATATGTTTTCAAATTGGAAGCTTGATTGATGGCAGGGATTGTTGTATTTGGGGTCCTTTCTGGCTGAAGAGCAGAGCAGAAATGTTTTAAATAAATATAGTTACCCATTGTTAAAAATAAAAATCTAAAAAGTGTAAATTGCATTACCAGGATTTCAGTTCATGAATGGTTTACGTTAAAAATAATAAGCAACACAGTACCAATAAGTCCAAGTAAAGAAAGCAATCACAGCAAAGCAGAAGGCCAAATAAATATCTATACAGTTGCCCCCCCCCTTAAACACGGATTTTTTATACACTGACTCAAGCATTTGAAAATATTTTTTAAAAGGATAAATTTCAAATATCAAACCTTGATTTTTCCATTTTATATAAGGGACACCATTTTGCTATGCCATTGTTTTTAATGGGACTTGAGCATACACAGATTTTGTTATTCACGGGGGTTCTTGGAACCAAATCCCAGTGGATAACAAGGTCCCACTGTATATGGAACACTATATATAGATTTGATGAGTGCTATATATTTTGGCATACCCAACTATATCAAAAAGTGAACATAATGTGTATCTTTACTGTAAAACCAAATGAGACTTGATAAAAACTATCAGCTACTAATGTGGTTGGGACCTGGTCATGTAACTTAAACTCAGGATTCAGATCTAATACTCAGAAAGCAAAATTAATTGACTAGGAACTGTACCAGGAAGATGGAGGCTTCTTTTTCTATCTAATTAGACTGAAGACAAGTATTTTTAATAGATTTCATTTTAACATTCTAGTTTTATCTTATCCACCTCTATGCTTTACCCCGATCAAGCAACTGATTACACAGCTTCAAACTCAAGGTTCTGAATTACATTGATTAGGTTTAAGATGTTTGAAGAAGAGTACAGTATTTTGCAAAAGATACTTTAATTGTTATTTATATTCAAATGAGTTTATATAACTTTGTTAGTCGATCCTAAGATGTCATGCTACAATGAAACTTTAGTCAAAACTGTCTTACCCACATACCTGCTAAACTTCCAAGTGTGAGTTTCCGGCGTCCCACTTTCTCAACAAGCCAAACTCCAACAAGAGTGAAAATGAAATTAGTGAATGCTGTAACTGCAGCAAGCCAAATTGCAAGTCGGTCATCTTGAACACCTGACATCTGCATAATAGTAGCACTGTAGTACCTATAAAAAGAATAAAATAAAATAAGAAGTATTACCACTGATTTGATCATCATTAAACATACACACAATATATAGTTCTTCATTTCAGACAATCCTGTATGGGGGCTCTTTCCGGATTTTGAATAGTATTAAAGAACTGAACAGACAGACACTTTACCAGACACTTTTATTGGAAAGACACAAGAAACCTGTTCTTTGGAAGGTTCTGAAAATTATTATTTTAACAATACTGCCCTTTCACCCAGAAATCTTTTGTTATTGAAGACCATGTTTTTAAAACATTGGTCCAAAACACACAGCAGAAATAATCCAGTTTGAGATAGCTTTAACTGCCCTGGTTCAGTGCCAGGAATCCTGGGACTTGTAGATTGTTGTAGCACCAGAGATCTCTGACAGAGAAGGTTAAATGTCTCACTAAACTACAGGTCCCAGGATTTCCTAGCATTGAGCCAGGGCAGTTAAAGCGGTCTCAAACTGGATTATTTTTGTAGTGTGTTTTGAACCACTGATAACATTCCAACAGGTGATACAGGCTGTACTCATGAAGAATTCAACTTCCTGGTTCTTCTAGATTTAAGAAGAATTAATATTCTTCAGATTGGCATGAGATAAATCCAGTAAGAAGTCTAAAGTCTTGTAGCTAACTGTATTAACTACATTCAGACATGATGTCCTGTAGACTAAAAGAGGCTTATGCCTAGCGAGGTCTGCCCTGTAATCTACAACAGCAACTGGGCAGACATGTCAAAATTACGGTATTTGACAATTATAAGTGGTTTAAACTTTTGGAGAGTTTTGAATGCCCATCCAACAGGGAGCAAAATCAAGTCTTTGCCTGATGTGGCAAATGCTCAAGAGAACAATTCAAAGCAAGCTGAAGGACAAAGTAATTCCTCTTGTCCTCAACTGATTGTAATAAGTTTCAGAAAATGCAAAAAAGCTTCTGGTACACAGACATACCAAGTGCCAAAACATATTTCTAAATTATTTCGACAAATAGCAGCAACTTGCACTTCACTGAAAATTATTCTTTGCTGCAATTTGAAAGGCCTTCATGTTTAATGTAGCCATTAGGAAGAAAGTTTCCAAAGCCCATTGTTTATTTTCAGTGCAAACCTGATTTTGATGACACATCTCATTACAACACAAAAATGCCATAATCTGTGGAAAATGCAATCATGTTGATCTTTTGTTTAGGAATGTTTTAGAACTACTGAACCACCCTCAAATGAAATGTAAAGGGTAAGCACCTTCAAGAACATAGTGACATACTGGAATGTCCAAAGGAGAGTGACAGAGGCGCATTACAGACCGCCCGTTTGGGGCGGCTTGTATCTGGCCCTTTCCCCGCCGGATCGGGGCCTCAGCTGCCACAGCAGCAGCCTTTGAGGCCCCGATCCGCTGCTTTCCAGGCCGTGGGGAAGCGGCAAAAGGCCGCTTCCCTGCAGCCTGGAAAGGGGTGTCCTTGGGGCTTCATGCCCCAAGGACACCCGACGGCAGCGGGGAGGAGGAGAAAGGGGCCACTTGGCTCCTTTCTGCTTTGCGTCGCTGGTGCAGCCGTATGAAGGCTGTGCCAGCGACGGAAATCCTAGAAGGAGCTCCATTTGGAGGCGGCGCATTCGTGATGTCCTAATGGCGGGGCCCGTCTAGAATGGGGGCCGCCATTTTGTACATACCGTGTACGTACTAGGGTTGGGGGCGTCTGGAAGAGATGCCCCCGGGCAACATACCCCGGGTACATACTCTGCTAGAACATGGCCACATAGCCTGAAAAACCCACAAAAAACTATGGATGCCGGCCATGAAAGCCTTCGACTTTACACTGAATTAGGTCTTTATTAGTTCCTGACAAAGCATATAATTTTTGTTCTGATTAAGTTTCTTCACAAAAAGTACCAAGCTGCTAATTGCCTGGTCAACAAGGGAGACTGAAAAGCCTTTCTTGACATTAGGCTCCTTCAAACATTTAAACTGAAATAGATATTTCATTTGAGAAGTGCAGGACATGAGAGTGAACTGCATACTTATACAATGGAGCTGCTAGGGCTAACTGAGACCACCAGAGGGTGCTCCTGTGACAACAGCATACTTTCCACTGATGGTCATTTTACCCCTTTAGCCCCTAAGGTTACGGAAACCTTGAAGAACAAGCAAAAGAAAGAAAAGACTCCAGTTCTTTTCTAGATGAACAGCATGGTCTAGGGAGCTCATGGTAGGAACACTGGAGCTGTAGAAACACAGAAGCAAAGACTATGGTGCACAGGCAATTAAAAGGCTGAAGAGTGAATTTTAAAAAGCCATTTCCAAGAGCCTAAGAATAATCTGATTCATCTACCTGCATTAAAATAACCACCATATCCCTTTCTCTCTTCTTAATGTTCCTAGAAGAATGCTCGGGGCAACTATAAACCATTCATAACCGTAAAGCATTCACAGGTCTTCCTGCCAGCATTGCTACTGACCTGGGAACTCTGGGAATTATGGTCCAGAAAAGTAATTATTCCAAGTAAACACTGTTGGACACTCATTCTCTGAAGATGCCAGCCACAGATGCTGGTGAAACGTCAGGAAGAAACCCTTCTAGAACATGGCCACATAGCCCGGAAAACCCACAAAAAACTACTGCTGGACACTGCTGTTCCAGGCAGCCAGGGTGAAACTGCCTGATCCGACTCAGTTAAAACTACTAACACCTGGTTAACAACATTGTTGTGTTTTTTCCCTCCTTGGGAAAACAGAATTTGCAGTCGCAATTAAAACACATAAACTGAAGCATTTTTACTTTTTAAAACACGATACAACTGCATATCTATTCATAGAAAATAAACACATTCACAGAGCCTAATGGAAAAAAAATGATCTATGTATATATTTTCTTTTGCCTACAAAAATAAATTTTACATGAACAATGCAATATCACTGGGATTTAAAATGCTTCATCTATGCAGTAAACTGATATTACTAAAACACACAATTAATCTCAATGGTCATTAATATTTTCATCTATGTTTTCCCCCCTTATGTTTAAAGTTTCTCCCAATCACTAAATCATTCTCCCTAGCATCTGATGTCCGTACATGATAAACAGAGGCAAGAGAAAGCATCTTATAATTAGGCCGTCACCATTAAAAATTAGTAGGAAAGTGTGATAGAGAAGAGTTTGGAGTCTACTGAAAAATCACTGTTGGTCTTCATTAGATTCCATGTGTTTCTAACTCCCAACTGTTTAAACACAGCAAATAAATACATAAAAGATGCTATAATCCCTGACTAGCAGCAATTCAGATACAGAATTGTACTTGTACATGAATCTCAGTGACGTGTAACAGGTAATTGTCTCTTCTAGTTAAGCCTTCATTGTGTACCTCCAAACCTATTATTTTGCATGTGATGGATCTTGGGGTCGTAAAAGAAAAACAAGGCGAACTCTACAAACTTCAAGGGTATTTATGCCTCTTCTGGAATATTTGGACAGTTGCCTGTTAAATTTGAGAGTTCCTACTCCAAACTTCATCAATGAAGTACAGTGAAAGGTATACAAAGAATCTGTATTTTCCACATGCAATATTAAAACCATATTAAAAGTAGTTTGTTACTATTACATTTCCAAAGGTCTCCCAACTAGTTAGCTGTTATAATTGTCATCATTTTTTTAAAGTAGGTATTTCTTGGGTTTGTTGTTATTGTTTTTTGTTTCTCAAAGTAACTAGAATAGTTACTGCAAGAGAAGTAGACATCCCATTCATGGTTTAAAAGTTATGCCATAATTACTACTTTAGTTCCCAATGGAATTAATTGCAAATAACTAGTTATTTGTAACTAGCCATTTAAATCTTTTATGAAAACACAAGCTCAGACCATAATGGTTACTCATTTATCCTTGCCAATCCATGCCACAGAACAATCTGACTGCAGGACCAGTGAAGTTATACAGTGTGTACACAGTGGTCAGTTACAGTTATAGTTTCTAAGAAAAAAGTTATTTTCCAGACATAGGTTTTAACCCACTTGTCAGCTAGCAATCCTACTTGAAGTTGCCAGTCTGTTGGCTGGGTAACAGATATGAAGCTTATACGTAATGCTTGAATTAAAAAAAATCAGATTGTATCAGGTCTTCATGCTTTCTCACAAAGGTTGTAAGTAACAGTGCAGTAGAAACGTCAGCAAAAAGAACAACCGATAACTCTCTTCTTATCGTCTGCTAGACCTTGGATGCTTTGAATTCAATAGGGAATTTTGTTCAGAGGCTGAGGAGCCCTCTTAGAATAAGCTGAAGAAGATAAATACCAGACACTCATAAAACATTCAGTCTTAAAATATTAATATATTCAGTACATCTTTTAAACTCTCTAGCCACATTTTGCCACTTGGCAATGTTTGATCAAAAGGATTGGGTGAAAACAGTGATAGATGGTACCTGTAGCAACAAGTATAGTGTAGACACTTAAAAAGTAATCAGATCAAAGCCCAAAACACAATGTCATTTGGAAAAAGGGATGTGTGGTACTCCTGAATAGCAGTCCAGAGAGGTAACCAGCTTGTAAAGCTTTTCCTTGCTATAAGCAATGATGCTGTTGGCCTTTCATGAAGTTAATAGATTTACTATAATATATGTGGGCTAGCTCCACTCATGAAATAAACTCTACTTGGAGTTACAAGATTGCCGTGTCTATCCAGAAACGTCTGCACACATAGAGAAACAGGTACTCCTGGGTGTTTTGCCTTTCACTATGCCTTCCTCACCTAAGATATTATGGCTACGTTTGAACTTAAAAGCAGATCGCTATTAATATTATCTTTACAAAAAGGCTCCTCCTTTTTCCTCTTTCAGTGTAGTTGTGAGGCGATAAAGTTGTGCTTCCATCTTTAATTAACAAGAACTTCCATTACAGTTAGCTTTAGCTATGGTTTATCCAAATAAGTTAACGGCAAATCATTGATCCTGGCCTGTCTGACTAAACCAGTTATTGGTAACCAAAATCCAGGATTTGCATGTAACTGTAAAACACAGCTAACTGAAAAGAGAAATAAAATCTTCCAATCAATTTCTCATAAACATACAAAAGAAGCAGCAGTATCAAAAGAGCATAGAAACCCAGAATTCAGTCACATAACACCAAAGCGTTATCTGGGAACCCAACCATTGTCCACTTTTTATCTCAATTTCAGTAAGTGCAACAGCAGTCATATCTGTTTCACACAAGCAAGGGAATCACGATCCAGGTCTGTAGAGAAGGGGAACAGCTATTGAATTCTGATTGTTCCATTTTAAGCTTAGTATAAAGGTATTTGTACCTTAGTAACTGAAAGAAAGCTGAACATGATCCACTTATTATGTGCAGTAAAGTATTCATTTCCTGAACAGCAGCAATCATTCTTCATAATGCTCCACAACTATTTTCTAATTTGAGTTTCAAAAACAGCTTGTAATTGAGAAAAAGAACATTCTGCTTTTAATATACTTTCACCGTTAGCCCCAGTCCGCCTGTGCCATATGCAGGCTTGCCATACGCTGCTTTGAGCATATACGTATGGCAAGCCCTGGGGGACAAAATGGCACCTGTGCCCGCTCTGCCCGTGTCATGCCACACACAGGAGTGCACACCCATTATTTTCAGTGGGGCTTAAGCATATGTGTTTTTCCCATATGTAAGGGGGGATCCGGAACGGGGCCCTGGGTATGGGAAGGGCCCACTGTAACAACAACACCAACTACTACTGATGTATTATCTAAAAATATAACTGTGTGTTCATTTCCCAAATGCTTCCCTATACAGTGGGCCCCCTGGGTCTTAGTTTCAGGAACCCCCTCCCCCCCCACACACACTTGTGGATACCAATATCTTTGGATGCTCAAGTCCCTTTATATACAGTAGCATAGTGAAATAGCAATCCCTTATGTAAAATGGTAAAATCAAGGTTTGCTTTTTGAATTTTTTTAAAGAAATATATATTTTTGGAATATTTTCATGCCATAGATGGTTGAATCTGCAGATATGGAGGGTCAACAGTGTACTCAACTACAAACATGTTACATCATGTTTATCAGTGCATATATTAACTTTCATTGCTCTTAAACTAAACTATTGAAGAGCAGTGAAAGTTAATATGTGATTTTCTCTCAGCAGCCTGTGTTATGCCACCTCCCATTTAGACTGACTTTAAATAAGATCACTCCATGTGACTCACTTGTATTTATTGCTTTTAGTCAAAGGGATTTGCAAAATGCACAGTGTAAACAATTACAACGATATATATTTTAAAACAAAATGTTAAATGTCCCTACCATTTGTAATCCCTATTGATAGGACAATAAAATCAATACTCACTCTGTACATTTAATATCTCTAACTTTCTCTTTCTACTAAACACCCTTTGCAAATTTTAATAGTAAGGATGAGTATGACAGAAATTTCGAATGCTTAAAATATTTACAACTCTTCGTTCACATGTTTACATACTAAGCTGATGGGACTGGACCCCCGTTTCTAAAAGACAGGAGAACAAATTAAAGCTAGATAGAAAACAGCAAGCAAAAGCGTCTAGAAGCAAATGTCATCAACTAAGGGACCAAAAAAAAAATGGCAAAGGAAAATAGATGTTCTTTGAAGGTTACATCTACTAGATTTTATGACTTAAGGCTACACTCTACAAAAACTGTCTTTAGGATATTATACCATACTCTTGAAGGCAGCTTGTTTGGTATGGTTTAGTTTAAAAAAAAAACAGTTCTAACAGATGTGTACCAAGTTTGCCAGATTATTCCACTGTTCTCCATGTTATTTATCAATAGATAGTTGTTGTGTGCCTTCAAGATGTTTACAACTTATGGAAACCCTATCATGGGGTTTTCTTGACAAGATTTGTTCAAAGCAGGTTTGTCATTGACTTCCCCTGAGGCTACACAAGTAGAATTTTGTAATCCATACAACAGAAGTAAATAAATGGGACCTTCTTCAGCTACATTCCCATCTCCTTTCTGTTTTCACTCCAGTAAGTGAATATTCACAGCTGTGTCTGAATTTCCAAAACATGAGTGACACCAGTATCCACTGTGACTCCAAACATTAATTCAATTTATTTTTAGTTCAGGTTTTTCTGTGCTTGCTCAACAGTAGCAAATCCTGCATCGTGCACCCACACAAGTGAAGCTATCAGCAGATTTAGGGTTACAGTTTAATTTTGCAGGTTACAAGAATCTTTAGGGGAAAAACTAATGGGGAATTTCCCCAAAACTGGGATCATGAAAGATAATATGGGAGTCTAACTTGGGGGGGGGGGGGGATAAACTGGATAGGCAGGGCAAGCAAGACAGAGGAAGACACACAGGTAAGAAAGGGTACAAAGAACTGTTCTGTTGTTTGAATGGTAACTTTCCTAGTGTATGCTATAAAGGTCAAGAGAAATCCAAGTTTTTCATATAGTGTCTGTTTCAACTTTGGGGGAGAGACTCAAAAGGAGCTCAGTAATGAAGATGCATGATCAGTGGTGTGTACAGAAAGCTGAATGATATTTTGAGAGATAAAGAGGAATCTAATTTGATTAAATATTATTAACTCTTATTTTTTTAAAACGGATTATCCCCCTTTCTGAGTGGTGAAAGGGAAAAGCTTAATCCATCCTGGGAGCACCTAAAAGAAGCACTGAAACCCTCTTTTCTCTCTGCTGCACTGCTGCTTCTTAGCCACTTTGAAAAACCAGGGCAGGAAAATCGTGGCAGTTCTTTGGTGATTTCCACTTTTTATTGGTGATAAAAGCTAAAGTACAATTCTTACATTGATCCATAGATAAATCAACCCAGGTTTTTTTTAGTCAACTTTCTAATTTAAAAATTGTAGACTTATATGAGAGTGTATACACCAGTCTCGATTTCTGAGTAAGCATGGTGTAGTGATTTCAGCTCTAGACTTCTACTCTGGGGACCACGGTTCCAATCTCTGCTCGGTCATGGAAACCAATGGTGAACTTAAGTCAAGTCATGCACTCTAAGCAGGGAGACCAGATGCCTTCCTTTTTTCAACCTTCTGTTCAGGAGGGATTCCAAAATTTGCTCCATTATGAGTATGACTAAGAAAGACGCATTTATATTTATATTAGTGTTTATAGCTTTCCTTTTGTAATGCTCTACATTTTTCTTGGATGTCCTACATTTTACGGTGCCTTGTCCTCCTCTGAGGTTAGGACATGTGGTCACCTTGACTCTAAGCCTTAGTGGAAGACAAAATCAAAATAGGACATAGTACACTATTTCTCAGTCTTAGGGAAATGGATCAACACCGTCTTTTTTGCATACAGAATATTATCCCTTAACAAAATCATTGTTCTGAACAAAATTACCCTTAAATACCATAGTTCTAGTGACACGTTGAGTTCAGACCTAAAACTTTTAAATGGTTCTCTCTATTTTCCATGCTTAATTTAATCAAGAATGTTTACTTTGAAAAAGTAAATTCCCTGCAGAGCCCTCTCTTCTGTCCTCCCTCTGCTTGGGACTGCTTAATTAACTTCAACAACAGCTCCTAAAAGAACCAGGCAATTCCTGGGAACACTGCTAATTTTTTGTCAGAGAATTACAGACCACCATATTCTGATTATGTACAAAAAATAAGAAACTTTTAATGTGCCCACAAGTCTTGATTTGATGTAACAAGCACAGGCTATAAAGTTGTTAAGAATTAAGAGTCTGTGTGGATGTGCACCCAAAATATATTTTAGTTTCCTGGTGAACTGTATTACTGCAGCAGGTACTTGCTCAACCGATTCTGTGAGTCCAGCGATGGGTAACATGAAACCAGAGGACACTTGTGCCATTACCTTTTCACAAATGTCTCTTCTGTATTGTTTCTAATGCGCCATTACACAGATAAGTGTGTATGTATGTTCCAAATATTTGGCAAACTGATTTAAATCTTCCCCATCTTGGCGTGCCAACACATGCACAAATTTTGGACTGTTGCAGAATCTACCCTGGATTAGATTAACTATCCCACAGATTCTAACTAAGGGGCATGCACAAATACAGTCGCCCTTTCTAATTCGCAGATCTCGGATCTGCACCCTCAATTACCCGCGGAGGGGTGACCTCTGCTGTCTCCAATGGCATGCGCGCATGGCAGCGCACTCCATTCAAGCAGCCTTCGTTTGTGCGGGGGGGGGGGGGGGGGTCCGGAACGAATCCCCTGCTAAAACGGAGGGCCAACAGTATTTTCTATCCATTTGTGATATATATATTTATATATATAGTGGTGGCTCAGTGTTTACTACGCTGGCTTTGACAACTGGAAGATCTGCAGTTTGAGGCCCAAGTACCACATGACAGAGTGAGCTCCCATCACTAGTCCCAGCTTCTGCCAACCTAGCAGTTCAAAAGCATGTAAAAGTAGATAAATAGGTACCACTTGAAAAAAGAAAAGGTGGAACATACTTTATTTAAAACATATAAAACGTTAGCTGTCACTGAAGTCAACCGAGGAAGCTGCCTATCTCCTTCCATAACCCATTCACACTACACAATTATATTGCTATTATACCACTTTAACTTCCATGATTTCATCCTATGGACTCCTAGAGCTTGTAGTTTGTTGGTGCATTGGAGTCCTCTGGATGATAATTCTAAATGCCCCCCCCCCCCAAACTGCCAATCCCAGGAGTCCATATGATAGAACCATGACGAATATAGTAGAATAATAGCAGTATAATTGTGTAACATGGATGGGACACTAGTTTCATTTCCAAGCAAATGTTTAAACCACATTTAAAATGAAATACAGCCAAGTCACTTGAAAAGCTATAATTTGACAATGAGGAAAAACACCCCTGCCTATCTCGTCTATGTAAGTAAGCCTGCAGCCTACATAAAAGCTGGCTGGTTTTATCTGCCACCATCCGCAAAAGTGGCAAGAATCACTTAAAACATGTGCCATTTGAATATTAAACTGACAGTGTATGCTCCTGTTACATACAAGCTTAAATGTTTTCCTCTTACCCATCTGTTTTGCCAGATTACTTGGTGATCATGGAAATCAGCAAAAGAAAATGTTTGATAGTTACAAATCCCATATTTTTATTTCAAAAAAGATACAGCTGAGAACATGCAACATCTGCATTCTTGTCACTACACTGAGGGTGGTGCATATTATTCTCCAGTTACTTCATTTAATACAGATGTTGAAGAATTCCCACTGTTTCTGATGTACAGGATCAAGCCTAGTGTTACTGTCAAAATGATAGCACTCATGCACACCAGGGAACCATCATCATACATAGGGAACCCAATGTATATCCTGTTGCAGAAGGAGAAGTAATAACATATTTTTAAAATGAAAGACGGTCAAAGAGTACAACCAAAACAACTGAGTACTGCACATATTTTTACTCAGAATAATGCAGTGATATATGAACACTATTGGAGGAATTTTACAGTTTTTGCTCTGTGTACTTTTTTTTGCTATTTCAAGGTTTCTGAACACATGTCTTAGCTCTGTACATAAGAGTGCTTATTTTATTCACACTTTAAATGTCCTTAGGAGAAAGGCACTCTTGGAATTAAAAGTTTATATGCCTTGGTCTTATTATACAATTTAGCCTCAACTGCTCATTTTACTCACACTTGAAGTTCTCTCACAAGAGATGAGCCCAAGCAATTAAATATTTATGTTCCTTGGCCTTACATATCAATAATGTGCCAAAGCTGGATAGAAACAGACATAAAGGCTGCACTGTTCCTTAACACAAATATGCATACATTCTCCGCCACCCTGACTTTGGATACAACGTCAAGAGGAGACATTTACAGGAAGAGAAAGTCTGCACTTACATATCAATGGGCAACTGGTAACCTGCAATGCTTAATTAGGGGGGAAAAACAGGAATAAGAAGCAAAGGACATTATACTGTCATGGTGGAACTGAGGCCTATGTCAAGGCAATATTTACCAATTATATCCAAGGAGGCATGATTTTATTGTTCTACCATGCATACAAAACCTATCATTTGGCTCAGTGTATGATCTACTATATATACTCATGTATAAGTCTAGAAGTTTAGGTCAAAAAATTGACCCAAAAAAACTTGAGTTGACTTATCCATGGATCATTGTAAGTACTATATCTTAACTCTTATTTAAAAGAAGAAACCATCTCCTGGTGAAAAGCAAGAGTATAATACGTGAAGCACCGACCCCTTCTACTCTCTCATCCATCCAGTCTTAAGAGTAAGCACAAAGAGTTATGTCTGCTGGAATTTTGTAAGTTCTTTGACATTGTTTTGCATTGCTTCATCCTTTAGCTCCTTTGCTACGTGCCTTTAAATTTTACTCTCAACCTATCCATGGGCCATAGCAAAATCCATAATTTTGGCCCCAAAACTTGCCCTCAACTTATACATGATGTCGATTTATATACGGTATCTAGATATCACACAGAAAAGTGTTATTGGGCTTGGGGGAGTATAAAAAGAGGATCTATTCTACACCCTGCTAGAATCACTACTACATTACTCTTTCTCTGCTTTCTAAGGTTTTAGGATTGAAAAGAAATTAGAGGTTTGCAAGTTAAGTTCCACAATTGTGCTTCAAGAGATAACAGTAGATCTTTCATAAACCACGAGTGAGGGAAAATGAAGGCCTAGAAGTATAGTTGAATTCCAACTCATAGATGTCCCACAGCCAGCAGTAAAGAATACTGAGAGTTGCAGTTCAACATCTGGAGAGCTGCATGTTTCCCACCCCAACGTAATTTCACATTTCAAGTATGTCTGTATATCATGATAAATTTCAGAGACTTAAAGAACCCAATTATTATGCCAATATAGTTTTTTCATTAAATTTATGGAGAAGGTTTAATTATGAAAGTTCAAGCACATATTAATACACATAATCCAGAAAAAAACAAATATTTCTGATTGCATTTTTCAAATGCAAATATTTTATTCCTATCGTGACTTGATTGAAACAGTGAACTCTTTTATTAGACAGTGTACTGTATTGTCCTAAGGCAAATGAGGACTAATAAAAGTGTTATTTCTGATGGCAACTCTGACCTTATTGCTACTTCTGATTACAAGGTGATTAAGGACACCAATGATCATTATTAGGATAATTGCCTTCCGTTAATCAAAATCATCTCAATCATGGGCTCTGATGTATCCTCTAGCAAAGCTCTGCGTTCTGTAAACAATACAAAGGCATCCCAGCTCCATAAAGGGGTGAACTGAAGGCTGACAAAAATGAAGGTGCACATAAGTTGAGAACTGTCTCTTTCAGAACTACAAGCTGTTACAGAAAATCAGACATTTTCAGTGTAAAGCTTGAAAGAAGCCTTCCATTTACAGTACTATGAATTTTTGTTTTCTACTTCTTGAGGATCAAACAAGTTGTGCTAGCAAGAGATTCTGTGAGTTTAAGTTACTCATATGACACAGAATGGGAAGACTAGCAAAAGGAGCTCTAATTTTACTGGACAGACTCACAAGTCAGTACTTCTTTACTGAGAAGTTCCCCTCTTCAAACCTTTTCTTTCCTCCTAGCTGAGGGTACATTCAGTATGGAAGGAAAAACATTTTGGCAGAGGGCTGCAAGGAGATGAGCACTGACTGAGAGAGACAACTTGCACTTATAGAATCATAGAGTTGGAACAGACCACAAGGGCCATCCAGTCCATAAAGGAAATCTCAATCAAAGCATACCCAACAGATGGCCATCCAGCCTCTGTTTAAAGATCTCCAAGGAAGGAGACTCCACCACACTCCGAGGAAGAGTGTTCCACTGTCGAACAGCCCTTACTGTCAGGAAATTCCTCCTAATGTTGAGGTGGAATCTTTTTTCCTGGAGCTTGCATCCATTGTTCCAGGTCCTAGTCTCTGGAGCAGCAGAAAACAAGCTTGCTCCCTCCTCAATGTGACATCCCTTCAAATATTTAAACAGGGCTATCATATCACCTCTTAACCTTCTCTTCTCCAGGATAAACATTCTCAGCTCCCTGAGTCTTTCCTCGTAGGGAATGGTTTCCAGACCCTTCACCATTTTAGTCGCCCTCCTTTGGACATGCTCTAGTTTCTCAATGTCCTTTTTGAATTGTGGTACCCAGAACTGGACACAATATTCCAGGTGTACATACAGCTGTACAAAATCAGGGCTTGCTATCCCATCCTGTTCTGCGTGCCAAGGGATGGTCTATGTTTTAAAAAAAACAGCACTGCCACTATTATAAAAAAAAGAGGGCAGCATATATTCTTCAAAAAGCAAATAAGCTACTCTCCCAATTAATGATTTCCTCAAAATTTGGGGCAAAATCCAACTGATAGTCAATACTAAAGCTGACCCACTGATTTACTAAATGTTGATCTGACATTCAAGTTTTTCTTTTTTAAAAAACAAACAAACAACATAACCACTTCCTCTCTTATCATTTAATTCAAAAGGTTTGAGGTGCAAAATACTTTGTATTATGGCACACAAGTTAAGTAAGCAAAAACAAATTGGCTCCTCTTCGTTACCTAAATAATCATTACCTATGCTATAACATACTTAACTAAACTCTGGTAAAACCTACTGCCATCTGAAGTAACCAAAGGGATGGCCTGCAGCTGCCTCTTTCTTCGCCAGATCAGGGCCATGGCAACTACATGATCTGGCCTTTCTGTGGCACAAAAAAGAGCTGCAAAAGGCGGCTCCTTTTTGCGCTGCAGAAAGGATGCCATAGCTGCCGGCGCCATGGCTTTTCAGTGCTCCTTTGGTGCTGCGTCATTTGGACGCAGCGTCAGAGGAGCGGCGTCATGCCGCCCACCATGTGGTGTCACACCAGCATGGGGCAGAGTCAGAGCATGTGTCATGTGGATGCCACACCCCCACTCTGCCCCCATGACAATCTTTGATGCCTGTACAACCTCCAAGTAGATGAATCACTCATCTGTGTGCAACTTCAGTGCCTCAGATTAAATATAACCTTTTCTGGGAGACTCCAGAATTTTCTGGAGAGCATCAGAATCTGCTGATCAGACAGCACCAGGCAGACCGAGGAGCTACCAAATTATGTCCAGAATAAAGTTGCATACAAAAACCAAACAAGAATGAGTTTTGCTTTTTGTTGTTGTTTTTTAAAAAATCAGATTATGAACATCTTCTGGAGCACTGTTAAATTCATTATTACAAAATGTAAATAATATAGCTTAACTATGATTCTACCTAGAGAAGGCCATCCACCCCAACTCAGTGACTGAGTAAAAGGGGCATTAGTCAGAGAAGGAACCAAGAGGCTACTGGTAACTCTGAAGAGGGTGTAGAGAAATGCACAGCTCACATGGAACATGAAGCAAAACAGTGATATCTTTATCGAGCCAACAAATGTAAAAAATACACATTGCAAGCTTTTGAAGCTTCACTGGGGGACATTGTCAAAGACATCCACCATCCTGGTTTCTTTACACACCTCACATTTTTCCTCCTCGTTGGAAGTGTCTGAAACTGTGCTTTCAACATCTCACTTTTAAGAAACTCCCATCCTGCATGAACTCCCTTGTCTATTAATATTCCTGACCATGGCATTGTTGCTAGTATTTCCCTATGTTTACTGCAATCAGCTTTCTTAAAGTCTAGAATGCATCCCTGACTATGCTTGACTTCCCTTTTCCGCTGTATAACTCCATGAAAACATAGTCACTCCCACCAAAGAATCCTGCTACTTCCACCCCACTAACCAGATCATCACTGTTGTTTAGGATCAGATCTAAAATAGGTGATCCTTTCGTCGCCTCTTCCGCCTTCTGGACAATGAAATTGTCTACAAGGCAAGTGAGGAATTTGTTGGTTCTTAAATTTTTGGCAGAATTTTACTCACAACAAATATCAGGATAGCTGAAATCCCCTATTACTACTATATCTTTTCTTTCTGAATGTGTAGTCATCTGTTCTAGGAAGGCATCATCCAGGACCTATGTAAGTGCTTATAAGCAGTCATATATGTACAACACTGTGCTGTAATGGTGTATTTTAGATTTCAGGCTACTGAATGAAACAATCTGCTTCTTGCTGTGGGCCTTCAAGTCATTTCTGATTTATGGAGACACTGAAGTGTTTTCTTGGCAAGATTTGTTCAGAGGGGGTTTGCTTTTGCCCTCTGAAGCTGAGAGAATGTGACTTGCCCAAGAGCAGCCGTGGATTTCCATGGCCCAATACTCAAAATTGAAAATTCTTTTGTTGGTTCTGGAGGGGCTGCTTTTTCCCAGTCACAGATCACATAAAATAAGCTTTGATGCCAAAGGATCTGCTTGTTGATTCAAACAATTTTTGCCTCCTGCTTGTAGATGCCTCCTAGAGGGACACTGCTATATTAAATGCTGTAGCTAGGTCTGCCCAACTCCCTTTAAACAAGCTCAAATTTATATGTATATAATACACAAATTTTAAAGTTAAGGCAGCTTAACACGTGCTTCCACCTTGCACTGGAAAAACTGTAGACTTATGAAATCTGGCCACCAAAAGAGAGAATGATTAAATCTTTGGTCTTAATCAACCCCTTAGAAAAGAGAAATAAGAACAAGACAAAATATTTTTGAAGTGTTCAGACTCAAAATATAAAAGTCAAAAGCTGCTAATGTATTTGAATAATTCAGCTACCTTTTATGAAACTACTTCAAACCCAAACCAGAATTAAGCCTGTATTTGAAATATTTTCCAATTATGTGAGTGTCACGCATAGTGACTATTCCACTATAACAAAAATATTTAAGATAAAGTAGACAGAGCTAAAGGGAGGGGAATGATTCAGAATGAGAGTATATTTCCCCAGAGAACTGTCCTATTTTACTAATAAGCCACACTCCATTCTGAGGCACATTACATACACATCTCATATTGCATTCCTCCTTCTGTGCATGTTTTTTTTTTAAAAAAAACATCTAAACCAAGGACGTGTTAAGAAAACTCCCCATATAAAACTATTACACAAGGGATGAAAACAATGCAGTAATAACTGTAGATACACAAAAATTTCATTTTCAAAATTACCTTTGGGGCAAGAGTTTAACACATCTAGACCTTCCAATCTAGGATGTTGGCATTTTCACAAGGATTGAAAAAGTTGCATTTTGGACTACAACTGTTACATTCCCCCGACCAGCATAAGTACATATGTGCTGTTTAAGGGATTCACGGAGCTACAGACCAAAAAAAGGAACTGGGCATCTGCATTATATGAAAGTCCTAGATAAATACGACTCCTCAGAATATAGTCCAGAATGAGTAAATTTCAACAAAGAAAGTGGAACATACAGAGATGCTGTACTTCGTCCTTTCCAGTGCAATCTCAAATGAAGGTAACATTTTACCAATCTACTATTCCTACAGGCAAATAAAGGAACACTCACACTATAAAGATATTTTGGGAGACCACAGGGATGAAGATAATGTGATATATTGTCTGTATATCCTATAGCAACCATGCAAGTACTTGTCATGCTGCCTGTACCACTCCTTGCTCCAAAAAGAAACAAAACCACTAACTGGCCAACCAAATTTGGTAAAGAGGAACTATATTCCCATCTCCACTACTCAGTGCCTTATTACACAAGTATCAAGCTAGCCTGAATCCACAGAACTCATTTGGAATTCACAGTCATCACAGGAGGGTGCTGCAAAGAGAACTGTTGCTACTTCTGGTTCAAGCAAAAGATTTATGGATAAGATGCCTGTTACTGGGCTCTTGCATGGAAAATTTCAGTTCATAACTGGACAGAGAATTCAGTTACTTCTGCAAGAAAAATGATGTTAGCATTTCTAAGTAAGCTTCAACACTTAAAAAAATTATTAGCCTCCATATGTATCACACAGAGGAAAAAATAGAGAAATGTGAGAGTTAACATCTTGTTCAATATGCCAAGAATACAAAACATTGAGAGAAATTAAAAGGCATTATCCCTAATAATATTTTTGTAAAACCAGGAGACATCTCAAAGACCTTGTGCATTCACTATCATTCTATTTCTCTTCGGGGGGGGGGGGGGATCATGAAAGGAAACACTTAATATGACACCCAACTTTGGTTTGCCACACAAACTAGAGTTGAAGTGCTCCATCCTTTCTCTTTTGCTCACTGCTGGCACATTTTCCTGTCTGTAAAAGGTAAAAAGTTGTTTCTTCCTCTTAATAAGACCATATTATCAAAAAAGATCATGAGGAAAAATGCAACATGGGGATAACCAGGGCCTGCTCACTCACTTCATTCTTGTGCATGGCTTTTTTTCTTTGTTAAAACTCCAGTGGATTCTCTGGCTACCCAGCTGTGTCAGTCTCTTGCCCCTAAAATCTGTTCTCGAGCTCTCAAAATAAAGGTGACTGAGTAAATCTACAAAATGTAAGACACAATGCCCTTTGCTGTAACAGATTGAATAGCATATAAAACAAGTTTCAGTCTATGCCTCAGAAACCACTGTCAATTTTACTCAAGCTGTCTTTCAAAAGAAATTACATCAAATTTCATTGTAAGACATTATAGTATTTACAGCCCTAGTTCTCAAGTTAGACAATAGACTAATCATACCACCTGACTAGCATATCTGCCAATGTACAAGATAACAAGGCCACCCAGAACATCACTGGCAAATTCAGGAATATGGATAAGCCTATGAAATTCATTGGGTGACTTAGAGGTCTCTCATACATAGGGTCGCCAGCAGTTAACAACAAATGAAATTCATGGGGTCAGTGTAAGTAGAGAGGTGACTTTAATGCATATACTCATGCACATAAGTGGATTATATTAGGGAGATGCTTAAATCTAAAGAGAAAAGTATCTTTGTTCCAAACATTTTACTACATGAATGCAAAAGAGAATTTAGACCAGTGGACTATGAATGGTAAAGGTAGGAAGAACACACAGAATTCCTATTTCTCCTTCAATTAAAAAGTAAAGAATATTTCTTCGATTTCATCTCTCTCTCTCTCTCTCTTTTAAATGACAATTTCACTACCTCCAGGCTTCTAATTGCTTTTTTTTAAAAAAAAAGAAAGCCTTTCTCTCTCCATTTCCCTTCCCACTAATTACCAAAGCTGTGTCTTACAACAAAGCCTCTGGCTCTCTCCCACATAGTCCATACACTCACAGCTTTTTGATCCTGCAGCGAAGTTATAATACTGCTTTTGTGACATTACGGTTATTACCAAGGCAACAGGCTGAAATCAAATAGTACTATGATTTCCTGGCTGGATCAAGGAGGAAGAAAAAACAACTGGACTATGAAAGAGTTTTTAATAACACCAGTGGCTTCAAAAGGCAAATAGGAAAGAATACAAAGATGCTGGTGAGGTACATTTCTCCAGATCAGGTGTGGGCAATTATACTGCTCCAGATACTTTTAAACTGAAGCTCCCATAATCCCTCGCCATTGGCTATGCAGCCTAGGTCTGATGAAGAGCTGTAGGCAGAACATGGGGATATTGTTAGGTCATTCATTCAATTTTAATTCAGCATCCATTTACACCACCGTGTTCACTCCACTTTCTGCTCCATGAGTCATGTTTTAATAAAAGCAGGGTGTGGTAATTGCACAGTAATGTAAGGACGCTGTTATGGAATCACCCGCACTCTCTGCCTGGAAGGGGAAGATGCACACACACTACACCACGTCCAAAAACAATTTTCCCAGCAAATTATCATCCGCCTGGTTCTGCTTTTGTATATCATCAGTCTTTAAACTTTTGTATATTTATTCTTTAATTGCTCTTTCAACTTTTCCTGAACCGTGTGGTTTCCCTTTGCAGTAATCCTTTGGAATTGCATTATTGCACTACTACTGTTCCCCCCCCCCAAAAAAAAATATATTAAAATAAAAAAAATTAAAATGCTGGAAATCACAGAACAGTGCTTCTCTTGGGAACGCTTGGGTATCCTGGCATCCTCTCGGCCCAATCACTGGAAACAGTCTGGGTTTTCCTTCCTGTGAATCCTTCCTTTTTCCAAGGAAGAAAAAATGAAACCATGCCCACCCCACACTCACCATGTTCCCAATATTGCAACAATGTGGAATCATTCACACACAAAGTGGCTACTAAACCACAGCAGCATAGTGGAGGTCATTAATAGGGTTTTTCAGGAAAAGAATCTGTTTCCAAACAACCCAACAGCAGTACAGCATCAGGAGAGCTATGTCATCCTGTGATAATCTCCAGACAAAGATGCGACTAATGTAGTCCAAAGACACTACAACAGTGTTGTGTGATAAACTCCTCTGCCAGACACAATAAAACAGGAGGTTTCAAGAGACGAATGATTAGAATTGGAGGAAATGCATCATATGGTCCTGTGCCGTCTCCTTCTAAGCTATTTGTGGCTCCCTGACTGGAAAAAAGAGAATACAGAGGTGAAGATCAATTGCGAGTGAATGGAAATATGGGACATGGGGGGGGGGGGTGTTTGCTCAGCAGGAGGCCCTTAAGCAATCATGGCCTTTTCAGAGTAACAGGCCCTTTATAGGTAAAAGCTAGTATTATGATTATTACTGACCTGTAAGAAAGTTGATGAGGTATTTCTGATTTATCAGTTGGAAGTGGCATTGGGACTAGAGATATGAAAGCCTGGGGAACAAAATGGAAAAATCCAGGAAAAAAGCTCCCTCCCCATTTTTTTCTGAAGACTTTTTACCCTAGAAAATTAGGGAGGAAATTACAGAAAGTTTTCTTTTAGGATGATAAATAAAATGTTTATGACAAGTTGTTCACATACAGTATTTACTGCCCCAACATCATTTCAGGAAATAATGTATGAGGAAAATGTTTGTGTAAGAGCATGTACAGGATTGGACCATTATAGTCACTGAAGTGGAAGGGAAAACTTTGTTTTCCTCAATGGCTTCAAAGTTTCCAAAAACTTTACATCTCTAATTGGGACCCTCTTCAATTCTCCTCCTCTGCTTTTTATTTATTTCATTTTCTGTCTTTTTAAAAACTATTACTCTATGGGGTGAACTGCAATTAATCCCTTTAGTGTGCATTGATCACACATTGATGGGCACTTGGAAAATTAATGGAAAGTTTTTTTCTCACTCACCCCCGCCCCTCCCCCCAATTTCCTCCTCAGTTGACTTCTTCCTTCCACTCTTTTTCTCCATGCATACCCACATTCCTGCTTTTCAAATATGTTCTGCTTTAGTGCATCACACTCTCTGATGACCATCTGTCGGATATGCTTTGATTGAGAGTTCCTGCATGGCAGGGGATGGACTGGATGGCCCCTGTGGTCTCTTCCAACTCCGTGATTCAATGATTATATGACTAGGCTGCCATACTGAGCTTTGTGGTCAGTCACTTATTCCTCTGCTTGCTATGGTCGGTTCCCGAAATTAAATAAACAGGCCATTCCTTACAAACCTTTAGCATCACTCTTTATTAGCCTTTAACAAACAAGGTATTTGAAGCACAATTAACTACTGTACATTTTTTTCATGGGAAAGAAAAAATGAAGAAAGATACAGGTTAGTAAAGAAATTTAAATTGAATAGGTAATATGATGAGATTGCATGCCTTATGACAAGTTTTCCCAACCTGACAGTTTCAAGACAGCTTGGACCTCACTATCTCAAAGCAAAAATAAGGTTTAGTAGTTCATTGGGGGGAAATTCCAAATTGGGGGGAAGGCACCCTTAAAATGACAAAAATAACACTTTTGATGGAACCAGTAATAAAATGTGCCCTTGGGGCCAATTGTGACAACCTTCATAGCATTCTCTATGGAGAATGGCCTGCTCTGAAAAATCATGTTGTCAGTAACTAATTAAATAATGCTAACACAAATGACAATCAATCTTAATTATCTCTATTAATGGGTCCAAATTACTTTACTATTTTCTAATGATTAATGGATTCATTTTCAAACCCAATATTCCAACCACTACTTGTTGGCTAAAAACTTCTGGATAGTCACAGATGCCTACTCCCAGTCTAGACCAATACTGTTGGGAGTCTACAAAGTTACAGAACTCTTTTATGGGTACTCTAAACTGTGTGGAGTGCAATGGTTAAGAAATAACAGTTTTCATGTTTAACCAAGCTGCATCTTCACGAAATTTGTAATAATCCATGTGACATCCGCTAACTTTGTACCAATGCATACGCATATGACTGACTTAATTATTCAAATTGACCTTTCACTTTTAAATTCTCATGTTCAAATATCACGCAAAGCAGGAATGAGCAATATTAGGCATTCTAAAAGTTTTAGACCATAATTCTCATAATCCCTTAGATTAGCCATGCTGGATGCGAATAATGGAAACTGCATACTACATTTGGAAAGAACAGATTGTTTACCTGTAACTGTGGTTCTCCAAGTGCTGCCAAAGAATAAAGGCATTGGCCAAAGATGTCAAGTCGTCTGCTCTCCTCATCAACTGGGGCAGAGTGAGCTTTCCCTGAGGCTTTAGACATTGAAGGGGTAGAATCCATAGCGACTGAGGATGATACCAAGGGCGTCAGTATCGATGCTGCCAATATTGAGGGCATTGGTATTGACGAAAGTTGTGAACTCCTTGAAATCTTCAGTATCCTCAGTAATTTTGATATGGGAACAAGAGTTAAAGGGTCTTTAGTGGTGGTTGAACATTTAGCCACTAACAAAGACTGCTCCCAAGAAAAAACGTGTTGAGCCTTTTCCCCAAGAGTCTATGTTGTAAAAGAACAACAGACTAAACAGTGCTCAACAACGTGGCCCTCTCCCAAAAAGAAAAGACACTGAGAGTGCCCATCTGTGAGCACTATTTTATGCTGACAAGAGACACAAAACTTGAGATGTAGAGGCCATAAGAGAGAAAAAGAAAGAACGCCCAGATGGAAAAAAAGTCTTTTTTTTCTTGGTAGAAACGAAAGAACAAGAAAGAAAACTGAGGAAGAATAGCAAATTCTAATTGTACAAGAGGTACTCGACTCAAGAACGACCAAGATGAAATTACTCTTGCAGCAGACAAAAGAGAAGTGAAGATAAAGCTAGACTGGCGAGCTTAGACATGCTCATACATGGGAGTGGGTAGGACTCCCCACCAATCTGCTCAGCTGTAGAACTTCCAAATGGAGTCTCTGCACTGGTGCAAAACCCTAATGTGTGAGGCACAGAGACCACAATGGAGAAGAACAAAGGTTCCCCATTTCTGATGTAATGATTATACCAATGTGCAAAAGCAAGAAGTGTTTTTAAAAGACCTACACATTTCTATAGTTACCTTAAAATATAATTAGTCCGGTTGTCTTATCTTTAATACCCTTTTCACAGTCACCCATGCTTTTTGGCCACAGAACTCTCATACTTAACTTACTTATTTATTTTATTAACTGGTTGTTGCTGTATACGTTCAAGTCATTTCCAAGTTATCCTAAGGTGAATCTATCATGGGGATTTCTTGATAAGATTTGTTCAGAGGTTTGCCCTTGCCTTCCCCTGAGTCTGAGAGTATGTGACTTGCCCAAGGTCTACCAGTGGATTTCATGGCCAACCTGGGAATCAAACTCTGGTCTCCAAAGTCATAGTCCAATGCTCAAACCCACTATACCACGTTGGCTCCTCATACTAGACTACTGTCAATAACTTCAGACCTTGTTCCCATTAATGCGGTAAATCTGTGTATAGACGCAAAAAGCTCAGATTGTAGAAGTGGGCTCTATATGATACACCTTAATACCAATCTTCATCATCATCATCATCATCATCATCATCACTACTGCAGAGAACATTTATCATCCAACCTTTTCTCAAGGAGCTTAGAGTACAGAGTATCCACCCGCCATGGCCAATTTCATTCTCATTGTGATCCCAATATGAAGAATGACAAGATGAGAAAGAATTACTAAATCATCAAGTAAACGTTGTGAGTCTGTGCAAGAGCAAACCACACTCTGCAAGAGCAAACAAAATACATGTAATATTTTATTGACCCTAACACATGTTCAAATAAAAATTTCCTTTTTAAGGTTAAAAACTGAAAGCATGAAAAACATTACAAAATTTCTATTAGGGATACTTAAAAAAAAACACATCTCCATGGGAAAATATGCATGGTATATAATGGAACTTGTGACCTTTTAAATGCATTGGGTTCAATAAACTATTACAGGCACTGGTTTCCCTTAGGATTCCCTTTGTTTATATCATCCCTGTCTTCACTTTTTGTCTTGTTTCAGTGGGGATTAGAATCCTGACCTTCCTGGTTCTAACCTGACACAAATTGCTCCATCAACTCTTCTACATCTGCATGTCAATAAAAGGCTAAGGCTCAAACTTCCAGACATGCTAGGCTTTTGTTTTGATATGTGTGCAAGGATTTGTTTATTTTTTTATGGTGCAGCACTCAGCTTGGTGATATCCCAAAAGAAGTTTGGCCAAAAAACTCCCAACATAGTTTTACTACACCAGAGAACTAGGCCGAAAATGAGCAATAATCACCTTCTTGGCATAAACATTCATTGTGCAGATTTTAACAGCTCAGATAGCAAATTAATAAACACCTAACCAAACTACAAGAGAAATATTATTAACAGGTCAGGGTATTGGGGTGGCCAGGTAGCAGACGGCTCTCTGGGTTTTCCATATTCCTTCATTCATTTGCAACAATGGTTTCTGAAGGGCATCTTGTTCTGTCAATCATACCTCAAGTAGTTTCAAGTTGAACAAATCCAATTTGCCAGAACTGCCCTCTGCCAATTGCTGAATCTTTTGTTTGATCTCTAGGTGTTTCCTTACACAACTCCTACATGGAGAGGTTTAAACTCAATAATCACTATCACATTTAGTGATAAACTATATTTTTCTACTTCATTTTCTTTCTTTCAGTGGGCAGTTCAAAATCTGTGTTAGTGCAATTGGGTGCAACTGAATGATCACAAAAAACATTCAGCTTGAAAAACCTTGCATATCTCTTCATCAGACAAGATATTACAAAATACAGCTTGCTGATGGGGGAAGAATACAAGGGGGAAACTTAACTTCGATGCTGATGTTGACATTATCAGGGTTTTAATATGAAATGGAAGAGAACATGGGTCTACAGACATTTAAATCAAAACTACGAGCTGATGTGATGGTTTCTGATTGCATACAGAAGTGTGCCTAAGACCCTTGGGAAGAAGGAAGAAACAAAGGCCTGTTACAGACTGCCAAAATAAAGCTGCTTCGGGTCTCTTTGGAGGTATGCTGTTTAAATGATGCATGCATCCTAAGAATCCGGAAGCTGCACCAAAGCTGCACTCCAGTGCTTAGGAATGGAGTGTGGCTTTGGCGCGACCTCTGGACTCTTAGAACCCATGCATCATTTAAATAGCATACCTCCAAAGAGACCCAAAGCAGCTTTATTTTGGTAGTCTGTAAGAGGCCAAAGAATGTTTGATGCTCTGTTTTTGAAAATATAAAATCCAGTTAATAATCAGAATTGCCAGTGCTCTGGAATGCATGCAGGTAGGAAGCATGTGTCATATTCACAAGAACACCTCAGAAAGTAATAGCAAACTGGCTGCCGAAGCTGATATTCAAGGTTATTCTAGATGTCCCAGGTTGCAATGAAAATAAATGACTCCCACCTGACTGCATTTGTGGGAAAGGTAAGAGTATGAGCTTTTTTTTCACCAGCATGGCTGAGACCAATTGCTATTTGTTTCCACTTCTCCCAGAACTGCCTCCATCAGCTGCTATTCCAGCTGGTTATTATGCAGCTTCATTATGTAACAAGAATGAAAGAATCTGCAACCAATTTGCTTATCTTCCTCTTCCTTCTTCCCATTGCAATGTCTCTTAAATAGCAAGTAATAATAAAATATAAGCTGCCTTGAGTGCTTTATATAAAAGTGGTATATAAATGTAATAAAACAGAGCCACTTTTTCAGGAGGTGCACAAGGAAAAATCTTGTTTGTAATTGATAACATTTTCCCCTCATGCTCTACACACCGCATATAGCCATTTGTGGTTCTTTCTGTTACCATGGTTCTCGCATTCAGAATATAGTCATCTGGAAAGCAGATGACAGAAGCCTAAATATTTTGAATGCGCCAGGAGCAAGCCATTAAGTATATGGGGTTATAAAATGTGTTGAAGGTTACCACGCAATGTCACATGCTGATATGAGTCATAACGTTTCAGCTGACAGAAAGTCAAACAACAGTTACAGTCATTTAATATTAAATGTATTAATACATTTCAAAAGCAATTTACACGGCAGATATCACCACTATTTCAATTTTAAGAATCAACTATCCAGGATGGTGCATTTCTAACACTTGGCTCCTAGAGATTTAGTAAATAAAGGTATCCCAGACCTGCTTTATTTTTTTCAACGACTAAAACATATTTCCTGAAGAAACTACTCTTCCTCTCTCCTCAATACTGAATGATGTCCATTCAGTACCATCTGCCTGGTAAGGACTGTGAGATCTAAAAACATGTGCAAGTTTAGGATAAGCAAAGTCAATTAATGACTACCATAGATCTTAACAGAGTTTCATTAAAGTTCTTTAAAAAAGAGAGAGATTTGGATGTAATTCCAATTGAGCTTTTAAAGGAACTTCAGAGTTTCACTGATTTGCAATATGCGCTCACTATATTTATTTCCACATGTTTAAAGTTAGACCATTCCACACCTTCCAAATCCCTGAGCTGCATATTAATAAGCACTTAGAAGGTGCATGGCAGGAAAAATGCTATTCACTTTTATCTGCGTCTAAGAAATTAAATTATCATATACATTTTTAGCTTAAATTTAAGGCAGACAGCCACAGATTAAGTGCTTCCAAAATATCATCTGTCAAATATTCAAAGAAATATAGGGCTATTTCAAGCTATGTGCTTAAATAATTTTCAGAATCTCATTAAAATGGAGGAAGGATGGGGAGGCTAAACTGCTGAAGTCATGAAGTCTGCATGATCAGAATCTTAAGATGGAATGGAAGAAATGGTGACTTAAATGAATCAGGGTCTAATACATGTTATGTAGTCTTGGACTGCTGGAACTAGAACACGAAGCTAACTCCCCAGTTGGATTTTTCTCCAACCATAGGTGAAACACAAAGATTACTTGATATGAAGGGGATGAAAGTAAAGTAAAACACATAGCAATTTTATAATAGCAAGGCTGGATATTAATTATGGGTGGTATATTAGGTTTAAGTTTGCACAGCAAATAGAAAACAAATTACACAATGTTTCAACGCAGGTCTCTCTACACTTGATTTGAATCTAGATAGACCAGGCAAGTGGCAGTTTGGTCCATTGTTCAGTTTAAAACAACCAGATGCCTTCAAGACAAGTTTACAAGTACAGAATGGAAGCAACAGGTTTTACCTGTTTGACCCAGAGATTTGCTGGTAATAACATAGTGCATCTGTTTTAACCTAATATCCACAAATAGACCTAAGTACAAGAAATATTGTCAATATTTTTTCAAGTTATGCTAGCAAGCAGCTCTTGCAACATGGTGAAATATTTGTTGAGAACAAACCTATTTTCTACCATCCGCTGCTAATCATTTGTTGGGACTGACTTCCAATGAGAGAGGGCATGTAAATAAAAATCAATATTTACTTCACACCATTGATTATTTTATCTGTTGTAGCCTTATACAAAACTAACTTTTCCAGCAGCTAAAAGTGCAGATATTGTTAAGGAACATGGAATAATATTTTGATGAAGTTGGTTCTTGCTTCTTTGACATCCCTTTTGAAACGAGAGTTCTATGGCATCACATCTGAAATGAACTGATTAGATCTGAACATCATTTTGCCTGGGCAATATTTCCTTTTTCAGCAACTTATCTAACAAATCACAAGATTGATCTCCTGTGTAATCTTAAAGAACACAAATCCCAGTATAACATAAATTTCTGCAATATGTATTTGTTATATTGAAACTACTTGGTTATTTAGCTGACCAGTCAGTCGATTCAAGAAATCCTTTTGATGTCCTCTACATATTGTTTGAGACATTTCCACCTTCTCGGGGAAACAATTTTGGTTACATCATCATTTACCCCAATTTCAGATCATTTTAGAATCAGCACCTTCTACTTTACAGCCTATACGCCACAGTGATTATCCTCTTCTGGGCCACCACAGCCCTTTGCTTCTCCATCTACTGTCACACTTTGCCGTTATCGAACAGTTGATCTAAATTAACACCTTGCTAAGTCTTCTCTCTTTCTACACCATTTCAGTTTCTCTTTTTATCTTCTGCTCTGCACTACTCCACAATGGGAACAGCATGCACGATGGTCATTGTCCTAGAAATTCAACCATCAAGAAAGTCTTGGATGCAGAGGACCACATTTCATGCATTGCTGGGTGAAACACACTAGAAGAACTAGTACCAACTCTACCATGAATCGCCTATATTGGAGATATAAACAAAATCTTTTGTACAGCACAAATGATATCACAGGCGCTCTCTTTCACAGGAACAACAGCAAAGGAAGGAAGCTTTATACAGACTGAAAATGACATCAACATGCACTGAGTCTCAATCTACTTATAAATACAGCCGTGATTAAAGGTATTTTAAATTAAATGTGATGGCTCTCCCCCCCCCTTTTGACATATTTTCTCTCTGGTATACTGTATAAACTGATGTATAAGTCTAGAAATTTTAGTCATGGGGTCAATATAAGTGCTGTACTTTAACTCTTACAAAAAGAGGAACCATCCTTTTCTCGGAGTGGCAAAAGGTGAGAGTTTAGTCGCTCCTGGAAGCACCTAAAAGAAACACCAACCCCTCTTTCTGCCACAGAGCTACCCTCTGACCTTTCTGAATACCTGGGTAAAAATGGCAGCTCTTTGGCACTTCTCCTTTAAGGGGTGCTGAGAGGATATGGCCTTTGAAGGATTTGAATAAGACATCTGTGCATGTTCATCACCTTTTCTGGGTTAAAATCAGGCAAAGTTACCACATTAACATTAAAGGTTATAATCACCGCTAACGTAATTGTCATTTTCTTTGCTTTGTCTTTTCATCCTTATTGACATGTGTACATTTCCTTACCCCCCTCCCCCTGAGCCTAATTGCACAGCCACCATTTACAAGAATTCCCTCCTCATCCACCCAGCCTTCAGGTTGTCATGCCTGCTGGAATTGTATAAATTCTTTAGGATTGTTTTCCTTCGCTCCATTTACATCCTTAGTTACATGCCCCTAAGTTTTACCCTCAACCTATCGACAGGTCATATCAAAATCTATAATTCTGCCCCACAAGCCTGCCCTTGACTTATACATGAGGTTGACTTATAGTTGAGTATATACAATATATATTGTTAGCTATACCAGCTTGTAAATGAACTTTTTTTGATAATGAAAGCTTCTTTGTTTAATGCATTGAAATTGTACTATTTCTGTTTTGAAGGAGATTTGAATTGTACAAGAAACTGTGGATTCGAAGGCTTTCATGACCGGCTTCCATAGTTTTTTGTTTCTATGTGCAACAAACTGTTATATTTTTATTTTCTTAATAACATGACAATGGAGCATCTATGAACAGATTAAGATTTAAATTTAATTCATAATTTGCATCATATTCAAGCCATAAACCCAAAAAAACCAAAAGATAATGCGTATTTTAAAAAGCAGCTGCAAACAGTCTGAAAGTGTATGTCGTGCAGACCTAAAATCAAAAACAATAAACCACAGTTGACCGCATCCATGCCAAAACCACCCAAGCCTTAATATGCTAGCTCTGAATCTATAGTCACCCAAGTCTTGAGCAAAACAGCCAGGCACAGTAAAACATCTTCTCAATTGTTTTTAAAGGAAGTAATACAGCTTGTGATGTGCATGCAATATTACAGAACAAACATTTTACTGAAAGTTTATTTGCATGTACTCTTTGTGTACATGCAAACGACTGAAAGGGATTTCTAAACCTGTTTATCTTTTGCTAAACTTAAAGTACAATCTAATATTGAAAAAGTTTTTTTTAAAAAATGATACATACATGACTGTATTAATACCTGCCAGTTGTTGGAACATTTGTAGACTACAGCCAACAATCAACTCTCTTCGAGTTGGAGGATAGGTCAGCATTCTGTAGATCACAGGTCCAGCTTCAAATAAACAAACAAAATGAAATTTATTAATCTATTAGTTCAGTATTTCCCCTTATGGCAATATTGACATCTCCATGTACATTTGAACAAACCCCACTTATCTGGCATATCTCCACTGTGGTTAGCAGTTGAAACGCAAGACAAATAGCTACTTAGCAATGTTTTTGAAATTATACAGATTTGGGACTTCAACTGATGAAATACAATGGTTAATTTCTTTGGAAGACCAAACGGTTCACATTTCAAGTTAGCAAGAGGTGCAACAAGATTACCAAGCATGATCCCATGAGCCATTAGTCCCATCGAATTCACACCACAAATGAAATTATGTACAGCTTACTTACACAGAGCTGGGAACAAACCTGCTAAATTACTGAGTCACTAGACATCTCTTGCAATTTCCTCAACTCACTAGATTCCTTATTAATGCTGAAAAATGTGGTCTCATTAATTAGGTTGTTAGAATTTCTTAGAGGGAGTGCTTCTTATTCTGTTACATTTAGTAAAACAGGAAGCCTACTACCTCAGGAGAAGAAATATTGCAATAGGAGGAAATGCATCATATTGCTGTTTTAGGTATGTTAATCTACCAGTATGTGATTTCTTTGGAAATATAGCAGGGAAGGAGACAAGGAGACAGAGCTTTCTGAGGCCTAGGTCAGAGCAGAGGAGTTGGGCTTGTAGAGCAGAATAACAACTGAGTCTGGGGATGCATCTACACTGTGAAAATAATGCATCTTGACGCCACTTGAGGTGCTGTAGCTCGATCCCATGGAATCCTGGTATTTATAGTTTAACAAGGTCTTTAGCCTTCTCTGACAAAGCATGCTGATGCCTCACAAGAATACAAATCCCAAGATTCTGCAGAATGCTGTCATGGCAATTAGTGGTGTCAAATGGAATTATTTCTACAGAGTAGAGATACACTCTGAGAAAGAAAAAAGAAAAAGAAAAAGTGAGTTTGAAAAGGAATGGGGTGAGGGAGTGATTTCTTTGCATAGGAGGAAGACACATACACCTACACAGGTCTGTATATTCTGGACTGGTTTCTATTGTACATTATATGTTATAATAGTCAATAATATATATTATGTATTGTATTGCAATTATATGATATAATATATAATCTTGTATAATATTATTTGGGTTGAGTTGCAGTGAATCCTTTAGTAATCTTGCTCACAGTGTTATTTGCTTGGTGATTAAATGAAAAGTTTTCATAACACTCATCCCTATATCTTTCTTTCTTGGTTTGTCCCACTCATTCCTCCCACATCATTCTGCTTTTTACCACCCACTCTCCTCCTCCTTTTTATCTAGCCCCCTTTAATTATACAATTTATGTAAGATAGGTACAGAGAACAGTGGGCTTTTAAAATATCTGATCATTAAAACTGAAGATGTCACAGATTAAAGTTGGGTTCCCTGGCTCCTGCATACAATATATGTTGCTCTATCACTGATACTTCTTGATATTAAAATATTTAAGGCAAAAACAGAGGAATAAAAATCAGTAATATGAGTTAGAACCCATGGCAGCTGCCACACTGCAGAATTAATGCAGCTTGACACCACTGTCATGGCTCCATCCTATGGAATCCTGGGATCTGTAGTTTGTTGTGGCACCAGAGCTCTCTGACAGAGAAGGCTAAATATTTTACAGAACTACAAATCTCAGAATTCCATAGCAATGAACCATGGCTATTAAAGCTGCATCAAGCTGCATTAATTCTGCAGGATAGATGTAGTCCAAATGTAACAATATATGGTTTTTCCTATGTACCTTTCACCATTATTATATTAATGTTGATGTTAAAGACGAATTTATAAATCAGAAAATAAATTTTGTGTGTGTGTGTTGTTGTTTTTTTAATCCTTGAAGGCACAATAACAGATCTAAATCTGAAGGATAGGCCTAAATCCAAATCACTAGAATAGACAAAATGCATTAAATGCTGATTTACTGTTATGTAAATCCCATTCATTCAATGGTTGTGCTCTACTTGGGACTAACAACTGGACTAAGAAAACTGAATTCCATCTACAATCAAATACGGGATAAGATGCATGTCATGGGAGGGTCAAATGCCATATGTAGGCAATTGTCAGCTGTTATTTAGAAGCACTGGTTTGTTCTGGCAATGTCTATGGGACGCACAAAAGGTCAGTTCACAGCTTTAAATCTAAGCAGCTCAACTTTAAAACCAAATTTAGCTTATGGCCTATTTTACCACTGGGAGCAATTTACTTCACAACTACAATTTTATTCTGTCTAAGCAGAACCCATGATGTATTGCCATGCTTGCAACCAATTTATCACTGAATGAAATCCAATGAAGTCATCCTACAAAAGAAGGAAAGCAGAACTATTAAGCCAAATTGAGCAGGAGTCAGAAGAACTCTGGACAGAAAACAAGGATATTGTGAGGGAAGAAGGCAAAAAGACACTACCTGCAGCCAAAAGAGGAGACTCAATGGATGATAGATTAAACTCTTCAAGAAGTTAAGGACATACAAGAAGCAATAATAAAAGAAATAGAGTCAGGTTTCTGAATGCAATTGTTCAGTGACTTCTTTGCAGGGACAAGAGGAACTACTATAATATTCAATGTAAAGAAATAGAAGATGACAACAAAAAAGGGGAAATAAGAGACCTCTTGCTGATGAGGAATCTGTACTTAGGATAAAAGACAACTGTAAGAACAGAATATGGGGAAAAGAAATGGTTCCCAATTGGCAAAGGGGTCATACAAGGTTGCATTTTTATCACCCTATCTGTTCAACTTGTATGCAGAAAATATCATATCAAACAAAAATAATGACCATGAGGGATTTCCATAAATTCAACCTAGATAATGAGGAAACTGAAATAAAGGCGGGATACAAACGGGCAGGGGAAGACGTCTTGGAGGTGTATTCTGCTGAATACGGAGCCTCCAGACCGCCCACCCCGGGGGCGTGGCTCAGGAGATGGGGCTTCCACATGGGGGGCAGTGAAGACGCCTCACCTGGGGCCGTTTCAGACCCGGAGTTTCCAAACCGCCGCCTCGGAGGACGCTGCAAAGAGAGAGGCAGCTTCTTCACGGGCGGCCAAAAACGGGGCTTTTTTTTTTCTTTTGCCGGCTGGCGGATGCGCAGCTGCAGCGCTAAGCAGCGGCGGCAGAAAGCCTATGGGCACATTTAAAGTGCCCAAGCCCCTTTAAAACTTTTCCCCCCGCTCTGCCCAAGAACAATGGTGGTCTCCTGCCAGCTGGTGATCAGCTGGTGTTGGCATCCTTGTCCGCTTGCACTTTGCCAGTGTCACCAGCATCATAGATGCCTCCTCTCCTTTGGTCCCCGCGCTCCTGCTGAATCTGCAATGCACAGCTACAGCTGTCTCCGCTGCCACTGCTGTCCCCCTGCCATCCCCCATCACCTCCCTTGTATATATGTAAATATTTACAGTTTTAGCGTTTTTTATTGTTAGGTGAAAATGGCACAGGAATGTGTGTAGGGGTTCACTTTAAAGTCCAAACTTTCCAAGCAGCGCATGCGTACATGTTGCTCTAGGGTTAGGGTTAGGGTTAGGGTTACGAGTCTTAAAATGTGCTGCAGCTGTGCTGCAGCTTCCACACCTGCATGGCAGCTGACGCTGCAATTAAAGCCTGACTGCAAACTGCGCATGTTCCAGGACCCCGTCTCATTATGCGACGCAGCAGACACGGAGCTTTTAAATGGGCAACTTAAATTAGCGGCGTAGCAATTCTGGCGTACCGGTGCAGCAGCTTACAGACGGAGCTGCGCAGCTGCGCATCAAATGGAAAAGAAGCGGAGAAAAGCAGCACCTTTTTAATGCCGCCTCTTCCCGCTTGGGGCGTGCGGGGGGCGTGTTCATGGCGGCATTCAGGTAAGGCCCGTCTGAAGGCTCTACCTTCATGACGTCATGAATACACCCCTTTTTGCCCGTCTGTATCCCGCCAAAGATTTCCTATACCTTGGATCAAACACTGATCAGAACAGAGACTGCGGTCAGGAAATCAGAAGAAGATTAGGAATGGGAAAGGCAGCTATGAAAGAATTAGACAAAATCCTGAAGTGTAAAGATATATAGCTGAACACTAAAGTTAGAATCATCCAAGCCATTGTATTCCCCATTACCATGTACAGATGTGAGAGCTGGACAGTGAAGAAAGCAGATAAGAAGAAAATTAATTCATTTGAGATGTAGTGCTGGAAAAGAGTCCTGAGGATACCATGGACAGCTAAAAAGAGAAACAAATGGGTCCTAGAATAAATCAAGCCTGAACTCTCCTAGGAAGCCAAGATGACTAAATTCAGGCTGTCGTACCTCAGTCAGATCATGAGAAGGCACGGCTTGTTAGAAAAGACAATGATGCTGGAGAAAATAGAGGGCAGTAGAAAAGACAGGAAGACTGCATGCCAGATGGATAGAATCAATCAGGGAGACCATGGGTCTGAGTCTACAGGATCTGAGCAGAGAGGTAGTTAGGAGGGCTTGGAGATGTCTCATTCACAGAATCACCAAAGGCAGCTAACAACAACAACTTTCACAAGATATGTGAAGTCATTGGCATCACCAGGCTTAGTGTCATTCAGTGTGTGTGTGGGGGGGGGGGGGGGAGCTGCCAAGGGGTGATGGTGGCCTGCCCCATCCTTATCTCCCACTGCTTTGCTCACTTGCTGCCTCCGCTTCCTCCCCAGGGACAGAGTCGGGCTGGTAATGAAGCCATGAGAGGCACGGTCACTCCATCTCCACCCTCCCTACCTTTTCAGCACCCTCCCTGGGGCCAGCAACAAAGCCACGAGGGGTGTGCTTGACCCTCCACTGCCCTTCCTGCAGCCTTGGCTCCTTTCCTGGGGATAGAGCTGGGCAGGCAACAAAGCCATGAGGGGCATGCCCACCTCCTTGTTGCCCCTGCACCCACCAAGGCTCCATTCCCCCAGGGACATGTTTAGAAAGGCATTATTTAATTTTGTGACTGCTGTTATACATGACTCATTGGAAAAGACAATAATACTAGGAAGGATAGAGGGCAATTGAAAGAGAGGAAGATCACATATCAGATGGTTGGTTCAATCCAAGAGGCCAAGGGCATGAGCCTGCAGGACCTGAACAAAGCAGTGCAGGATAAGGATCCTTGAAGATATCTCATTCATAGGGTTGCCATGAGTTGAAGTCAACTTGAAGTCAGTTAACAGCAACAACAATTATGCAGTTTCATTGCTAATAATAATAATACTTAACACATTTAGAATGCTTTTCAGCATACAAATCACTTTCCCTGGATTAGCTCAGTAAATGTTACACCAACCCTATGGGTGAATCCAGTTGGCATGTTTGGTCTTATTTTTCAGATGAGATGTGGGCACAAAACTGAACATATGTGCAATTAGGTTATTTTAGGCTGTGTGCTTAATAGTTGCGTGGGTGAGCTCTGCAGTCATTAACGTGTTTTAATACATTAGCTTTTTTAAAAATTGCCATTAGAAGTGTTTGATTTAAGATTTGGCTGGCATGGTTTTTTATGGTATGATAAATCTAAGGCAACTGCTGATTTTAATAATCAATATGTCAGGAAATCACTTGAAAATATGGATTAAATACTGTAGCGAACTAGCTCTTGTTCTAAAACACCTTTATGGGTAGAACCCCATGAAGTCTTGTATACAAGAGAAAATAAAATAAAAGATAAATAGATTACATACTGAGAACTGTTGAAATTAAAAAAACAGACAAATTAACATCGAAACTGGAAGTACATGGTATTAATTTGCAATGGAACTTTTAAAGGCATTTATTTGGAGGGTTTAAAATAGATAAGAAGTTATTTGGTTTTGAAATGACAAAATCAGAATTTGAATTACAATTGTGCTCAAATTATGAAAAACTGATAGAGAAAATGTACATATGTTATTATTGAAAATGGAAGTGAAGGATGAACAAGTGAAATACTTGATGGTTAACTGGGCACAAAAATATTGGTCATGATAGAGATGCATCAGTGGGAGAATATGTGGGGGGAAAGGGATTAAAGTTTACTTTATGTTATGAACTTAAAGAAAATTGTTATATCATGATGTACCATTAGTAATTAACTCCAGAAAGGATTAATAAAATGTATAAAAGTTCTTCAAATATTTGCTGGAAATGTAAAAAGAAAGAAGGGACATTTTATCACATGTGATAAACTTCTGAGAGTGTGTGTGTGTGTGTGTGTGTAGGATTCAATACATGGCATAATGGAAGACATTATAGAATTAAAATTCCAATTAAAACAAACCTTTTTTAACCCAGTTTATTGAATGAGAATTTAGAGAAGCAACATGGAATAATCATGTGTTATATGATAACAGCAGCAAATTGGTCTGCACACAGAAATGGAAAGAATTGAGTCCCAACACAGCAAGGCTGGCTGTTAAAATTATATGAACAGACAGAAATGGAAAGACTACTTTAATTAAAGGGAAAAAATTAGATTTGTTTTTAAAAAAAACTGAGAAAAAGTTGTAAAGTTCATAAAGAACTTGAGTAATGTATTGGTTTTAGGATTTAAAATATAATAGAAAGAATTATTAAAGAAAGGGGTGATTTAAGAGTAGTTATTGTCAATACTCTTATCAAGCTGTTTAGGAAAGCCAGAGTGGTTTAATTTGGGTGTTGGACTATGAGTCTGGAGACCGGGGTTCAATTCCTAGTTTGGCGATGAAACCCATTGAGTGACCCTGGGCAAGTCACATGCTCTCAGCCTCAAGGGAAGGCAATGGCAAACCTCTGAACAAATCTTGCCAAGAAAAACCCAAAATAGGATAGCTAAAGTCGGAAATGAAGGCACACAACAACAACTGTTTAGTATTAAATGGAGCAGGAATGAGGGATAGTTATAGCCATAAATTGGAAAGTTGGAAGCCACATGATTCCCTACTGTGTGCTTTTCCTTTTCATTAGTTTTAGAGGATGTTGTAGTTAGATTGAGACGGGGGTTTATTTGTTTGTTATCCTTGTATATTGTTTTATGTTAACACTGTTTGATGTGAATGAAAATATTCATTTTAAAAAGTTTGAAACTCTTTCTTGGTTCATTCAGCGGGCTTAATCTGTTTGTGCCTGGGACATGCTGCCACTCTCTGGCTCTGGAAATTTCCCCTGCTCTAAAATAGTTGCCAACAGTTTTTGTTATTGTCACTGTGCATTTGCTTCAATAGTCGGTGTGACTCTTAGGCATTCCTCAGGGTCTCAATACCTGAACATCTGTTCTAGCCCTGAAATGGTTGTTTGCAACTTTTTCTTGGGCATGTTACACGTGTCTGGGTCTTACAACCATCTTGCTCTGACAGAGACAACTGCGACACTTTTTTTCTGACGTCTGTAGAAAATTAAGTGAATGTTAACTTCACTGTCTCAAGCAGAAGCAGAATTGCAAACTCGATAGAATTCCCATTCTTAAGAAAGCTGTATTTTGAACATATGGATCTCCTGCAGATGTTAAGGGAATAGAAGGCTTGTGATTATTAAAAAAAAAACTCCTGAAAGGTGATAAATGAAAATGGCATACAAAATAGCTTCAGACACACATGTAGTGGATGGACAACACACCATGTATACCCTGGCAGTATATAAAAAGGATCTAAGGAAACCAAACTTTCTGTTTCTTTTCTAAAAACTTTGAAAGGGCTGGTCATGAGTGAGAAATTAACGTATGCATTCAGGTCAACCCTTTCCCAACCCAGTGTATGATCTGCAGAATGAAGAAATCATTTGTACAAGGGGAAAACTGGTTGTGTGGTAGTAGCTATTGCAATTTGTGTAACAGCATGATTGGTGACGTTGTTTGAATGTTTGACCAGTATTTTGGGACACCAGGGTTCAAATCCCCATTTGGCCATGAAAACCTACAGAGTGGCCTTGGGTAAGTCACACTCTATCAGGCTCAGAGAAAGGCAATGGTAAGCCCCCTCTGAACAAATCTTGACACAAAAAAACCATGACAGGGTCACTGTTAAGTGGGAAACAACTTGAAGGCACACAACATATATTTAGCTTGCACTAAGGACATGACAGATGCCAGCATGGAGTAGTGGTCTGAGCACATTGGACCAGGACTCTGGAATCCAGGTTTCAAATCCCTGCTCAACCATGGAAACCCACTGGATGACCTTGGGCAAGTAACACTTTCTCAGCCTCAGAGGAAGGCAAGGGCAAACCCCCTATGAACAAATGTTGCAAAGAAAACCCTGCGATAGATCTGCCTAAGGTTCGCCGTTAGTTAGAAATGACTTGAAGGCACACAGCAGCAGCAACAACAACATGACAGCAGCCCCTGGAACCTTAAGCATATTATTTAAATAGAACTAGCATGCTTTTACAGATTCAATAATTTAGGAAGTATCAGCTACTAAAGCACAGTGGTCAAGATGGTGAACTATAAAACTCATGTCAGCCATGGCCTTAAAGCAAGCTGTCATCTCTAAACCTTAGCTCTTTCTTCTGAAATACAAGGATAATAATGTATGTTAAGTAATTTCCACATTAGTATCTTACCTCATATGAGAGACTACACATGTCCAGAAGGTACAGATCAGGTCACATTTTACCACAATACACAAAAAGCTAATTCCTCAATCATTCCTATCTATAACTGCTTAAGGCTTTTGCCCAAATAGTTAGCAGGTACAGAGTTTTCGCAATTAGACTGGGGCTGTCACACCAGAAATATCACAGCTGCAAGGCAAATCCATGAACCTACATGTGGAATAGCTGTTCCTGGGGAAAACTGTGTTGGGAGAGCCAATTATTAAGGACTGTGTTCCTGCTGCCCTTCTTTTTCAAGTTCATAATTCTATCCCTGGTCTTAAAACTACATAAAGACTAACCTCTTTTTCTCCCAAGTGTCGAGCCCTTGAAGAATGTATACTAAAAACTAAGCACAATTCTATAGACTGTAAATTTCAAAATCAGCAGAAGCAATATTTAGGCTCTATTCCCAGCACACATGAGAATCACATTGGCTTCAGTGTAATTTCAAAGTAACTACATACAGTCATCTTTGTTTTCAATTTTAAAATTAGTTTAATTTATTTTTAATGAGTCTCTTAAATGAGTTCTCTCTTTCTACCTTAGCTTGAATAATGTAAGTCTAGGCTAAGTAATAAGGCTCATAAGCACCACTCTCTCCTTATTCTTCCAGATCCTAGTTAACTACCTTATATGAAGCACTGCAGTATTTTATGTTATTTTAGGCCCAGGCTGAAAATTCAACTATTTCCTAAATGTGATTCCTGAGGCCTAAAATTAGGGAAGGTGAAAGTCAGGTATGCTGGTCTAATATGCTTCAAATGAGTATGATGATGGAGAAGACATATCCTGTTGTTCTGAATGTTCAGCAACAACAACAACAACAAAACAAATCCTGAACTTTATTCTGAGGCTGCTGCGATTTCCTCTTCTTTCAATTGCCAGGTAACAGCCATGGTCCAATCCACCATCACCCTAGAAAGGCCCAGAAGAATGGTCACTTTCAGTATTAGTCTATTTCAGAAAAAAATAAAAATAAAAAAGGAAAGTAGGGCCCAGAAGGGGAGAGTCTAGTCATGACTCCTTTAAGACTGACCTTAGATGTACAAGTGAAATAGTTGTTTTGGGAAGAAAAGTGGGATATGAATTCAAAAAGTAAATAAATTCATCTATTCAAAGTGCAATGGGATACAGAAAGTTGCACCTGGTGATACTGACCATAAACCTTCAAAGGGTTATTATGCATGATACAGGTATGTCAAGCAGCTGGCCTGTTAATCTTGAGGTGTCATCAATGCCATACATTAGGCTTCTGATGAAGAAAGAAATTTTTCAACAGAAGTTTATTTTGTTACATATGGGTATTAAAACTCTACCCAACAGAAACACTGTAATGAAACTATAAAAACCTTCTGGACAGTAAGCACAAAAGGAATTAGAAGACAGATCCAAGTGGGTGACAGTCTGATTACAGTGACAACCCTCCTACACTTTTGGGAGAGTGGTGGAATGAATAGCACTTGCAAATGCACAAAGGGATTTGTTCCATATTAATTCCTCCAGAGGATACACCCTGTGAAAGCTTGCAGAGAAGGAAGTGGAGATGTGGGAGGGAAATCACTTTGATCACTATCTGCCCTCATCAGCAAAGGTCGAAAGCATCTTTCTTTAACAAAGGAACAGAAACCACTTGGGTCTGGTACTGGTGGAGTCAAAGGGCATGCCAGCTGGAGTTGAGGCATCAAACCTCCAGGTGCCAACCAAAGCCATGTAAAGGAACTAACTCCAAGCCACTGGCTTTGAGAGTTTCTTTTTTTAAAATAATGTTTATTAAATATTAAAAACATACATTCTGAGTATAAAACCTTACATTCAATCCTCTCCTCTACATCAAATGCACATTAAATAGGATTCTCCATATGTACCTGCACAGAGGATGCAGCAAGTGGATAGAGCTATAAAGTAGTATGCATAAATACATCTGTATATATGCACCTGTAAACTACCATATACAGTGGACCCTTGTTATATGCTGGGGTTTGTTTCCAAGATCCCCCGTGTATAACAAAACCTGTGTATGCTCAAGTCCCATTAAATATAATGACATAGCAAAATGGTGTCCCTTATAAAAAATGGAAAATCAAGGTTTGATATTTGAAATTTATACTTTTTTTGAACATTTTCAAACCGTAGATGCTTGAATCCATGTATAAAAAATCTGTGTATAACAAGGGCCGACTGTATATTCATATATATACATTGGCTACACACTTCTGTTTATACTAATAGGAACAAATAAATATACCAACAAAGGAGGTCAGTTACTAATAGTTGATAGGTATTATTAACTTCCTTAACTTACAACATCCCATTGCTACATTCTTTACACCATCTTTCCTACATTTCCCTTCCCAGTTTCTTCCTAATCTATTATTCCTCTCCCATCACACTCCATACCATCTCTATCTCCCCTTCTTTATCCTTCTTTTCTCTTCGCTTCACTTGACATCACCTTGCATTACATCCTTCCTTACTTTCTGACTTACTCTCACCCTCTTCTACTTACTTAACCTTCCGAGAGCTTCTCAAATTTGCAAATGATACTAAATTAGGAGGAACAGCTAATACCCCAGAGGGCAGGATCAAAATTCAAAATTACCTTAATAGATTAGAAAGCTGGGTCAAAGCTAACAAAATGAATTTCAACACAGAGAAATCTAAGGTAGTGCACTTAGGGCAAAAAAAGAAAAGAAAAAAAAAAGAAAAGAAAAGAAAAGAAAAGAAAAGAAAGAAAGAAAGAAAGAAAGAAAGAAAGAAAGGCACAGATATAGGATGGGGAACACCTGGCTTAACGAGACTATGTGAGAAAGGGATTTAGGAGTCCTAGTAGACTACAAGTTAAACATGAGTCAACAGTGTGATGGGCAGCTAGAAAAGCCAATGCTATTTTAGGCTGCATCAATATAAGTATAGTGTCTAGATCAAAGGAAGTAATAGTGCCACTCTATTCTGCTTTAGTCAGAATATTGTGTTCAGTTCTGGGCACCACAATTCAAAAAGGATGTTGAGCAGGTCCAGAGGAGGGCAATCAAAATGGTGCAGGGTCTGGGAACCATGCCCTACGAAGAGAGACTTAGGGAGCTGGAGGTGTTTAGACTGGAGAAGGTTAAGAGGTGATAGGCTTGTTTAAATATTTGAAGGGATGTCATAATGAGGAGGGAGCAAGCTTGTTTTCTGTTGCTCCAAAGAACAGGACCCAGAACAATAGATGCCAGCTACAGGAAAAGAGATTCCACCTCAACATTAAGAGGAACTGCCTGACAGCGAGAGCTATTAGACAGTGGAATGCACTCCCTCAGAGAGTGATGGAGTCTCCTTCTTTGGAGGCTTTTAAACACAGGCTGGATGGCCATCTGTCGGGGGTTCTTTGATTGAGAGTTCCTGAATCGCAGGGGGTTGGACTGGATGGCTCTTGTGGTCTCTTACAACTCTATGGTCCTATGATTCTAAGGGATCAAAATGGGGAAAAAATGTGTCAAAGGCTTGTTCTGTAAAATGTTGGCAATAGAGACACTTTCTAATGGTGCACTTTTCTTGGAGACAGAAAAACACTGCAAGTTATCATCTGACTGGAGCATTTCTTCCACAGTCAAGACATTTCTTGAAGAATGCTCTCAAGGCCATGAGTTTTTGAGCTGCTTTGTTGCAAGCAAAGAGCAAGCGATATATTTGAATCATAGTGACTGAAAGAAATTAAAATGTGATCTTCACTTTGTTCAGAGAGATCTGTGCATCTTTTGACAACCCAGGTTCTCCAAAGGGTTCAACTTTGTCTGTTATGCGTTCAAAGCAGATTTTATCCCCAAAGCCAGGAACCACTTTACTGGAGGTTCCAGCTTCTCTTTGTTGCTGTTATGTGTCTTCAAGTTGTTTCCAATTTAAGGTGTCCCTAAGGCAACCCTATCATGGGTTTTTCTTGGCAAACTTTGTTCAGATTTGCGATTGCCATCCCCTGAGGCTGAGAACATGTGACTTACCCAAGGTCAACCAATGGGTTTCATAGCTGAGCTGGGAATCAAACCCTGGTCTACAGTGTTGTAGTCCAACACTCAAACCACTACACTATGTTGGCTATTATGCATCCATAAAATACATTTATTTATTCATTCATTCATTCATTCATTAGTTCATTTATACAACAAACTGTTGTTTGCTCAGGGACTTAGATATGTTTGCTGGAGAGTTCTACTACCCTCTCTTGAAATACTGTTCCCAAGATACCCAAGAAAAGGAATTGAGGATTAAATCAGTTTAATTCACTAGTGCAAATGCACACAATGTAGCTCTAAAAAGAGAAAGGGGGGGGGGGAGAGGAACTCAACATATCAAATTATTTTACTATTTTATGAATTCGGCAGATTTATTTATGAACTACTGAGTATAATTCATTATGAATTAATAGGTACAGCTTGTCAATTTTTTAAAAAGACATCCAGCATATGAGTTCTTTTCAGCATGCTGGTCAACTATGCCTTCATCCAGAATACTCCATTCTTGTCCAGTTGGTCAGTGTTCTGAGGCCACTGCATTTCCAAATATTTTATTTGTACGATGGAAAAAATTAATGTTCCTTAAAGCTTTTTGGTTTGTCCCCCTTGTGATATTTTATTTATATATGGATCAATATTCAAGATACTCATTTTGCCATTTGTAGCTAAATTCATAAGAAAAGTCGTGATGCCATTATATTTGGTTATTCTACCTTAATGTAGAACAGTCTATTTCAAACACTTGGGAAACAATGTGAACATTTCAGGTGTATGCATATACCTAGGTAAGCTCAAGCAGAAGCGGCAGATGTCTGTTTGCATTCCGACTATGAACTACAAGTTTTCTCTTGATAAAACCTGAAGATGAACTCTAGTTCTTTACTCAGTACACCCAAGGAACAATGGAGTACTAGCATTTTTTGGATGAGCTGCAAATCTCCTGAGGTGCTTCTCTGACATTACTCAGATAGCGAGGAAATGATCAAAGTTTTCCCAGTACTGCCTGACTTTTCAAGATGAGTCACACTGCAAAACCAGCCTGGAAGAATATATTTGGAAAGAATATTACCCAGATACCTTATAATATGAAGATTCAGATTTTAGAAGCATGATTTTATCATGGGAAAAGGTTTTAAAAAGACTTTACTTGGAGAATAATGGGAAAGGCTTTATTTCATATAATTTATCAAAACAGTTGCTACTGTTGTTTTTGCAAAAAATGCATAACATTGTTAACACTGATGAATGCTCTCATACTTAACTTGCCCTTCTTCCTAAGTACTCAAGTCATATTAGGGAGAAAGACAGGAGGGAAACGTTATAGGAACAATTCTTATCATCCTGGTACAGCACATACTTGCACCTATTTTCAAGATGGTGGGGCTGGGGAGAAGTGAATGACTATTAAAGAACCGCATACATTTTCACCTTCATATTCAATGGACCATAAACCCCACTGATCAGCTGGCTACAGCTCTGCTTTTTCCTCAGACAAATACCCCACAAAAATAGGGACAACATGATTTTAGTTTCAATTACTTGGGGGAAAATATGCAGCCAGCAAAGAAGTCAGTGAACTTGGTAGACCAGATGTAGGTAAGAGCAGACTCTACTCACTCATGGGCAAACAGCTCTTCAATCACTAGCTGATACAACATCCCATGCTGCCCCCTCCCATGGTAAAGGCTACAGAAGAGGCACCACTATTTAAAGGTGCTTGAGGCACCTCCAAGGAGTAGCAACCAGGTAGAAACACTCATGTTTCAGGGGAAGGAGGCAGCTTGCTGGGAGAAAAGGGATAAAAGGCGGGCAAATCCTTTTGGGGGTTTGGCCTACAAGGCCAGCCAACAACTGTAGCCTCTGTTAATTTATTAAGATTGTAGCACTTCAGAAACTCCTGCTTTCAACAGTTTCAAATCCCAACCAAATATTGCCCCAAACTCCTAGCCTTAGCAAGCCTTTCCTATGAATACTGGATGAACCAGGCACTTGTGGTACAAATGGCAAATTCATTACATCAACTCTACAGCTGTGGTTGCTTTGAAGACTCCTTAAAAGAGTTCTTGGGAAGATAATATACAGTTCTCTGCTTTTTTTAGCTTCTGCATGCTACAACAGCTTTGCAGTCATCCATTAAACCACAGGTGGACAAACATAGCCCTCCAGATGTTGCTGACTGCAACTCCCACCACCTCCAGCCAGCACAACCAATGGTGAAGAATGCTGGGAGTTGTAGCCCATCCTGATTTGAAGTGCTTGCAATTTGCCCACCCATGCCTTAAACCCAACTAAGGAACTCTATTAGAGTGGGCATTTTTGAAAACTATCCTTTCATCTACTTTGTTGTTCCTTTAGTCTGATCAGCGGAGTTTTCTGGCCAGATCTTAGCTGTCCACATCATGCCCGCTAGCATGCATGCCTTTGCTTTAATGTCCAGCACATCTTTTTGCTATCAATAACTTCATCAAAAGCCGAGATGTGATCACAGGAAAATTGAGTATCCCATGCTATAAAAACTGAAATGTTCACTGGATCTGCTTCCTATCTGTTGTAAGACTACTGTGTGTTTGTAGCAGAGCACGGTTCAAGGCATATATTACAGCATTCTTGCTGAAGCCAAGTAAATCTGATTTTGTGAGGCTGGAGACTGCCCAAAAACCCAATCAATGCTATCTCGAGTTCAATGGAAGAAAAGCAGGATATAAATGTATCAAAGAAAACAACAATGTGCTCTGAAAGAAAATGGGGTGCAATGATCACCCATATTAATAAAGTTGGTTTGCCATAGGTATGTAAGGTATAGTTAATATGTAGAGTGGTACAAAAAAACCGGTGGAGCCAGTCAGAGTGCAAACACCATAGGAAAATCTTGGTATTTTTTTAAATCTTGCTTCATAAAACCCAAATGGAAATAAGCAAGGTCACAGATGCATGTGATCTCAATGTTGCCTAACAGCAACTGAAACAATAAACTGGCACTTGGACTAACAAATGAACTGAAGGGAAGCAAGTGGATTAATATTTGACTCCTTTATACCAAAGGCCCAATACAGAAAAAGGGAAAATTGCCTTCAAGGAATGTGTGTCCTTAAAAGCAATTTTTGAGCTGTAGCTACTGTTTTTTAAGCTGGTAAGGGAAAAGGAGGGGATTTCTCACCACTCATTATCTTTTTTATGCACACTGCCACTGGTATTAAACCTAGAGGCAACCAGTAAGCTCTCTTCCCCCCCCCCACCTTCTCACACACATGCCAGCTTTCAGAATACCAGTTTATAATGGAGAGGTCCAGTAATCTAAACTTTCATGTTAATACTTACAAACAAAGAGTCTGATGAACACAAAGCAGAAAGAAAGGGCTTTTTAAAAATGAAAATACCCTAGACAATCTACTTTCTGGTAAATATTCAAACACTACAGTTTCTATATCTCATACAGTATTGAAAATTGCCACTGGGGTATCTGCAAACTTGCTGCTGGTCCTGGGAAGGGGGGGGGGGGCTGAAGCTGTTAAAGGACATCCTGCTCTTCCTCCTTTTCCTCCCGTCTGGGTCCAGGGTTGGAGTGGAGGTGTCAAGGCTTTTATGGTCCTCTGCCCACGCCGAGGTAACTGCAGTCTCCCTGCTGGTCCTGAGAAAGAGGGGGGCCTGGAGCTGTCCACTGGTAATATCCTCAGTTATATTGTGCTGTTCTTTCTGATTGCAGACTAATACTAGAACGTTATTGATCTCCCCACACACACACACACCCAGATTATCTCTTTTCATATTCCAAACTGCAATTACAGTTTTCCTAATTCAGTGTGATCCAAAGAAACCAACAAAAGCTAATCTATAGAGAAATACTTCTAGGATAATATGATCATAGCAGTAAATAAGGATATTCAGGGGCAACCAGGTAAGTCTGATTTTAGATTAGCGATTCAAAATTACAGTAGCCTTTGAAATGTTCAACAAAAATATCACATCCAATTTTGTTCTTTACCATTTGCTTGTTGGAGACCGCTGCTAAATTCAAAACATCTGAACTAAAAAGCATTTGCCTCACCCTAGTAACCTACATTTAAAGACACAATCTTAAATTTATTGCTGGAGTAATGCACATTGAAAGCCCATTCTGCACTATAATTTACGTTTCTGACATTGCAAAAGGCTACATGACAGCAATATTAGAATTTGCCAAGTACATTATTATCCTGGTGTTGCTTTTTAGTCATCAAAGGAAATCGTGGTTTGGCAAATGTAGCCTGTTGTTTTAAAAGGTCAATGGTTAAAAGGCTTTTTCAACCAGTAGCTGAAGTATGATAATAAGGATGCACAAGAAAAGACTAGAATTTATTTGTAAATTAAATATATTGATAAATTAGACAGTATAGTGAAGCATAACATTTATCCATTTATTTTTCACATTCCTGATGAAGAGCTTTTATAACTCCTGTTATGCACTGGAAAGGAAAGTCTAGTTTCATAATAATATGGAGTGATTTAAAATGACCAGTTCCAAATGAAATCACTCAATTAAAAATCAAGTTTCACATTTTGAAATTCATATTTCCAGGAACAAGCAGACTTTCTCTAACTAGTACATAGTAGCTGGGATTCATAACACAAAACCATTGGTTATGCTACTTGTAGAATGAGAACGCACTTCACGGTTTCAAATGTTCAAAAGCATAATTATTATTTAGACAGCAAGGGTGGAATCATACAGCGGATGGGCCACATTCTTCCCTCAAGGGATTTTCATAGTCCACAATTTCCTCCGTGAACAGCAGTTATCCTTTTCAACACAATACAATCCTCTCATCTTTTTAAAGTTAACAAAAATGTATACAAAAGTAGCACTGGACTTCTGCACTTCCAATTTGAGTTTTCATGTCTTCCCCCATTTTATGGAATCAGTACAAGTCTCTGCCAGTCCTAGGCAAATGACCCCTAGCCTCCAGAGCTCACCCATGCTTTATTTAGAGCTCATTGACTGCTGGAGCAGGTTAAATGCTAGACTTCTGCTGGAAGAACAAGAGAAATATATTAAAAGTCATTTCCTTCCATTGCAACCTCTCATCTACCAGATTTAGTTTTTGAGCAGTTCCATCTGCTCAAGAGGAAAGGAAAAGAGTCTCATTACACCAATGCTGTACCACCAGCCTTATCTGGATTCAAGGCTGTTTCCCATTTATTCAATGTTTGGCTTAATAAAGTCATAAGATCACTCCCTAATACAGAGCAATTTCTATTTCTATAGTACAGTAGGCTGTCCAAGAAATACCCCTAATCTCAATTCAAAAGTCAGTGAACAGCAGCAAACCACAATTAGCACAAAATATGGTTTGCAAGTCAGCTTTAGGCCATCATTTGAGATCCTAGTGTGTTGACCATTTCAGATCATAGTCTCTAGGCAGGCTTCACTATGGATACTGAAACATACCATGGCCTACGCTAAACAAACTATGGCCTAGAACACACGTGCCAAATGAAGCATCTTTTTGCCTCTTTGGAGGTATGGTGTTCAAACAACGCATGCATCCAAAGCAGACCAAAACAGCATAGAATCATAGCATCAGAGTTGGAAGAGACCACAAGGGCCATCCAGTCCAATCCCCTGTCATTCAGGAAATCACAATTGAAACATCCACGAGAAATCGCCATTCAGCCTCTGTTTAAAGACCTCCAAGGAAGGAGACTCCACCACACCCTGAGGAAGTGTGTTCCTCTGCCAAAGAGCTCTTACTGTCAGGAGGTTCCTCCTAATGTTGAGGTGGAATCTCTCTTCCTATAGCTTGCATCCACTGTTTTGGGTTCTTTTCTCTGGAGCAGCAGAAAATAAACTTGCTCCATCCTCAATATGACATCCCTTCAAATATTTAAACAAGGCTATCATATTACCTTTTCACCTCCTCTTCCAGACCCTTCACCATTTTGGATCCACTCCAGTTTGTCAACATCTTTTTTGAATTGTAGTGCCCAGAACTGGACAAGTATTCCAGGTGAGGTCTGGCTAAAGCAGAATAGTGTGGCATTATTACTTCCCTTGATTTAAACACTATACTTCTACTGATGCAGCCTAAAATAGCATTGGCTTTTTTAGCTGCCGCATCACACTGCTGACTCATGTTCAACTTGTGGTCTACCTGGACTCCTAGATTCCTTTCACATGTAATCTTCTTAAGCCAGGTGATGCCCATCCTATATCTGTGCATGTTGCTTTTCTGCCATAAGTGCAGTACCTTACATTTTTCTGTGTTTAATATCATTTTTTGAGCTTTGGTTCAGCTTTCCAGTTTATTCAGGTCATTTTGAATTTTGCTCCTGTCCTCTGTATTTGCTACTCCTCCTAATTTGGTGTTATCTGCAAATTTGAAAAGCATGACTTCTACTCCTTCATCCAAGTCACTGATAAAGATGTTTTCTTGGCAAGATTTGTTCAGAGAAGGCTTGCCATTGCCTTCCCCTAAGGCTGAGAGAATGTGACTTGCCCAAAGTCACCCAGACAATTGTATGGCTGAACTGGGAATCGAACCCTGATCTCCAAAGGCATAGTCCAACACTCAAACCACTACACCAAGTAGACTTCTCTTCTGGTTTAGTGTAACAAGTGTGAACTGCGGTGAACCTCAGGTTCATATGTTTTTCTCTCTTCCTCCAGCATCACTACAAGAAGGAATTCAGCAGCCTTTGCTTTTGTTTCAGATTCACTGCAAGTAACATACAAAACCTACCCTAACTATATATGGTTAATTCTGTGAAGCCAACTTCAGACCACCATCTGAAATGACAAACCTCTCAGTTATTTCAATTAACTATATTTAAGATTAGTGGAAGTAAACATTTGAGATGACATATTAAACTATAATTAATCTAAAAATCTGAAGGTTTCTGTTGGGCACACCAGGGGAGGGGGAAACATCCAAGGTGCCTCAATATCTTGCAGGATCTTCCAAGGTGAAGCTGTTCATATTTTAATAAGCTTTTAAAATCATTTCCTCATGAATATGGTGGTAGTGTCTTGCTGCAACAGAGATGGTTGTGCCTTGCCTGATCATATGGCAAAAGCACAATTTAGGAGCATTTTAAGTGGCTCCACCATGGCAGCAAATTTCACAAGTAACTGACCCACAGTTCAGAGCTCCTGTAATGTTTAGCCAAACATAACCCTTTTCTGTACAATCCCTCTATTCCATCTATACAACCAAGACAAGTGAAGACAGATGTGTAGGATCTACTCAGGGTTGAAATTTTATCTCTTGCTACACCCTTATGATCTAAGATACATGCTCATAGCATTAAAAAATATGGTTCCTCTCAGCAGCTACTAAGCACAAGGATTTGTTCCAATACCAGAATTAAGCAAAAATCACAGCCCTCCCACACACAAAAACATCAATTCCTTGTTTAGCCAAGTCTCCCCCCCAATTATTATTATTATTATTATTATTATTATTATTCCACATTTCAATAATCGTTTTGATGCTACTTGGGATCTATTCCAAATCATACAACTAGCAGGAGATCCTGGTCTACCTTCTGTTCATCCTTCCACATGATCTGTTCATATAATTACTCTACAGTTGATGATTGACAGCTGAACCTGACTCAACTCCATTGAAAAACATTGCCCTTGAGATGAGACAAGATAAATAAATTTCGCCTACAGTGTTCTGTCTCTGATGATCCATTCTTAAATGGTCACTTATTAAATGATGCAGTTATTAAAATGAGCATCCATGCACATGTAAATTGCCCTTTGTCATGCTAGGGTGCATAATTACTATTATATCCACATTTAGTATTTATGTCTGTTTATCCAGGAGAATAAATAAAGCCTAAAATACATCTGGCAATGCTATCTCCCAAAAATCTTTATTTTGCTATAAGCCATCTTTATTTTTTTAAAATGGCAAACTGTGAACAAATCAACTTTTAAAACTTTTTGACAGCTCATGTATCTGCAAAGAAGGTACTGTTGAAATTATTTCAACACAGATGTTTTGTACTCTTTTTCAAGACTGTAGGTGTATTTAAATATCCTTTCACTTGCTCTCTGTCTACCAGAGCTAGAAGCTACAAGACTTCAGGGAAAGCAGAGCTCCACTTCCATAGCAACAGAAGCTGAATACCACATAGGGCAGTACTTCTAAAATGAAATATGAATGAATGCCTTCTATTCAGGAATTTTTTGAAGTGATTTACTATTATTGCCAGTACAACTAATTTGATTTTAACTAAAGTTTACACTCAAAATACATTTTTCTTAGAAATAAAGTCTGGGCTCATGTGAAAAACTGCTAATAGGAAAGCATAATCTAATTCAGTCATAATCATCTAAGTTGCAATATATATATATATATATATATATATATCCCCCAAACACAACAGAACTTATGCTTTGCTTACACTATTCAAAAGCCACCGTTTTCCGATGAAAGTAATTATTGAACATATTGCTGATAATCTTCATATTCCAGGCTACTGCATATTCAAATAAAGTTAGGAGTCACACAGTGTTCACTAGCTTAAGCAAGACATAAAAAGAAGTGTAATTACCAGCTGCAGCTTTACAGAAATTGACAACTCCCCAAAGAGTATTTTATGCCCGCTCAGGCACTGCTCCATCTCCACCCGTCTATAGTGGCATAAAGAGAGCCCTAAAGGCTCATGCACTTCCTACTCCCACCTGGTTTTATGTATGATAAAGGGAGGGAAATCTTATGAACAATTTCTGAAGTTTACTGACAAACACATCCCACTAAGCATGGGTACCAAACTCTTGTTTAATATAGTGTTTTCAGTTGACAGCTAAAATATTAAAGCAGTAATGAGAATGAATGAATGTGGTAAAGCTAACTGAATTTTGGTGCATTCCAGGCAGCTGAAATATTCAAATCATATTCGAGTTATAATACCTTTATCCAAGCACTTTTCAGAAATCATGAAATCTGAGGACTAAGAACACTTGGGACACTCATGCACACAGTGGCCAGTATCAAGTGGTACTATTCTGTCAGTGCAATTGACAGACTATGGTCTAAATCCAATTTCTAGTCCCAATTACAGCAGACACACTGAATCAATTACTGAATGGCACATTTATGTAACTCTCATTGGTTGAATGGGTTTACTCTAGTTGAGACTAGCAATTGGATTTAGACTCTAGTTCTGTACTACACATGGAAAGGGTGGAGAGTCAACATAGTTTCTGGTTGCACAGGTGGAACCATCACCAATGACCACAAGAAAAAATAGCTCTGGAAAATAGCACAGGGGTATGTGTGTGTGTGTGAGAGAGAGAGAGAGAGAGAGAGAGAGAATTTTATAAAGCCACTATTTTCCTCCACTAATGCTGCACTCATTGTAGCCCAATGCTTTAACAAAAGTAAATATTAAAAAATGATCAAACAAGCTTCTGAAAACAAAAGAAGAAATTTGAAGGTGCAACAGTAGCTGCCTTAAATCTCATCCCAGGAGAAAAGCTGTGAATAAATGCAATAAATAAATAAAAATTAATAAATAAAATACTCACAAAGTTGCAGTGATCTATCATGATTCTTATTGGGATACCCTATCTAGCAAGCTCTAAAGTGAGTGTGTATACCTAGTAAAAGGGCAATAAGACAAAACACAGATTTTGTTTGCGTTATCATTCACGCTGATGGCCAACTGTCTACCTGCCTGAGTTGGCAGAGGTGGCTTCAGAAGTGGCACTGATTTCCCCCTGTTTTCATCATAAGGGTTTAGATTTGCTATTGGCTACAGTGGTAAATGCTTTGGCTGCCTCCTGATTAGGCTACTTTAATGTGGGCTGCCATTGATAAGTGTTTAGAAGCTACAGCTAGTGCAAAAATATGGCAGTGTATCCAGTCTTGCAAAAACAGCATTACCTTTCAATCTACTTCTAAGCTCAATTCACAATGAACTGTTTTAATCTACAAAATCCTAAATAGCTTTGGGCAAGGATATATGAAAGACTATCTCCTCCTATATGTATCTGCCCAAAATATTATTATTATTATTATTATTAAGCTTTATTTATATAGTGCTGTAAATTTACACAGCGCTGTACATACAATCTTTTAAATAAAACGGTTCCCTGCCCTCAAGCTTACAATCTAAAAAGTCACAACACAAAAGGAGAAGGGAATGGTAGTGGGGAAGGGGACCAGGTCCAGCAGTTCTTCTCTCCCTCTGAGGCCTGGACCAAGGCAGATGGACTGGAGGGAGGTCTCTGCTTCTTCTTGAGGGTAGGCCCGATAGCACTGGGCCTGTCTTTTCTCTCCCTCCAGGCCGAATGGTGTCAGATGACATGGAGGGAGGGCTCTTCTTCTTGAGGGTAGGGACTGTCTTTTCTCTCCCTCCAGGCTGGTGTCATGTGTGGGTATATGTGACGGGGCTTTCTCTGTAGCAGCTCTCTGACTTTGGGTCTCCTTCCTGATGACTCAATAACTTTGAATTTCTACTAGGTAGCTAAGACTGTGTTGTTTTGCATGACCTTCAGTTCTTAAAATAAAGGAAGTTACATTGGCTGTTTTTAACGGTGTGCTTTTAAAATTATTGTTGTTGACTTAATCTGTTATTAAATGTTTTAATTTGTGTGTTCGTATTTTAAATGTTTTTATCAGTTTTACAGGGCTCTGCTGAGTAGAGGGGCAATAGATACATGCTTTAAATAAATGCAAAATAAATGAATACTTACTTTATTTGAAAAGCTATAAATTGTTTGTTGTTAACTGCCTTTCAGTCAATTTCGACCTATGGTTACACTGTGGATGAGACATCTCCAAGGCTCCCTGTCTTCCACTGCTCTGCTCAATTCCTGTAAACTCATACCCATGACCACCTTGATAAGAGTCCATCCATGTAGTATGCAGCCTCCCTCTCTTTCTACTTCCCTCCACCTTTCCTGGCATTGTTTTTTCCAATAGTCGTGCCTTCTCATGATGTGTCCAAAGTACAACTGCCTCAGTTTGGTCATCTTGGCTTCCAGGGAGATTTCTGGCTTGATCTGCTCTAGGACCCATTTGTTTGTCTTTTTGGCTGTCCGTGGGGTCCTCAGCACTCTTCTCCAGAACCACATATCAAATGAATTGATTTCCTTCCTATCTTCTTTCTTAATTGTCCAGCTCTCACATCCATCTATGGTAATAGGGGAAACCATGGCTTGTATAATTCTAACTTTTAGGTTCAGTTGTATATCTTTGCATTTTAAGGATCTTTGCCAGTTCTTTCACAGCAGCCCTCCCCATTCTTAATCTTCTTCTGATTTCCTGGCTGCAGTCCCCATTTCTATCAATGTTTGATTCCAGGTATGAGAACACTCTTACTACTTCTATTTCTTCTTTATCTAGATTGAATTTGTCTAGATTCTCTGTGGTCATTATTTTTGTTTTCTTTATGCTCAATAGTAAGCCTGCCTTTGTACTTTCTTCCTTAGTAGTTGTTCCAGGTCTTTTAGGCTTTCTGCTAATATCATGGTGTGGTCTGCATATCTTAGATTGTTGATATTCTTTCTTCCTATTTTCACTCCTCGTCCTTCTGTGTCCAAGTCTACTTTTCTTACAATTATGTTCTACATCTAAGTGAAACACTAGGGTGATTAGATGCAGCCTTGTCTGACCCCTATATCACTGTTTAAACAGCACGGCTAATATAACTTTGCAGATTGGAAGATCAGGCACATAGTACCAAGATTTATTTTTCAGGAGACAAGAACCACATGTTAAATAATAGATGTCACTCAACTTTGCCCTAAATACCTTCCCACAAAATCAACACATATGCCTGGAAATATGGCAAAGGTCTTTTGATATAGCCTCATGTGAATGAATATCAAGAGCTTGTCTGTGACTGGTACAAAAGCCACTGTAAGAAAAACATAATTCCCTGGATACTGTGAGAAGGGGCAGGATCCCACCTATGGGACTTGTTGCCCCAGGCCCCTGTCTCCATCCCAGATAAACCACAGCAGTGCCAGACATATTGCTGTTACAGAAACATTTCTTTCACAAGGCCTCATTACTTCACAGACTTCCTCTCCCCACTCCTCCATTCACAACAAAAACAGAAGAATTCCTCCCAGCTAAAGGCTTGGTAGAAGCCTAATGAGGCCAGCTTGCTCTTCAGACAATTTACACGTAAGTTCCACTATAGCTCTTGGGACGGAAGGTAATCAACCATTTCAGGCTCTAGCATAATGCTTCTCCACCCTCCTCTTCTTCTAGATGTCTTTCCCCTGCAGACTGCCTGACAAGGTGGTTTTCCCACCTGGACGTTCAACACCCCAACCTGAGCAGGAGGCATGTGACTTTCAAAATTTTGGACCATTTGCCAGTACTGGTGTTCCTACTGGTTTCAACCATCCTTGCTGTGTTCTTCTCCTCCAGTTTGCTAAGATCACTTGAATATTGAGAGCATTGCTGTTTGCAGAGACAGAATGGCTGCAAGCAACAATGATGCCAGGGAGCTGCTGGGGAATTTATAAATAGCTACCTCTGGACACCAGGTGTGCCTGATGATTCAGTGTTCCTGTTTAACAGATGCTGGGACCTGCAAAGTCTCTCCGTATCTCTTCAGCAAACTTCAATGAATGGGAGTGCATCCTTGGCACCTGCCAAGTCCTACTGAAGAGAGGGTCCCTCAACTGTTACAGCTCCTTGGCCCCTGGCAGTCTGACTCCTCTGTGTCAGATTCTTCAGATCCCAGAGTTTGAGTTATGATACTGACTTCCCTCTCCACAGGTACAGTACTGATTACAATGTCACCTTCTAAGAACCAAAATATTACCAATACTGAGATCAAACCACATAAATAGTTTAATGATTTAATGAAACTGCCAATAATGCCAAAATATATAAATACCTGAAAATATGTTAAATATTTCAGATTTAGTCTATGAATAACTGGATAGCTTTATGTTAAACCATCATCCTTCCCTGGTGAAATAATTATGGGCTGGGATTCAAACAAGATCTTGAGGTAGCCCAAGAGACTGAGCAAATCTATGAGATTTTAAAAACACACACATTTATTTTTGCTACGGAGCTTTGTGTCATATCACAAGCTGCTCTTAAAAATCTATATGGTTTTTAAAATGCTGTGGTAGAAACAGAATTTGTTAGGAGGAGGGATGATATTCTTTCTGCTAGATTCACTAAAACAGAAGGACTCCAGGAGAATAAGGAATAGAGGAAATATATCAACCTCTGTATTGCTTGGATTGTTCTAATCTGCCTGCTGCCTAGAAGCAAGAAAACAGGGAGGTCATCACCACCACACCACCTTTCCACTCCAGGGATGACCTATTTACTTAGCAGAAGACTCTTTCACAGCTGGTTTCCCAAACCCATCCATCTCTGTATGGATGTTGAGGAGGTCTCTCTGGAGTGAGGTACAGTAGAAGTTATTTCAAGTGTTTTCCTCTACTGATTTTATTGTGGCTTCTAGTGTGTGTGTGTGTGTACTATACAGTGCATTATTATATATCCCTTTCTATTCCTTTAGTGTGTTTATTATTGCTTACACCTTCCTCCTCCATTATTATTATTATGCTTTATTTATATATAGATTTACACAGCGCTGTACATACAAACAATAAAATAGATAAATATAAATAATATATAACAATACAGGAAAGGGTTCAATAAAGTAAAGCAGGCAACAAATTAAAAACCTCTTCTCCTGTTTCTCTCCCCCCCTTCCTGTCTCCCTTTATGCCTTCATTTTGCTTTCTAGCCATCCCTACTTCAGTTTGTCAGAAGCTCTGAAAGATTTCTTTAGCTCTATTAAGTATATTTCTCTTAGCCACTGAAAACATTTCTGATTAAAAACACTCCATCCTTGCTTTACTGGCTGATCTTTGTAGCTAGACACGTATTGCTGCACTTGCAGTGAAGCAGTGTCTTCTACATGAAATAAACATATAATTTCTTACTTTTAACATTATTCAATTTTTAACCTTTAGCAAACAAGGCATTTGAAGGGTGAGTAAACAGTATATGTGTTGAGGAGGGTGAGATGGCATAAAGAGAACAGAGAAGCAGGTCACTGAGAAGAACTTGTGAGATGTGATCTCAAACTTTAGGACTTTCGAAACCTGACAGTTTCCAAGTGTGTGTCAGCTCCATCATTCCCAGGCAACAATTTTATTTTGGGCTATGCAGTCTGCCTAGGAAAAACGGCCAGGAGAAAGCAACTTTAAAATAACAAAGCAAACAAACAAACACACAAAAAACTTTTGAAGAAACCTATCAATGGTGACAGCCTACATGCCATTCTCTGTAAATCCCATTAATCTGCTTCAAAAACTAACATTTTAAGCAGTGAGTTAATTAAATACAGTTTAGCCAATTAAACAACCACAATTGCTAGCGTTAGTAGTAATGGATTAATTAAATGCAGTTTAGCCAATTAAACAACCACAATTGCTAGTGTTAGTTGTAATGGATTAATTAAATACAGTTTAGCCAGTTAAACAACCACAATTGCTAGTATTAGTAGTAATTGATTAATCTCCTAGTTTCTAGCAGTTAACATGATCAACTTAATTTTCAGACTTAATATTCCGAATTCTGCCCCCCATACTATTTCCCTAAAACACAGCAAAATGACAAAAATGGAATACCTTTATTATAGTACACAGTTGTCACACATTACTCTCTTTCAGTCCTCCTTCCCACCAGTCAGTTGCTGGGATGCTGACATGAACCATGCTTTCTCAATCAGAACTAAATTGGTCATCTCTGACCACTGGCCATTTTGGTTGACACTGATGGAAACAGATTCCAATAACATTAGAAGGGCCATAGATTTCCTACTCCTGATCTAAACAGGTAACAGTACTGACAGAATCTTGAAAGAAAAACAGAGAATAGCAAAGAGCTAGTTTATGGTGGAATCACTTTAAACCTTAAGTAGGTTTGGGCGATTTTAAACTGTCATTTATGGCATTAGTGTAAAAAAAGAAAAGGGGCAGGTAGCACCAATAATTTCTAATACAGTGAAGATGGATGTTTTTTATTATTGACAGATAATAAAACAGAAATAGTCAAGGAATTTCCATACCTTGGATCAACCACTGATCAAAGTGGAGACTGCAGTCAAGAAATTAGAAGACTAGAACTGGGAAAGGCAGCTATGAAAAACTAGCCAAGATCCTAAAACGCAAAGACATACCACCAACTACTAAAGTTATGATTGTCCAAACCATTGTATCCCCCATCACCACGTACAGATGTGAGAGCTGGACAGTAAAGAGAGCAGAAAGAAAGAAAATCAACTCATGTGAGATGTGGTGCTGGAGAGTGCTGAGGATACCATGAACAGCCAAAAAGACAAACAAATGGGTCTTTGAACAGATCAAGCATGAACTGTCCTAAAGATGACTGAACTGAGTTTGTCATAGTCTGGACACACTATGAGTAGGAAAGACTCATTAGAAAAGGCAATTATGCCAGCAAAAGTGGAAAGCAGGTGAAAGAGAGGAAGATCACATGCTAAATGGTTAGAGTCAATCAAAGAGGGTATAGGCCTGGGCCTATACGACCTGAGCAGAGAGATGGAGGATAGAGGGTCTTGGAGATGTCTCAGGCACAGGGTCAAGGTTGACTAGAGAACAGTTAACAACAACAACAAAACTCCAATATCATCTGTCACAAGTGCAGAACTATAAACCAACGTTTATATCTTGGCATCATTCCTGGGAACCCAGCACACCAAAATCCTTTGCTAACAAAAACAAGCAGCAGCCTGAAAGGTCACTAATTAGTGCACTAATATTGGAGTTGATGACTATAGAAGTTAATAAGCAGTAAGAAGTTACTCCTGATAAGTTGGTGTAGAATTAGGTGTGACTAATTAAAAACTAAAACTGGAATGCTGAACCAACACATTTAGGTACTAAACAGCAAAGATCAGCCATAATATATCACTTCTACATCAACCTTTCTTTGTAGACATTTCACATTCAATAAATAAAAGTGAGATTTATTCCTTATTAAGAAAAATCCTATAATTCATTTTTATTTTTAACTGCTTAGTTGTTCTGTAATAGCAGAGGATATCATTTTGCTCAAATGATATAGCTTTTATCCATTGGCCAAAATCAATCATCACACAATTTACATATGAAATACCTGCTATGCAAGACATGAAATATTTGCTATGCAATACAGCAGCTTCAAATAAGTTTATTTTTAATGGATATTAAATCTATTTAAATGCTCAAGTCTGTAAATAATGATGATAATACAGACACCCCTTGTCATTCTGGCTTTGACACTCGAGGTTTCGATTATTCACAAGGTCAAGGCTGCCTCGCTCGCTTGAACGCATGTACGCACTCCTCCTCCATTCCCCTGGGGAGTGAAAAAGCCCAGGAGGGAGCAGTTGGGAAGGATGTGTGCCCTTTTTTCAGAACACAGAGCTGCCACTTTCCCCAGGCAGCTCTCTACCTTGGGAAGGGGTTTGGGGAAAACAATCTCCCACCCTTTTCCAGGATGGAGAGCTGCCCCTTTTCCCAAGCAGCTCCTTTGCCTTGGGAAGGAGTTTGGGGGGGAATAAACCCCCACTCTTTTCCAGGATAGGGAGTTGCCTGGGGAAAGACAGCTTTCTTACTTTAGGAAGGGGTTTGGGGAAAGCAAATGTGTCCTCCTTCCTGCCATTCCAAGGCTTCAGAGAGCTCTCTGGAGCTCCCTGAAGCCTTAGAAGGGAAGGAGGGAGCCCTGAATGCATGCTCTCCTGCCTTTCCAGCACCTCAGAGAGCTTGCTAGAGTTGTTTGAGGCTTCGGGAGGGAGATAGGGGCACTCCCGCGCACTCTGCTTTCACACACTCCCTTGCTTTATTCGTGAATGTTGACTTTCACAGGAGTCTTTTGCCCCTAACCCCTTGTAAATGCCATTGGTCAACTGTAATGATAATCACACTCTCCCCTGTCAAACTAACTGAACCCTTAAACCTTATTAGCAATTCTAATATAATTCCATTAAATTAAAATATGGAATTGAGTATAAGAGTTCCATATTCGTTAATTGGGGGGGAAACTCCAAAAGAGAGATACAAAGTATGCTGTGTAGGTTGGAACAACAGGGGTGGGGCAAAATGTAAGCTAAGCTTTATTTATACATTTCATTTATACTTCCTATGAATCATGTAATAAAGGCACCATTAAAATCTTACAAATGAAGCAAAGTGAGGTGTTCTGTTTGAGCCTCCTGTTGGGAATTCTTGTCTGCAGGGATCTGAGTGTAGTGAGTTAGAGGCCAAACTGTCACTAGGCAAATGGATTTTGGAGTTCTTGTTTGCATTATGGCTAAATGTTAGCAGCTGTGCATATATACAGATGAGGTTAATTTATAGTAGTAACATTGTCAGATACAGTACATTTTCCTTTGCATTAGCTTGCCAGTATGAGTTCGGGGGGAAATATGAAGGCTAGGAACAGACTGAAGGAATGAAATCCCTCTGTTATTAACCTGCTTGCACAGTTCTCATAGATATGGGAGGAGGAGATCAGTCTTTCTTGTGTTGATTTTTTCCCCTTCTGCACTATATAATCCTTATGAGTTCATCTTCCATTGGCCCCACTAGGGTCCTGGGGTGCACACCAGCCCAGGGGCTTCTTATTTAGCCAGCCATGGGGAACTGGATTGTCAGTTAGGGATATGCTGTACAGAATTAGTTGTTTAAGTGCCCAGTTCTACCTAGAGATGTAAAATTTCTGGAAATTTTGAAGCCATGGGAGGGGGGGGACTAGAGTTTTTCCCAGTTTTTTCAGAAAAAAATGAAATTTTCAGAAAAACTGGAAAAATGCAGCATTGGCACTTTTTACAGATTGAAAGTCACTCTGTTACTTTAGGATAGTGGTCCCCAAATTGTGCTCTTTGAGAGATTTTGGACTTCAGCTCCCAGAAGCCTCATCCACGTTAGCCAATAGTCTGGGATTCTGGGGACCACTGCTTTTGTTTTGGGGACCACTGCTATAGGAATGTAAAATATGAATATGTACAACTGAATTTGTCATAAAAATTATCACAATTGGCATATTAAAATACAGTGTATTCAAACAGATGGGTTTTTTTATTTGTAACAAATGGAGTAATAATCTCCTGAAGTTTGGTTTTGCTAGTTAATGTGGAGCAGGGAAAAAACACAGAAGAAATCAACATTAGTAACAAAAATATTTATATTGCCTCTCCACAGTATCAAATAGACAGAAAGTACCCATGCCCATAAAAATAACTGAGAAGGCTGTGTGTGAGGAAGGGAGGAGGGACTAAGATTTAATGAATAGGCATGAAATTTAATCAGACTTGTTTTCTGAGCTATAGTTATCAGTATCAGTTTCTCTCTCTGCTTCATTATGTTTGTTATCATCACAGTTATCATGGATTTCTGAAAACCAAAGGTATGCCCAGATTGAAATAAGTTTCTCTACCCTTTCATCTGTTATTTTATTTCTTGATTTAGTGTCAGTGCTCCCAAACATAGACCAGATTCTTTCATATACTGCGGAAGATGCAGGAATCTGAAAAAGGTAAGAGGAGTCAGAGGCTGCATTGTGCAAAGACCTTGCAACCATGTTGCAGGAGGGATGTGTTTGGCAGAACCAAACAGATAGTTTTCTTCTCTTGTGACAATAGCAGTTACCCCTACAGAAAGAAATGCATCTTGCTCCTATTCGTCAATAGGAGAAGAGCGGGATATGCTTCAGTGACACTTCAGAAGTGCAACCGGCTATCCAACCTCTGCGCTTCTGAAGCGTTTGGACAACAATTCCAGCGTGGTAAATGCCTCGTCTAATAATCCCCTAGGTTTGTCTTCACGCAGTGCACAGAAATGCACTCAGTGCTTCTCCTCACTTAGTGCACAGAATTAGAATAATCTGATACTGTACATAGTTTTTAGAAATGATTTCAAGAATATATGAGCACCTTGTTTTAAAGATATTGTTCATCATGCTTAAATAAAATATTCCATAATTGATTTTCTTCCTTTTTTCAATTTTTTCAATTTTTCGGAATAAAACAAAAAAGGCTTGGACTGGACTCTGGACTACTCCTTGGCATATTCTCCTGCTGTGCTACCCTCAGTAGAGTTGAGCAAGACAGGTTTCAGGAAAAAAACAGGGGGATGGGTTTTTCTTCTTCTGAATTTCTCTAGTTTTTTCCCAGGCCTTCCCATCTCTAGTTCTATCATTGGCTGTGACGGCTGTGATGCTAGATTCCATCAGCAAAAGGCCTGCAAAGTTTCTCTGCTATATACCATCTGTTTCAATATTTACTATAAATAAAGCTTATCTTAGAGCAGTAATGTGTTCAGCATCAAATGAACTCTTGGAAGGGCCTGAAACTACAGCCACTTCCATAACAGAACACTACCCTTTGGCTTATGGACAAGCAACCATTGACAGAAAGCATCTCTCCCACCTCTGGCAACTACACAGCTAAGTGAAAGAAGGATAAACAAACAGCTGAAGCTGTAATTCTGCTAAGCTTCAGACATATTCCTATGAGAAAAACTATGGAATGCTTTAACAACCACAGCATCACTTATCTTGTAGAATGAAGAGGAAAGGTTACCCTGCCCATGGACAGACTTCATTAAAGTTCCCTGATGAAGGCCCTCCTATGAAGGGGAGGTAAGTGGGGAGATGGCTGTGTGAGGGTCTGGCAGAGGATGTTTGCATTTGTGTGTATGTGATGGGGAGGAGAACAGAACCTACAGCCCCACCCCATAGCTGGCCCTTGCCATGTGCTAAACACCTAGACCCATTGCTCATTGTCACATGCCACTCATGAGCAAAAATGTTGCCTATCCTGTTCTAGAAAGACTGGTAGAATGGGAAATAAGGCATATGAAAACACCGGTATTTTGACAAGAGAACTATTTCCACCATAATATATTTGGTAGCCTTATGCCATGGGAGAATTCCTAAACTAACAAAATGGAAAATGAGACTGGTTTGGGAGACAGAATTTAGTGTTCAGGATGTTTTTGCCTTTTGTTATATTCTATGTTAATTGAACAAATCATTTTATCCAAGCAAATGCTCAGCAGAACCTAGAAAGCATATCACAACAGTCGAAAAGTTAATATGATTCCAACAGTGACAAAGCACAAAAATCTTAGATAAAACTTATGATCTGCAGGTTTACCTATACCCTTAACTTTTTAAAATACTAAAACCACATGTTTGAACTCCATCTGTTGGAAAGTATTTTCATGATCAGCTATGAAAATATATTAAACTACTTACAGACCCAGTTCAACTGCAAATTGTTATTGCATTTTATGACCAAAGGGATTAAAAAAAAAGCTGAAAGCCCTGAAATAACACCTTTTTATTTGTTAAACTACTTCAATGCAAATTTCTGTTTTTTGGTATCAGTATTATCGTGTGTGTGTGTGTGTGTGTGTGTGTTATACTCTGCTGTAACAAACACTCTGAAGCGAGTCTTTTCAATTACCAGTACTAGGAGTGTAATATTAACCAATCAAACTATGCTTCCAGATTACACAGCCAGAAGAGTGGTGTAGTGCTTACAGAAGGGGGCAGTAGAAGGGATAAAACTACTTAATTGGATTGTTTGGAAAGCAAGATACAGATATGTCAAGTGTTCTGTCCAAAATTAAAAGAGTGATCATTTTACTTATAATTAGGGCATCTAACAAAACCACAAATTATTATTTTAAAAAAACAACCTTATAATCTTTTCAGTACTATTTCTGCTATTTGTGATCCTTTTGAGGTAGTTTCCAATGTCCAAGATCCTTCTCTTCTGGATTTTATAGTTTTACTTGTAAGCAGACACGCAGAAGACGGAGATAGCTCTTTTAAGATGCACCTTGGACATCTACTTTTCAATTTAATATATGATAAAGCATTTTGTTAAAATGCTGCTACAAAGGAACAGCCATTTACAATAAATATGCAAATAAAGCAATAAAAACTCATAGACTACCTGCACCAACTTCTTTTTCTTCCTCCTCTATATTGTTCTTGATACTATCATATTCTTCATCTATTGTCTGATTTCCCCGCATCCGAGACAGAATTCGACGTGCCTTTTGAGTCTGCCCTTTCTGAATAAGCCAGCGGGGACTTTCAGGAAGAAAAAGGAAGCCAAGAAACTGTATTACAGCTGGAATTGCTGAGAGGCCCAGCATATACCTAGGGAAGGAAGCCAACAAAAGTTTCTCTTTAATGCAGATTTATCAAAATTCTTTTCATAGACAACAGCAATGGTTTAAAGTATTAGCCACTTTCTGAATATGCTGTGTTTTCTCTCCAAATAATGGAGATTGCTATATCAGTGAATTCCAGGAAATCTTGAAAACATTTTCAAATATTCCTGCAGACATACTTTTTACAAGTTTATTACTTTCACAGATAAGGCAAACCCAAATTGATCCAAAATAAAAATATTGTGATCCAGACTGATTTTAGATCATTCAAATGCCATCAACCCTCAGCAAGTGTAGATGCCAGCCTTGTCCAGTTGGTTTGAGGACTTACTGTATGTTGCTCACAGCTAAAACAAGAAACTGTAGGTATATTCATAGGCATATTTCTTTGAATTATGGGAAAGAGATTTAATGAAATCCACACTTCCTGTTCTCCCACACACACTAGTGAAATCATTAAAGGCTAGAAAATAAAATACCACCAAAGTTTGGTTCTCTCTGCAACCATAACTCTGGGACTGTCACAAAAAAGCAAAAGAAAGAAAGGCACTTCAGCATACTAATTTGTCTTAGTCTTAAAAAAGGAAAAAGACCACAACAGCTCAATCACAACTTGCTGTTCAATGAATTGTAATTACTATTCAAAGTATTTAAGATTTTCTTATTATTGAAACACTATCATGCATGATGGAATTCACGATACAGTTTTCCCCTTTAGAAGACATCTTAGGTATGGAGACAACAGGCAGATTAGAACCTGGGCACTAAACAATGGGAGCGAAGCCAAGAAAAGGTGAGGGCTGCTCTCAGGAGTGAGTATATAAGCAGAAAAGGCAATTTTGAAAGGGATTGGTGTTCATTGTGCCCTGAGGGGTGAAGAGCCATTGAGGAACAGCTAGGAAGGGTTTTAGGTACCAGGAAAAGGACAAAGAGTGTCCTGAATTATATTGTTATAGTGTCTTGTGGGAGACATAGTGTTTGGTGACTAGTGGAGTCACAGGTAATGAGAAGGGTTATAAGATACAAAAGTTTAATAAAGGATCTGTGAGAACTCAGTCTGTAAGAGTGGTTGGTTGCTGCCTTTCCCTAAAACTAGACTTCCTCCCTGGGAGAAAGCCCAGCCGGGGAGAGGCTAGGAAGGACGATTAATTGCCCTGCAACATCTCGCTAACTAGACTTTCTCCTCAGGAGAAAGTCCAGCGGAGAGAGGTTGGGAAAGGCAGCTGATCGCCCTGCAGCCTGTCCCCAGCTGGGCTCCCTCCTGACGTCTAATCCTCAACTTAGGGACGGATCATACCAAAATCCATAATTTTAGCCCTAAAAGTTGACCTCAACTTATATACAAGGTAAACTTATAGTTGAGTATATACAGTATTTATGCACCCTATCCATTGTGAACACCATCCGCTGAAAGAGATACTGTATTCAGCTTGACTTCTAAATAAATTTATTACTTTGTTTCAACAAGCAGCTGTCTGAAGTGATTTCAGAAACACATTAAAAACACTACCAACATTAAGAAAAGTCTTATAGGTTTGGGACACATTAGATAGAGTAAAGTTGGTGTCAAAGAATAGTTAGTATCAAGCTGGGGGGGGGGGGGATTTGAAACCCAGAGTTCTGGCATCTAAAGAGAGTTATAGTGCAGGAGACACTTAAGAGAGTCCCTGGTTCGAGCCTTGCAGTGAAGAATTGGTGGGATAGTGGCCATCACCTTCACATAATTGGTGGCAGCGGTGGGATCAAAAAGACCCATTGGACTGCTATTTGTGAAAGTCGTTGGGTGGGTGAGTCTCATCATGACATTAGGGATTTCAGATTATCTATTAAAAGGTAAAAATGCTGCAAAAACCAAGGATTTCTAACGGGAAGGTTGTTATGCTTTTCATTTGGACTTCTGCTATATCATGTAAATACAGATGTGAAAATATCTCACTTGGGTTTGTGCAAGCCACATCTGTATTTCCCCCATTTTTTTGTAACAGGTAGTGAAATTCTCTGTATTTGTCTGACACTGAAATTCACTCAAACTCTTGTTCAGAAATTTTTCCTAATTTGCACATTTGTGCATGCAATTTAACTAATTTAGGTGATCTCCCTCATTAACTGAAGCATATTTCTGTGCATTTAGTTTGCATTTTAAATAGATGTATTGTTTTAAAAGAGAGTCAGCATGATATAGTGGTTTGAGCATTGGGTGTAAATCTGGAGATCAGGGTTCAAATCCCTGCTCAGCCATGGAAACTCACCTGGGCAAGTTACACTCTCTGCCTCAGAGGATGGCAAAGGCAAACCCCTCTGAAGAAATTTTGCCATGAAAAACCCATGACAAGTTTGCCTTAGGGCTGTCTTAAGTTGAAAACTTGAAAGCACTACAACTAATTGTTTTACATTCACTGTATTTTGAGGAATGCCCCAGCAGCCTCACAAATATTGTAACAGGCTTGCCATCCAGAGATTTTAGCATCCGTGGATGCCCCCGTCCCACTGTCCCTAGTGACAGTGGGTGCATACAGCCATGGCAGCACAGCCACATGTATGGCGCAGCATCATTAAAAACCACAGGTCTTGAGGTCCCAACATTTTTGGCATCCAGGGGGTACCCAGAATGGACCCCCACAGATATGAAGGGCCAACTATACTTCCATTGAAACTGTCAAGTCTAATGAAATATCTTTGCATCCCTAAACATAAGACAAATTGTCCTCAGAGCGCAAACAGTCCTCTTCACCAAAAGACCCAAATGATGCCAACTTAAAAAAAAAAAAGCATGAAGGAATTTAATGAAATTTGTGTGCACAGAAACAGCCATTCAAAAATACATGTTTTTTTGGATCACATATACTAGGTAACATACTCCAAATTAGTTTTTAAAAGGTCTTTCAAGAGTTAAAACAGTTATTGTCACTAACAGAAGACTTTAACTAGATTTAAGTGCACAGAAAGGAGACCACACATAATGGCAGCACCTCTTACAGGTCCTTCTCTATTTACATGCAGAACACCCAAGAGATTTTATTATCTACTTGGCTCAGTCCATTCATATTTTAGTTGGGACTTCTCTACCAATTGTTTATTGACAAGTTTCAGAGCCAGTGGAAATGGGGGGGGGGGGGGGAGAAAATTTTCAAGAATGTAAAGCGAAATAACCAATTTACAAGTGTATACATAGACCTTTTGCACACTGAATTTTAAAATATAACCACTGTCATGGAGGACTGCACCACCCTTGGTAGCTTTCTTCCTTTTTACGATTGTTCAAAGGGAACACTAGAATTTCACACTTACGAATACAAATAATCCTGCAAATAATGTCATTTATATGTGTGCATATGTATTAAATAAAAGAGAGAATTATTGCACCAACCTCCATCCATCTTTTGGAAGATAACTGAAGGCTCCATCTACAACACTTGCAAAGAACTGTCCTCCTGTGATGAAGAGTGTATTTATAGTTACTAATCTGCCTCTTAAGTGGGGTGGAGCAACTTCTGCAATGTATACTGGAACGGTCATAGAAGCAATACCTGGGGGGAAAAGGAATTAAGGTGAGAATCAGAATGAATCTGTTTGTAGAAACAGCATGTTTTTTCATATAATGATAGTTATCTCCAATCAAAGCATAGAAAGAGGGGGAAACTTTTGAGTATTATGGTGGGTAATCAAACTGGAGAACGTGCTGGTGATATTTAAAAGTATGTAGATTTACAGCTAATCTGAAATAAGCAGAGTCCAATCAGTGTAAAACTTCTGAAAATCAAGTGACTATAAATGGATAGTTATCACACAAGCAGAAATACTGGAAATTGAAGTTGTGATATTTAGGACTATCGTATATACTTGACTATAAGTCAAAAAATTATGCCCAAAAACTGACCCTTAAATCTGAGGTCAACTTATATTTGTGTCAGTACAGTAATTTACTGAGAAAGGTCCTAAAGACCTAAAAAAAACCCAGCCCCAATGCCCCAATCTCCCTGTCTCAGCATTGCTTTCTAAAAAAAGCTGCCGATGCAGGTGTGTGTATGTGTTTGGTGATTCCCTTCTTAATCCAATGTTAGAACCTTCTCTCCCCATCCTCCTCCTGCAGATCTCTCTGACCACCAAACACCCTATTTCCCTCCACTTTCTTCACTTCCCAATCCAATGTTAAAACCTCCTCTTCCCATCCTCCACCTCCTCTGGATTTCCTCTGACCACCAAACACCCCATTTCCCTTCAGTTCCTTCCTTCTCAATCCGATGTTAAAACCTTCTCCTCCCCTACGTTTTACCCTTGACTTATCCACAGGTCATATCAAAATCCATGATTTTGGCCCTAAAACCTTCTCTCGACTTATATATGAGGTGGACTCGTACCCAAGTGTATATGGTAGTATTTGTTTCAGTGGGGGTATTTCTATCCTACACTTTACACTAGTAGCAAGACAACTAGCAGAACACCACATACAAAAGAACAACATCAACAAGAAAAGACCAAAAAACTGCAGGCTTTTACGTTTTTAAAAATTCACATTGGCACATATATTCTACCATTTAGTTCTACAAACTAAATACTTTATTAACATATGCACCTTACATCACCTGATATTTCATGTACATGGGGGGAGAGACTAATGTCAGCCATGAGTACAGTATTCAGCGACCTGTTTTAACTGTATACCTTCACCAATAATTAACTATAAGACAAACAGGTCTCCAAAGCACTTTCATTATTCAAAAGAATTTAAGAGCTGGCATCTCATCAGATTTTCAAACCAAGTGACAAAAAACAAACAAACAAAAAAGCAGCAAACTAGCTGGTTTATATGGCTGTATTCATATACTGAGTCTTTTCCAACTTGCGTCTCAAACCACAACTAGTACTTAAATTAATCTCTGCCTGCTTTCAACATTATTAAGACCATTATAAGCAGAGAACCTAAATTATTCTTTGAAAAAAAATAACTCAAGTGAGATCTGATACTGCAAGCCATCCCTTTTGGCAACCAAAGTTTAAAAAAAAACCCACTCTGTTTTGGCCTGTCATTATTCCGAAAAGCACACATTGCTTAGCTTGGATTTTAAAAACCTTACAGCACTATTAGACAAAGTTCTCACAGACACGACAACAATAACTAAAATAACCAGTGTTTTGAAAATATTACAGCAATTATAATAACACATAATACCTAATACTTCTACATGTTGACATACAGATTCCTAATTACTGAAGCGGCTCCATGCACATCCCAGTGATATTCGTATACAAGCTAACACCAACTGTTCAGAATATGTGTTTCCATGTATATACTTTTCTGAATGTTCACCTGGGTTATGGGAAAATAGACAACAAAACTCTATTCTAAATTAACTGAATTCAATAAATACTTTGGCAGTGTTTCTCCTAGTTTTTAAAGTTTTATCTACTGGTCCAGCAATGTGACATAAAAGCTAAGTAAACTTTTACCTTCTTTGTAAGTAATATCTTACACCTACTTTACAAGTAATAGCTTCTTTGAGTGGCTAGAAATCTCACTGCGTACTGGAATTCAAAATGTGATATTTTGAGAGTGCCAAAATATGATGGCATCCTGTCCCTCTTGGGGGCATTTATTTTGTACACTTATACTCTAATGTGCAATAGGTATTACCTCCAAAAGAAGAAGGGAAAGGCAAACATAGGACCAGCTCCTCACAATGTAACTATCTGTTTTAGGAACTTCAACAATTTTAATAATTTTCATACAATATAGATTTATTTTAAAATATTCATTAATGCAAAAATGAGACATATAAAAATGACAGAGGGCAGAATCAGACTGATTTGTTCACCTACAGTCTGCCCACGCCATATGCGGGCTAGCCATCTGGTGGACAAAATGGTGCAGGTGCCGCAGTAGCACATGCGCCGCTGTGCACAGGAGTGCACTACCATAGCAATCCATAGAATTCCAGCATAGGTGTTTTTTCCCATACGCAGGGGGGTCCAAAACAGATCCCCTGCATATAGGAAGGGCCCACTGTATAAACCCTGCAATGGTTTACTCAAAGGTAAGTTTTCTGTTGTTGTTGTTAAGTGCCTTCACATTGTTTCTGACTTATGGTGACCCTAAGGCTAACCAATCACAGGGCTTTTGGAGCTGAGAGTGTGTGGGTCACCCAAGGTCACCTAGTGGGTTTCCATGGCCAAATGGAGAACAGAACCATGACCTCCAGAGATAGCCCAACAATACACTGTACTGCTTCGTTCATAAAGCAGGGAGATAAACTGCATCCATCCAGATGTTATTAGTTGGACTACAAATCCAAGTATTCATCACTATTTCCTATTCTGGCTAGGGAGGCTGGGAGTTGCAGGCATGTTAAGTCTCCTAGTTTCTTGTTCCCTATGCACCCAAGGAATAATGACATGAGGTAAGTAACATGCTTCAGTCATGTGTCAGAGATGACTGGTGTACTTAAAAATTCAGTAGTTATCCTAGGAAATTAAAGTGTTAAAGCCAATCTGAAGTTTAGGAACCAGATACATTTGCCAGTAAGATAGAGACATGATCATTTTTTAAGGATAATAAAGGTTAAACCTTTAATATTTGCCAATTTTAGCAAGTTTCAGATTTGCAGGTTAAACATGCTTTATCAGGAAATACAAGAACTGTGTCATTTATCTGTCATATCCATTAAAGGTCTACACGAGAGTGAATGAAACATATATCCACAAACTCATGTTTCAGTCACTAAAAGATGTGAAAATAAATGACAGGTCACTGCAAAGTAGCCCTCCCCTTCACCTGCATAAAATGAACCCATTAGTGTCATATAAATCAGTACGGTATTAATTTATCTAAATGACACTAAAGTTACCAGAAAAATTATCCCAATGTTCCACAAGAGGGTGTTTTAAATTACACTTTAAATTACATCCATCTCTGTAGATGGCCACTCAGTCTTAAGCTGAATCTGGATAAAAACAGAGATCCTGGTGTTTCAGCCTACCTGCAAAGTACACTTGTCTCTCCATATTCGCTAGGGTTAGAGGCACAAGACCCCCGTGAATATGGAAAAACCGGAAATAACAAAAACACCTTGTTTTTACCTGAGAGGACACCTCTCTAGAAATCTCTAGGTCCTCCAGTGCAACTCTGTGGTCAACATCTGACAGACACTGACCCTAGAACTGCATTGGAGGAGCTACAAATACCTAGTATAGTATTCTCTCCAGGAATCTCTAGGTCTTTCAGTGCATCTTTTAGTTAAATTTGACCACAGAGTTGCACTGGAGGACTTAGATATTCCTAGAGAGAACATTCCTAGAGGGAGTCATCAGGCAGACCCAGCAACATCTTGGACTGCCTGAAGGAAGAGGCCCCTCCCTCCTCAACTGTCACCTCGGCCTCAGAGGGAGTCATCAGGCAGACCAGCAACATCTTGGACTGCCTGAAGGAAGAGGCCCCTCCCTCCTCAACTGTCATCTCGGCCTCAGAGGGAGCCATCAGGCAGACCAGCAACATCAGGGACTGTCTGAAGGAAGAGGCCCCTCCCTCCTCAACTGTCATCTCGGCCTCAGAGGGAGCCATCAGGCAGACCCAGCAACATCAAGGTCTGCCTGGAGGAAGAGGCCCCTCCCTCTTCAACTGTCATCTCGGCCTCAGAGGGAGCCATCAGGCAGACCCAGCAACATCAAGGTCTGCCTGAAGGAAGAGGCCCCTCCCTCTTCAACTGTCATCTCGGCCTCAGAGGGAGCCATCAGGCAGACCCAGCAACATCAGGGACTGCCTGAAGGAAGAGGCCCCTCCCTCCTCAACTGTCATCTCGGCCTCAGAGGGAGCCATCAGGCAGACCCAGCAACATCAGGGACTGCCTGAAGGAAGAGGCCCCTCCCTCCTCAACTGTCATCTCGGCCTCAGAGGGAGCCATCAGGCAGACCCAGCAACATCAGGGACTGCCTGAAGGAAGAGGCCCCTCCCTCCTCAACTGTCATCTTGGCCTCAGAGGGAGCCATCAGGCAGACCCAGCAACATCAGGGACTGCCTGAAGGAAGAGGCCCCTCCCTCCTCAACTGTCATCTCGGCCTCAGAGGGAGCCATCAGGCAGACCCAGCAACATCAGGGACTGCCTGAAGGAAGAGGCCCCTCCCTCCTCAACTGTCATCTCGGCCTCAGAGGGAGCCATCAGGCAGACCAGCAACATCAGGGACTGTCTGAAGGAAGAGGCCCCTCCCTCCTCAACTGTCATCTCGGCCTCAGAGGGAGCCATCAGGCAGACCCAACAACATCAGGGACTGCCTGAAGGAAGAGGCCCCTCCCTCCTCAACTGTCATCTCGGCCTCAGAGGGAGCCATCAGGCAGACCAGCAACATCTTAGACTGCCTGAAGGATGAGACTTCTCCCTCCTTTAACTGTATTTTTATTGTATTAACGATTTTACTGTACACCGCTATGATCATCGCGGAATAGCGGTCTATAAATAAAACATATTATTATTATTATTATTATTATTATTATTATTATTATATTAATCAAATCCGTGAATAATCAAATCCGCAAATATCAAATTCGCAAATATGGAGGGATGACTGTAGTTGCATTTTCATGCCCTTCATTCTTTTTACAGGGTTACAAACTGGCCTGTCTCCATTGCTAGAAACTTTGGAGTCCGATTGTTTGTCCCTATGCCCTTTTGTTGGGGCAACTGCTAAGGCATATAACTTCCATCTTTTGAACATCTGTAGGTTTTTGACTATTGAGACTGCCCATTTGCTTGCCCAGGCCTTGGTTATTTCATACCTGGACTACTGTAATAACCTATTGACAGGCTTGCCCTCCTGCTCTCTTACTCCTCTTGTTTTAATCCAGAACAATGCTATCTGGGTTGTCTTAAATTTCCCCCAAATAATGACGTCTCTTCCGCTTGCAGATCCCTCCACTTGCTATCAGTTCAGGCTAGGGTTCATTATGTTTCTAGTATTTAAGGCCCTGCACTTTAACCTCCCCCAGTGTTTGGCAGCTCTGCTAGCATGATATGTACCAGCTAGAAATTTAAGATCTGCAGAAAAAGGATTATCAGCACTTCCACCAACATGTATGTCTATGTCAAGGCTGCAAGCCTTTCAAGATCTGGCTCCACATTTGTGGAACAGTCTTCCTTTGCAAGGATCTTCCCCGCTTTTGTAAAGGGTTAAAGACCTTCCTCCTTGATTTGCTGGATTTAGTTGCTGAGCATGCCTAAGGTGGTCAAGATGGGTAGCGACTGATGAGGGTTTTATTTGTTTTTGTTTTTAGCATATTATTTTAGTATTTTAGCATTTTATAGTGTTGTTTTTTATTGTTCATTTTTGATTGTATATGTTCTAGTGTATCATTCTTTGATGAAAGGAGTGTTATAAATAAATATTATTACACTTTGACATTATCTGATATTTAGTCTTTTGTTAGACTAAATAAATATAGTATCTGTGGGCGAGTGGATCAGCTTCATTATTTAGAAGCAACCTGAAAAAAATCAGTGCATGAACCAGGGTCAATGTTTTTCAGCAGAACATTTTCCACTTTAGAATTGTTTCATAAAATCCATAATTACAATGAAAGTCAGACTGGATAACCGAACTGGATATTAACCAAGATGAAAAGCTCTTTTTTCCCCAGGTGACTATTCATAAAAAAATTATATGTGCTCATAGTTCTTCAGGCACATAAAAGTTAGCAAGTCAACTTTCAGTGCTTCCATATTGTTAAGATGATATAATGTGTAGGAAGAATATGTTACAAACATTTTAATGAACTAAAATCCTGTATTTTAAAATCCTATATAAATTCTATAGTCTTTCTGAATTAGCTTTGTCGTTACAATTAGCAAAATATCAGTGGCTCCATAAAGATGTAAAGTCATCATATTCCAGACAAGGGAGAAAATTTTGAAACATTTTACCTTTCTATGGAAAATTTTCCACACTACACATGCATACTCACATATTTGTCCATACATGTGCAGTTAATCATGCATAAACACAGTCTCAAACTGGATTATTTCTGCAGTGTATTTTGGACCTTAGTGAGTAAAGGTACCACAGTTATATCAGAGTAAAGTGAAAGTAAGGGTTGCTATTAAGACAGAGCAGGCATAGCTCTCTTTAATTTAATAAAAAATTATGTTCTTTCAGAACTAGTCATTTTTTGTTAAATATAAGGGCATATCTACTGTACATTGTTAAAAATATTCCAATAAAATGATTTTCATATGCTACAAAACTTTTAAATGTGTTTGAATTTGAGATTTAAATCAAATTTGCTAAATCAAATAGCATTATTTAGAGTACTGGAAAATTTTCTAGAGGTTCTACCTTTTTCAGAAAACAGACATTACCCCCATTTTCTTTACACTATACCTGGCTGGATTAAGATCATTGACATATAGATAGAGGAAAATGGGACCAAAAAGAGTTTAGCAGATCCAAGACCATAACCAGGACAAATATTCTTGCTGGATATTATTAAAGATCTATATTTTAAATAAATGTTTAGTTTTAGGTGTGTTGCTTCATCTCCTTCAATTCCTGGTTGCCAAACTCTCCCTTCTGTCTGTGTCATATGGAATGAATAAATCCTCATCCTTTTTGCTACCTACCAGCAGAAATGTCAGTTAGCACTCTGGTATTGTCATCACCAGCATGACAGTTTGAGATAAAATTCACTGATCAACTGAGGTATCTAGAAGAAGTGTGAAAGAAGCAGCAGCTATACTTCTTCAGCTATGCGGATGGGGGGGGGGGGTGTACAACCTTATGTACTGTTAGAATTCAAAGCCCTAGAAATGTTAGTCTGGAAAATCAGAAAGCAGAGATCTTATAGCACCTTTGAGACTAACTGGATGAGCAAAGTTGGTAGCACGAGCTACCCATGCATCGGTGGGAGTGGACTCGAATCTACGTAACCTCTCTCTTTCAATTAGTCTCAAATGTGCTACAGGATCCCTTTGCATACTTGCATACTGTTAGGTCCGTTATTTCAGTGGAAGGGTTAAGCATGCACCAAAGTCTTTCCTCTTCATTCATGGCATGTGATTTAACTCTGGCGCTTGACTGGCCCTTGTACTTCTACTTAACCTATGGGTAATCTGCTTGTCATATTTGGTATTACAGTTGGCCCTCCACATTTGCAGTTTTGACTTTTGCAGACTTATTATTTGCGGATTTGATTAATTTGTTATCTCTAGCAATCTCTAGGTCCTCCAGTGCAACTTGCCAGAAGTTGACCATAGAACTGCACTGGAGAACCTAGAAGTTCCTAGAGAAAACACGTCTCTAGGCATTTGTGGGTCCTCCAGCATTATTCTGTGATCAACAGATGCTGACCACAGAGTTGCACTAGAGGACCTGGAGATTCCTATAAAGGTGTCCTCTCAGGTAAAAAAAAAGTGTTTTATTTGCCATTTTTCCACTTTCATGGGGGTCCTTCACTCCTAACCCCAGAGAACATGGAGAGATCATTGTAGTATTCAAAGAGATAACCATGTTAGGCTATTTTAGCATAAAAAGATAGAATGTCAGGAATGTTGAAGTGCTTTCCAACTGATTTTGAGGTATACACATATTTTGTCAGTTTATCTCCTGGCATACCGACTGTCCTGTTTACACTCTATGTGGAATAACAAGACACCCTCTATGCAAGAGGATAAATGGGCACCATCTGACAATAAATAAAATAACAATAAATAAATAAAACTTTAATTTATATCCCGCTTTTTGTAACCACAATCAAAGCGGCGTACAACCTTTAAAAAATACAATATATACAATAAAGCTGGTTTTATTACAATATTTGAATTTATTTATTTATTCCATTATTCTATCCTATTATTATTATTTGTATGCTGCCTTTCTTCCAATGTGGAACCCAAGGCAGCTCATGGGAGGAAAAGGAGGGGAGTGAAGTTGATCACTCCCATCCTTATCCTGTCCTTATCGCATTGTGCTTATCCCATCCTCTCCCATCAGTGAAGTGGAATGGCCTCGTCACTTTCTATTAGTGGAAATTTCCATTAATACAAAGTGATGGGCCGTTCCACTTCACTAACGGAAGAAGGGCAGAATAAGCACAATGTCATCTGATAATCTCTGCGCAATTGCACAATAAGGATGGGAGCGCCTCTCCTTTTCCTCATGTGATAATCTCCAAAACTAAAATGAGAATAACGAAAAACCTGACTATAAAAATTAGAACAATTTAAAATCATTCAAATCAATCTTTATTACAATCTACGAATAATGTGGCCATGGAAACCCACTGGTTGATGCTGGGCAAATCACACTTACTCTTTCTCGGAGAAGGGCAAAGGCAACCCCCACCTGGACAAATCTTGCCATGAAAACCACAATAGGTTTGCCTTAGAGTCACCATAAGTCAGAAATGACTTGAAGGAACACAACAATGACTAGCACTATAAAAAGGAGGAGCATAAAAAGTTCATTTTTAATGGTTTAAGCACTTTAAACTTTTTCATTCTAAAACATAAAAATAGAGCACATCCATCTCATGAAAAGGCTCCCTGCAAGCAGTTACTCATTAAAACCCTATCTGAAAAAGCTGGCTGACAAAAGAAGAGCAGAAAAGGGCTCATTCTTGAATCCCATGGAAGGGAAGTCCAAAAGGTGGGCGAAGCTCATGGCCAGTACCAGAAATGAAATGCTAGTCAGTGAAGCTGTTTCAACAAGGGACTTACATGCTTCCTGTGACTGCTCAGTGGGGATCCCACACCTGGTGTCACCCGGTGCAGGGGGTGGGACTACTGGGGGTGGGACTTCCGGGCAGGACTTCTGGGGCTGGGAAAATGACTTTGCAGACAGGGGGAAGGGAAAAACAGCTGAGTCCAGGAGTACAACGGGGGGGAGGGGGGAGGATAACTCCATCCAGCACAGGTTGACTCCCTTTTCCTTGAACTGCCTTTTGACTGACCAGGAGCACCTCTGTCTTGTTTGAATTACATTTTAATGTGTTTGCCCTCATCCAGTCCAATAACAGACACTGATTCAGTATGAAACAGCTTTCTTGGAACTGGATGGGAAGGAGTAATAGAATTGGGTGTCAACAGCATATTGGTGACATCAAACCCCAAACTCTAGATAACCTCTCTCAGCAGTTTCCTATATATTTCAAACAGCGTATTGAGTTGAGCCCTGAGGGACTTCACAGGCCAACAGCCTGGGTGCCAACCAGAAATTTCTCAGCACCACCTTCTGAGTTTGCCCCTCCAGAAAAGGCCAGAATCACTTTAAAAAAACAACCAGTGTCCCCAAGTCCCATCTCAGAGAGGTGTCCCAGAAGGATGCCAAGGTTGATAGTTATCAAAAGCCACTGTGAGGTCCAGCAAAACCAACTGCCCCATCCAGTTGCCTGCATAGCTCATCCACCAAGGTGACCAAAGGGGTCTCCATTTTTGTTTAGTCCTGCACTCATACCAATGCACTAAACAAAAGACTTTATTCCACTAAATTTTAAATTGATGTTTATCACCATACGTGTTTTTAACAGTTGCAAAAAAGATAAGCCCAACGTATCTGTCTGAAAAAGAACGGTTAAAAATTCAATAAGGATTTCAGTGCATTGCTTATTATTCAGATTATAGCCCATTCCATTCAAATAGGGATTAAAATACTGTAAACCCAAGTTGAGAAGTCATACAAGTGTGTGCTAATGATTAATTTCAGTGAAGATGAATAAAATAATCTTTGTTTATATTAGTAGATAGATAGATTATTATGATTGCTTACATAATCTTTAAAAATAAGCAGATTTAAATGAGAAAAAAGAAATAGGTTGTTAATCCTCTTCTAAGTGTTGCTGTCACTGTTCTTTCAAATATCAAGCAAGAGGCAGAGGGGCTGCCATCATGGGGTTGAATAATGCAGCACACTGTTGTTGTTGTTGCTGTTGTTAACTGTCCTCAAGTCGGCCTCAATTCATGATAACCCTGTGAATGAGACACCTCCAAGCCCCCCTGTCCTGCAAGCTCACATCCATGACCTCCTTGACTGAGTCATCTGATGTGCCATCTTCCTCTCTTTCTACTGCCCTCCACCTTTCCTAGCATTATTGTCTTTTCCAGTGAGCCTTCTCTTCTCATGATACGCTGGCACAGGGTTTAAACAAAACTAAGCAAAATAACCTGCTGGTGAAGTGCACCTCTTGCCACCACCCATTACATAAAGCCATGTGCATGGAGATAAACTCTCACCCAATGAGAAGCAGCATTTCAAAGTAACTCTCGCTCAACACTGCAGCCTGCTTCTCGGTTGCTTTTAGTTTTCATATAATACAGAATGTGCTGAGTGTAAATCTGAAATGCCTTTTCTTCCCTATTTTATCTCATTATTTCTTTTCCTTTTGTTTTTAAGAGAGTACATTCTGAGAAATGGAAGTAAGTCATAGAGGTCGCTGGAATGGGGGGACAAAGAAAAGGAAGTGAACAGCTGTAGATTGATACTTCCTCCACTCCAAAGCAGCAGACACTCAGCAGTGCCGGTACTGATTCAGAGTTTTAATATCTGAACCAGCCTCTTAAAGTTTTATAGGGTTGAAACTGCCTAAGATACAACCCTTCACAGAAAATCTGAAGAAGAAAGATTCAAAGAATCTTGCGAAGCATACTTCAATACTACACGCTTCAAGTCATTTTAGATGAGAGCCAATACTGAAGATGCAATACATTTATCCAATATTAAAGCTCAAGCCTTCAGCTTTCATTTTGCTTCTTTTCCTATGCTATTAGATGTAGGTTATTGCAACACAAACAAAAAGACAGTTTCATCAATAAACTTCTTTCAGTGCTATGCTCATAAAATGGACCTTAGGGTTGAATCTGACTCATGGTTACCAGAGGTAAAATGAGGAAAACAGAAGAATCCAGGAGGGTTAAAGGAAGTGCTTAAAAGGCACAAGAATGTTAACACTTTAAACTGGATGTGCTTCAGTTGAAAATGTCTACAAATGACAAAGAGCACATGAGTCCGGTGTAATGCAGAAGAGATTATAGTGAAATCTAATACAAATTGGTGAAAGCATAATATTTTGAACATTAAGTAGCACATTAATTTCTAGTAATGGGAAACTTAAACTTACTAGAAAAATTAATGAGTCAGATCAAGCATGCAAGCAAAAAAAAAGACAGTGATATTTCTGAAGCTACTTTTCACTTCACAAGAAGAAGAAAAGCATTGCACGCATGCAGATACACACACACACACACACACACACACACACATCCCTCATAGGAATTTCTTGGAGAAGTCTTATTAAAGGAAATTTGAAGGTCTTTCTCTGATCCGTTCTTGTTATGATGAACTTTATTCCGTATTCAGGTTAAGATCTTCAGCCACTGTAAAGCATGATCAGATAGTGATGCAGATGTATGTTTGTTAATTGTTTAATCTGTGACATTAAAATATTTAAAAATTAATTAACAAATTATCCAGAAAGGGAATACAAAGCCTTTGTTGCAGTATTACTTGTTCCCGGTATAAAAAAATGCATCCAAATTTGAGTTGCATGATACTTTGGAGCTATTGTAAATATGAACAGGTTTTTTTTAATGATGCTATAAGTAGAGTGGAGCTAGAATCAGAATTGTCATATGTACCACACACATTATTTACCATATATACTCATTTACAAGTGAACCTCATGTATAAGTTGAAGGAAGGTTTTAGGGTCTAAATCATGGGTTTTGATATGATCCATGGATAAGTTGAGGATAAAACCTAGGGGCTATAACAAAGGACATAAAGGGGGAAACACCGCTTCCTTCTCCTTCTCCGGACCTCTCCCAACCAACTAACACCTGGAGAAGGTTTTAACATTGGATTGGGAAGGAGGGAAAGTGGGTTTAAATGAGGGGTTTGGTAGAGAGAGAAGCCTGTAACACTGGATTGGGAAGAAAGCGAATTTAAATTGAATGTATTTGTATTTTTATTTTTTATTGTATTATTGTATTGTATTGTTTATTATGTTGTACACCGCCCTGATTTTTTAGAAGGGCGGTATATAAATAAAGCTTTTATTATTATTATTATTATTGAGTGGTTTGGTGGGGAGAGGAGCCTTTAACATTGCATCGGGAAGGAAATCACCTCTTTCACTCTCTTACACACATTCACACACAAACACTCACTTCTACCTGGCAACTCTTTCTAAAATCACTGCCAAGGCACATGGGGTGGTGCTTCTTTCAAGACCTTTATAAGCTGCATTACTGTACTGGCCTATATATAAGTCAACCTATGATTTTAGGCTCAATTTTTGGGCATAAAATTTTCAGCATATAGTCTAGTATATACAATAGTGTTCAGAAACACCTGAGTGGGACCCTTGTGGTTCCAGGAAATACCAGTGCTCTGTCCCAACAGTATGAAAACACATCAGTGCTCCACTATGACTTTCTGGTGTGGCACATCTCTTGGACCCTCAGTACCATCCCTAGTGGAAACAGCAGTTGTAGCTTACAGGTACAAAAGCTAAACCATACAAACAAATATTCAAAGATATAGTCATGTATATCTGTTTCAGCATAAAAAGATATAAAGGAATCCAATATCACCTTTGAGACTGACTAAGAAAAAGAAATATCTAGCATAAGCTTCTGTAGTCTCCAGTCTTTCTGAGGAAGTGGAATAAAATCCACAAAAGCTTATGCTAGATATGTTTTTCCTGTTAAGTCTCAAAGGTGATATAGCATTCTGTTATATCTTTATGAACAAGTTAATCTGGTTTCTTTTCCTCATCACCACTTTAAACTCAGCCAAAAAGATAATGGATACAATAAATGATTTTCTTCACACACACACTGTTGACTAGAGATGAAAAATTAGCACGTGAACAACAAACCTGAACTGTTCAGACCTGACATATGTGTGATGTGTGCATTCTGAAACTCCACTCTGTATCAATCCAAGCACCCCAAAAGATCTTGTTTGGGGGAGAATAAAACTGTTGAGTGACTCACTGCCTAAATGTATACTGGCAAAGTGGAGAAAGGCAGAGTCCTACATGCAGGGTTCATTGCAAGCAAGGGAACATGTAAATGAAGTCTTTATTGCAAGTACAGATATATGGGGAGAGTATTCCAATTGGCATTAAGACACACACCAAGTTTTGGTGGCTGGTTGAAATTCTTTCTACTTTGAGAAGCTAAGTAAGCCAGCCTACAGCACTGATCTGTTACAGTCCTGTTGCAATGCTTCTCGCTGCTCAATTTCAACTGAAAATAGACAGACACTGATTTAAAATGCTGTTATATTGTAGTATTGATTGCTGCCTGACATACCATCATCTAGCTTTGTTTTCTAAATTACACACAAGAACTTAACCATAATATATTGTTGCCATTTTTGGAACTTTCATCTGATTATTCCATTTAGCCGAAAGAAATATGCAAAGCTGTATATACTCACAGTCCTCACTTAGCAATAAGTCGGTAGGTGGCCCTGGATAAAGAACTCTCCCTGCCCACCTCCTTCACAAAGTTGTTTTAATAAAGAGAATTAACTGCAGGCTATTGCAAATAACTAAATATAATTCCACCTGATTATCTTAAAACCATATCTAAGAAACTGAAATGCAAAGAGACATTCAAAACCAGTTTACCTATGTACATCTTAATAATCATTAAGTTAATAATCATAAAGTTAAGTTAATCATCCAAGTTAATCATAGCTTTGCCCCACAGCTCCTCTTTTAAGGGAAACAAAATCTTCATTTTCTGTATAATTGGTGAAAAGTTTTATGCTTTCTTCAGCACCATATTCTTAAACCATGTGAAGCTAGCCCAGACTGTTACAGACTGCCAAAATAAAGCTGCTTCGGGTCTCTTTGGAGGTATGCTGTTTAAATGATGCATGGGTCCTAAGAATCCGGAAGCTGCACCAAAGCTGCGCTCCAGTGCTTAGGAATGGAGTGTGGCTTTGGCGCAACCTCCGGACTCTTAGGACCCATGCATCATTTAAATAGCATACCTCCAAAGAGACCCAAAGCAGCTTTATTTTGGCAGTCTGTAACAGGCCATAGTTCTTCATTGGATCAACCTGCCATTTTGGCTGGCATAAGAGAGAAAAACACTTGCTCTGTGGAATGAATAGAGAATAAGCAATCATGGGTTCCTCTGAAGCTATACATGACCAATGGAATAAGCAGCAGCTGAGATACATCCACCTTCCCTACAGAATTGTTTTCAAAAGTCCAGGGAACTCATGAAATAGTGCTGTAATAAACTTAATAGTAGCAACAGACTTACTATTCCACTAACAGGAGCCCTCCTTTCCCCCACCCATCCAACTTTAGAAATGCTGGGAGAAAGGCTTTCCAGGGAGGGGAAGAGTGGAGGAACGGAGCAATCCTTTCTTCCACCCCTCCCACCCTGGAAAGCGTCCCTCAAGCCTTTCCAGAGTGGTAGGGACTTGGGAAAAAGGAGTGCTCCCTTCCTCCAGCCCCTCGCACCCCAAGGCTTCAGAGACACTTCTCCCAAGCCTTTCCAGGATGTGGGGGGATTCAAGTTTACATTCGCAAATAACCAAAACTGCGGTCCCACCCCAGTCCCAATTTCCAAGTTAGCTACTTCCTGCTGGGAGACTGAAGTTGCTGCTACAAGCAGAATTAATGCAGTTTGACACTGCTTTAACTATCATGGCTCCATCCTACGGATTCCTGGGATATTCAGCTTGTTGTGGCACCAGAGCACTCTGACAGAGAAGGTTAAATATCTCACAAAACTACACATTTCAGAATTCCATACCATTGAGCCACAGCAGTTAAAGTGATGTCAAAGTGCATTAATTCTGCAGTCTAGTTGCAACCTGAGACTTCTAATGTCGCATAAAGGGGATTAACCCATTCTGGAAAATGAATGTGGGAAAAGCCAGAAAGCATCTTGTTGTTAATACTCATATCGTCAGCTTGATGTATGGTGATCATATGGAATGAGAGACCTCCAAGACACCATGCCATCAGCAACCTTGATCATATCCTGCAAACATAAAGGTAAAAAAAGAAAAGACGGACAAACCAGAAGCTGCTTCTTTGTCACAGCTTTTCATCTTTCTTATGCAATGAAAGGCCCTGAGTCTATCTATCTATCCACCTGTAATGCTGTCTCCCTCTTTTCCTAGTCCATTCCACTTTACCAAGCATTATCATATTTTCTAAAGATTCACATCATTTCACGATATGTCTGAAGAATAACAAACTCAATTTGGTCATTTTGGCTTCTAGGGACAGTTTGGGCTTGGTTTGCTGTAGGAACCATTTAATGGGTATTTTGGCAATAGAACTCTCCTCCAGCACCACATTTCAAATAAACTGTTTCGTCATTTTCAGATCTTTCTTCTGACTATTCCATTTAGTCTGAAAAAATGCCATGTATACTAACAGTCCTCACTCAGCAATAAGAGTTGCTGGGTGGTTTTAGGCAATGAACTCTGCCAGCCTCGCCTCTTTCATAGAGGAAGTTGTACCCTTCCTCACATAGTTGTACAACTTAGTTGTACAGATATAAAACATTGGTGTTCTTAAAGAAAAAAAGGGGGAAACTATTGATATTATTGAAGGTGTGATGGGAAGTGTATCTTAATGAAATCAGAATTGAAATAAGGATTTTCCAAAATGATGTGAAAATTAAATTTGACTTCTTTTACAATTATCAAGGTTATACAAAGGTTGGAGCATGACATCCTGGAACTGTGTCCAGGACAGAGAATGACAGCATACATAAGTACATTTTCTCTAAAATATACTGAAGACAAAAAGAAGTCAGATTATATTTTTATGGGAGTATCTGAAGGACAATAAAATCAAAAGCTAATTGTTTTCTTCAGAGTAAATTGCTCTGTTTTTAACATTATTTATTTTGTTATTAATAGTTTATTTTTAAAAAATTAATTTTAATTGTAAAGTGTTTAATTCTTTTTTAGGGGGGATATCAAAATATCACCTGTATTAAGTATTGCATGCTGGATGTTTTAATATGTAAGGCACTTTGATTGTTTTATTACAGAAAAGCAGGGTATAAATAAAAGTTTTATAGGGCTGTGAGTCCACATAGGCCTAGTCCTACTATCACTGCGTAGGTACCATGGTTGTGTGCGCCCGTCCATGCAGGGTGTGCAATGATGATGTCCGTGTGATGCAGCGCCTACAGAGACATCATGGGGAGCGGGTTCTTTTTAAGCCTCATAGAGGCTTCAGCGTTTGTCTGCTGCGGCCTCCATCTTGGAGAGAACGGGCCAGTGTCTCACCACCCCTTTCTGCCCATCTGTATCCCCCCATAGTTTTCTGCTTTAAGCATTTCTCCCGTCCCCACAAAATCACCCCCACAGGTTCTATTGTACCTGAAGTTAAACCCATGAGTAATATTCTTTCTCTTTAATCAACTGACCTAGTATCTTCTAATCCAGAGTTATAATTCAGTTCAATTTTTGTACAATATTTAGTCATTTTCCATTTAGGAGCATAAAATAGCTACATTTATCTTTTCTGGTCTCTAATGACCACTCCTTAAGTCAATCATTACAGAGTGCATAAAAGTGAAGAAAATTAAGACAGAGATAAAAAATTTAATTATGCCAAGAATAGTATTTCTAAATGCTAGCGATAATTTCTGAATAAAAGGCTTAACAATTAAAATTGTTCTCCTGCATAAAAGAATTATAGAACAGCATGTATAATAAATGTCCCATGATGTGATGGGGCTGACATTCTGAACTGGTGCTTAAACATTTTCCAAGTACCGCCAGGAAGAGGAGAGATAAATAACCCAACACACTAGGACAGCAGAAACATATAACTCAACCAATGCAAAAAAGGAAAATAAAACCCAGTATTATCCTGAAGAACACACAGTCTTACCAATTTGTCTTGCTTGGTGGATGTACTAACTAGCTCATGTACTGTGTGTGTCTGTATGTGTCTGTGTAACAAGAGAGAGAGAGAGATAATAAAGTGTAAGCAGTTTCATGTACTCCTCTCTCCAGCTTTCTCCTCACTTTCCTTGTTAGCACTAATTACAAAGTGGATCCAAAATATCGTTCCCCAGAGGCTGCTGAAATAAAATTCCTATCATCCCGGACCTTGTTGTTGTTGTTGTGTACCTTCAAGTCATTTCCGACTTATAGCGACCCTAAGGCCATAAGGGGTTTTCTTGGCAAGATTTGTTCAGAGGAAGTTTGTCATTGCCTTCCTCTCAGGCTGAAAGCATGTGACTTGCCCAAGTGGGTTTCATAGCTGAGAAGGAAATCGAACCCTAGTCTCCAGAGTCATAGTCAAACCATTACATCAGATTGGCTCTATTGTCTTTAGCCAAAATGTAGCTGTTAGTCTCAACTACAGCAGATCCACTGAATCATCTGAACTTAAAAAAGCACAGACTTATGAATTAGTTGCCATTAGTTCTAGACTCCAGGACTAGATTTATATGCTCTTTTGTTCAACTATTTTAAAATATTTTATTACTCACAGGAAGTAATACCAAAGATGCGGGGTATACACCTCTACAACTTTAAAGGGGGGAGGACACTAGTATTAATTATCCTTATTGCAGACATAATGACAGGATGAAAAAAGTCCACATCCTGCTCCTGATCCATTAACTATGATTTAAAAAATCAGCAGTGTTATGCTCCCTACATCGTTGGACTCACATAACAGTTTACCCTGGGGAAAGGAAGCAACAGTGTTGGTTGTCTGAGTAACCAACCATTTCAAGGGTAAATGACACAACCCCACAATGCAGCTTATGAAGGACACATGTCACTTCACACTCATTTGACCAAGTATTTTGTTCTGACAGGATGCATTAATTATCTATTCCATGCCACCATGGAACAAAGAACCCACAGGACTACAATAAAAATAGCATTCAAGGTGAAAGACATGCATTGATAACCAGATCTCTGGATTTTTACACACAATATGCTTTCAGAAATTTAGTGTGCTGAAGTGACGCAAATATTCAAGTTGTAAGTGAATCATAGGTAACTTCTACTTGCTGGTATTTTTCAGTCAAAGGAACAACTTTTATTCCTGAAATATCTTTTTTCTGTATCTAATCATAATTCTGTAACTAATTGCAATTCATAAGTTAGCTTGACCAGAAGCTAAAATTATGAAAACCATCATGATTCTGAAATTATTTCAGCATGAAAATATATGAATTTCTATTTAAGCATATGTGTGTGTCTTGTGTGCCTTCAAGTCATTTCCAACTTATAACAACGCTAGGGCAAACCTATCATGAGGTTTTCTTGGCAGGATTTGTCAAGTATCCCAAGAGAAATGCTGGACAGAAAAACAGCACAAATGCACAAATGTGTACAGACCATGTACAGATGTGAGAGCTGGACAATAAAGCAAGCAAAAAGGAAGAAAAACAAGTCATTTGAGATGTGGTTTTGGAGAAGAGTGCTGAGGAGACGGTGGATGGCCAAAAAATAAACAAATGACTCCTGGAATTGATCAAGCCTGAACTCTCCCAGCAAGCCATGAAACTGTTATATTTTGGCCACATCCTAAGAAGGCAGGACACATTAGAAAACAGAATGATGTTAGGAAAGGTAGATGGTAGTAGAAATATAGAGATACTGCATGCCATATGGATGGACTCAATCAAGGTCATGGGCCTAAATGTGTAGGATCTACACAGAGCAGTGAAAGATGGGGGGGACACAGTCTTGGAGATGTTTCATCCATAGGGTCGCCATGGACTGGAATCAACTTGAGGGCATTTAACAACAACAACATGCACAGAAGACCAACATTTTCACCTTGAAAACAAATATCTGCTGCCTTCTAGTATTGTAGAGCAGTCAAGTTATTTGAATGATGTACACAATTTGATTTAAATTCATGTGCATCTACTGAACATACTAATGAACCAGAAGCCATTCAGATGCAGCAACTAGAGGGTTACAGAATACCCACACTTCATTTGTATGTCTTACACAGAATGGCTTCCCATACAGGGTTTTCTCCTTACAGTAATTTGTAGTACAGTGGAACCTCGCCATACGCGCGCCCGCCATACGCGGCCTTGAGCATATGTGCTCAAGCTGCGGCGTGCGCGCGGGGCGAAAGGGGCGACGCGTCCCATTCAATTGAATGGGCGCGCGCGCCCGTTGCGCCCCGCGCGCACAAGCCCCATTGTTTACAATGGGGCTCGAGCATAGGCGGAAATGGCCATACGCGGCGGGATCCGGAACAGATCCCCCGCGTATGGCGAGGTTCCACTGTACTTACAATAATTTCTAAGACTTATGAGAACACAGAATGACTGCTACTTCTTTCACACAGTTAGTTTCAAAGATGCTACAAGATCCTTTTGCATATTGATAATCTATGTAAATCATGTCATTTTAAAAACCAATGCATATATGAGGAGTGCAAACCCAATATTCTCCTTATTTTCATATTGTAATTGCTGAATTAATTTATAATTGCTCAGTCAACCAAATATAAATAAATACTGGGTTCCTCCCCACTAAAATCTTTTGAACATAAGAATAAACAACTTACTCTATATCCAATTGTTCTAAATTATCCATTAGCTTTCTTAATTTGTTTTAAAGGACGTACACTGAACACACAAGGAGAGAGAACAGAGAAAAATCTGCTACCACTGCCTCCCTATCTCATCATGCCCACCATTCTCCTTAAGGAAAGGACAACTCTGTGGCCCAGAGAAGTTTATCTATCCATGGAGGCGCCTTGTGTGATTTAACACCATTATTTCTCAGGCTTTAAATCCTGTAGATACAACATCTACAGACAGAGGAGGCTCTGTACATGTATAAAGGTTGATGAGAATGACAGTGGAAGAAGGGAAGAGCTAGAGTGCCCACCCCAATCCCATTCCTCATATGTAGAGCACACATGCTGTAAAACAACTGAATAATACTTGTGTATCTCAGAGAAGCATAAAAGTGACTAACTCAATGGATAATACAGTAGCTTAAATCCCACAAACATTGTTAGCATGCAAATTATTTTACTAGCCTGCTAGAAACTAGTGTGCCTGCAGGCACAGAAGGGATTGAATCCTCCACCCCTCATTCAAAGGGCTATTCTCTGGTGGATCCACAGGAGGTTTCCCTGTTCACACAGCCTGCTTGGTTTCTACGCACAGAACGTGAACACTCCATCTTTCCTCTAAAAGCCCACTGATATGCACACGTGAAAATCATGTACCTGTTCTCTATGCTATTTCTCATCGCCTGCAGCTACCAGGCAAGCACCTAAATGCAAGCCAAGCTTAAACATAACAACATTTCTGCAGCTGCATGTACGTAAGCAATTCATATATTAATTTGGTTCTCAGAAACCTCCCATTCTACAGCAAGTCAACAGTCAAGTATATGAACTGCTTCTTATTAACTGTAAATAATACTCTGAATTATGAATTGCCAACATTATGATTACTCATGATGCATCATAGCCTTAAGCTAATATAATTATACTAACTTCACAGAAAGGGCAGTCTACATGCTACTAAGTCTTAGAATTATTCAATGAATAGCTGAAAAACAGCATCTTGTGGCTATAAAGAAAATACGCATTGACACAATTTTCACTTCACGTTCAAATATTCATTAAACAGTGCTGCAAAAAAAGGACAGTGATTTTTTTAGAAATATGTTGCAATGTTTGAAAAGCTCATCCAGTCCATTTGGCAGCAAAAACTACAACAGAACAGTTTTACCCACACAAATCTCTCTGAAAGAGAGGGCACTGTGGTTCTGAATTATTATATTTCTACTTAGCAGGTACTGTTTTCTGTTTTCTTTCATTTTTATGCCCTTGGTTTTTCCCAGGAGTTGTAGTAATAAACAGTTGTGTGGCCTTTAGGAAGAAGTCTGAGTAGTTATAAGAGGAAACATTATTCATTATTCAGAGTCATGCAAAAAGCAACGGCAAATTAGATAAGCATTAGTGGTCCCTTCCAAGCACAATGTTTATTTTTTTTTATTCACATTTTCAAGGTCCTGCCCACAGGTTCCCATTCTATTAAACAGAATACATTAGCAGAGGCAAATGGAAGAAATGAAATCAATCAAGAAACTGAGGGGAGAAATGCATAACCCTGAACAGCTCTTGAAAGATATAACTGGAAAACCTAACTGAATCAATAATGGGAGCACCACAAAAAGAAGATAAAGAGAGAGCGAGAGAGAGCAAAGAAAAAGTGAAGATGGACAGAATGACAGCATTGCACAAAGAACAGAACTGGAGATGGAGACAAGACGCTTCAGTGATGGGAAGAGACCTGTAAGAATACTTTTGGTATAAGGAGTATGAAGCTGACAGAGTGAGTGCAACAGAATGTTCTGTCTGTTTTCAACAAACAGCAATCCTAGCAATCTAGACAGCAATGCTAAGCACACTCATCGGGAAATACTTCTACTGAAATCAAGGCTTGGCCCGTCTATAGCAAATAATCTGTCCATGTTTTTCATTAACGCCTGACAGCCACTTACCACTAGCAAACCACTAGCCGCTTACTACTAACGCCTGAGTTCATTCTCCACCAAGTCATTACTCTCTCCATCTAACTTATTTTACAGAGTTGTTATAAGGCTAAAAGAGCCAGGAGACCCACATCTGTTGCCCTGAGCTGTGTGAAGTAAGGGCTTAATACACATTTACTAAGGGGTAGAGCAAAAAAACAACAACCTGTTTCTAATAAATGTACATCATTAACAGTGCAATCCTATACAGACCTACTCAAAGGACTCCACGCACTGAGCAACACTCCCTGGTGTTTTGTATAGTATTGTCACCTACATTTATTAATTAAAGTATTTACTGTATATCCCACTCTTTATCACAGCTGTGTCTGATAAGTTTACCTTCCAAGTTAATTCATTAAAGAAGATCTGGGAATAAGCACAGAGGTTATTTCACAGTAAAAAAAGAAAGCTCTGTGTGCAGACACTGCATGTCAAAAAGCCAGGGCATCGCTGGAAAGACTGTTGTTAATATATGCCTTCAAGTTGTTTCTGACTTATGGTAACTCTAAGTTGAACCTATCTATTATGAGGTTTTCTTGACAAGATGTGTTCAGACAGATTTCGCCTTTGCTTTTGAGACTGAGAGAGTGTGACTCGCCCCAGGTCACCCAGTGGGTCTCTGTGACTGACCAGGGATTCGAACACTGATCGACAGAGTCATAGTACAAAGGTCAAGCAATAGCATATTAAAAGCAATATAATAGATTGAAAATTAAATGTATGCACAATGCTAGCCATTTACTGAGAAATCGCTGCTTGTGAGTCTAAGTACACAGTGAAGGTACATTTTAAGAGCGGTACTTGGCTTCTAACTAAGGACCTTTATGAAAGACTTGATTTTAAAAATCATTCCAAACCACTTTAACTCAGCAAGGTATATACTAGTATATACTTTCAAGTCCAGCCTGGCTAACAAGGAAGTTGAAGAAAAAGATCACTGGCAACCCGGATGACCAAGAATTGCAAACAGCGGACAAGACAAGGGGATCTTGTAGCACCGTGCAAAAGGAAGTGTAGCATAAGCTTTCGAAGAGTTGGTCTACTTCCTAAGATTTGCACAGTTAGTCTCAAAAGTGCTACAAGATCCCTTTGCATACTGATATTCCAACAGGTCTCTGGATTTTACCCCAGTTTGACAGCACAAGCATGCACACAAACATGCACAAACATGAGAACCGATCGGTGTGGAGCAATAGAAAAAAAGTCTCTCCTAATTTGATCTGACAGATGCATCTGACATGGTTCCTCAAGTTCTTCCGACTGAGGTGTTTCCCTTTGGAAATGGCACTATGAAATGCGTAAAGCCGATGTTCCTAACCTGGGGTGCGAGACACAATTTCAGGGGGTGCGACAAAGAGTGGTGCGTGTCCTTAAGTGACAAGTCATGAGCCATCACTCAATTTTTTTCTGAATAAATTAGAAATTGCTTGTTTTAGATTTGCATTTTACGCATGGAGTTAAACGTTTCTTTTAAAAAGTTCAATTTGTTCACACGTAGCATTATATGTGTTTCAATGTGCGATCCAAATATTAGAAATCATAGACTTCTTCCCCTTCAAATGTGATATTACTTTTGCAGGGGGTGAGATCATTAATCAAACATTTCCTAGGAGTGTGGAGCACAGAAAAAAGGATGGGAATGGAAAGGAAAAGCAGACAGAACAAACTCAAGAAGTTTAAGCGGAAGAAGAGTGGAAAGACAGCAGAGACCTTAAACAGTCCTGAAAGGGAAAGAAAGACAAAGAGCAGCCAGGAAAAGTTGTTCATGGCAGCAAAAGAGACCAGAAGTTTCAGTTAAAGATCTGGGGGTGTTGAGCAGGAGGGATGGAAGAGATCTGATGTGGTGTAGTAGTTTGAGCCTCAGATTACAATTGTGGAGACCAGGGTTCGAATTCCAACTTGGCCATGGAAACCCACTGGGTGACCTTTGGGCAAGTCACACTCTCTCAGCCTCAGAGCATCCTCTGCAAAGGCAGACCCACACCAAGTCCCCCCCCCCCAAGAAATGAGGCAAGTAAGGAGCTGGTTCGGTCGGTTATGTTAGCTAACTTTTAATTTCTTAAATACACTAATTGATTTGAGAGGCAGTGTGGGATAGTGGTTTGAGTCTTGGACTGTGACTCTGGAGACCTGGGTTTGAACCTACCGGGCAAACTTTGGGCAAGTCACACTCTCTCAGACTCAGAGGATTGAAAAAGCAACCCCTCCCTTGAAGAAACTTGCCAAGAAAAGCCCCTGACAGAGTTGCTCTAACTCTGGAAGGACTTGAAGGCACAAAACACAAATGCACACAGTGGTTTGAGCGTTGGACTACTACGACTTTTGGAGACCAGAATTCAATTCCTTGCTTGGGCATAAAAACCCACTGGGTGAATCTTGGGCGCATCACACTCTCTCAGCCTCAGAGAACAGCAATGGCAAACCCCCTCTGAAGAAATTGGCCAAGGAAACCCCATGATAGGTTCACCTCAGGGTCACTATAAGTCACAAATGAAGACAGAAGTGACACACAACACACTCACACACGGGGGTTTGAGTGTTGGACTACTACAACTTCTGGGGACCAGGGTTTGATTCCTCATTCAAGCATAAAGACACACTGGGTGAACCTTGGGCGAGTCACACTCTCTCAGCCTCAGAGGGCAAAGTCAAACCATGCCAAGAAAACCCCTTCATATAGGTTCACCTCAGGGTCACCATAAATCACAAATGAAGACAGAAGTGACACAAAACACACTCACACACAGGAGTCTGAGTGTTGGACTACTATGACTTCTAGAGACCAGGGTTTGATTCCT